>JACAXG010000097.1:1599354-1686326 GCA_018881555.1 Amblyornis subalaris
GGCTCTTTCCCGGGAGCAGCCCAGCCCTGCCAGCGAGCTCATTCCCTGGGAGCCCCTGGCACCGCGCAGACCGTGTAAATAAATACCAAAAAATACAAAAAAAAAAATTTGTTTTTATAATATTTCTGCCCTCACAGTCCCCGCTCYGGTTGCATAATCCCCGGCGTGTTTTTTCCATCCCCGCGTCCTTTGCTTTCCCGGGCAGGAATGCTGCCGGCGGTGCCGGTGACGTCTGGGCAGCGAGCGACAAAGAGCTCGTCACCGAGCAAAAGGTGTTTTCTGCTGGCAGCCGGCGTGGCTCGCGGCGAGGAGCCGCCCCGCGGGGCCAGCTGGAATCCCGCATGGATGGGAGGGAGTGGGATGCGATCCCGGTGCCCGCGGTGACTCAGCCCGCGGGCCGGTGAGTCAGCGCCGGCCCCGCTCCCGGGCAGCTCGGATGCCGGAGTCCAGCATCCCGTGTTCTTGGCCCCGCTCCAAGGAGAAAGAGGCTGGACCTCCCTCCCGGTGTCAGGAGAAGGACTCGTCACACGCGGAGGGGAAAAACAGACGTGCGTTTTCCAAGCGGTTTCTTTGGATTTCTGGGAGCCCCACCTGTCCGGCTTCCCCGCCAGGCCCCGTCCCCACGCTCCAAGAGGGATGTGTTCAGGCTGCTTTTCCCCCTTAGATCRGATGAATTGTCTCCAAGAATTGTGTATCTCGCAAAAAAAACCCCTCCCGCAGCTCGGGAATTCATCCCCCAGCCAGGTGCTGGTGCTGCCCGCTTTGACATCCTGCTGCAGCCTGGAAAACCGGAGCCTGCCTCCAAAGGCAGGAGCCTGGGGCTTATTTTTAGAGAGGACTCATACTCGGGGAGGGCTGAAATGTGCTGTCCTCACCAGAAATGGTGCAAAAAATAGATCACGGAGTTGTTCATTTCTGGTGACAAATGCTATCTCAGCTGGTGTGGGCGGAGAGCAGAAGAGGTGTCCGTGGGGTCCTGGTCCAAGAGGAAAGGCTGGAGCTCTCCTTGGGGCAGGAGCAGGACTTGTSACACACAAGGGCAAAGAATATTTGCATTTTCCAAATGTTTTCTTTGTGTCTTCAAGGGGATAAAAGGGAATCACAGCAAACTGCAATCATGGAGTGGTTTGGGTTAGGAGGCACCTTAAAGCCCATCCCATTCCACCCCCTGCCATGGGCAGGGACACCTTCCACTGTCCCAGGCTGCTCTAAGCCCCATCCAACCTGGCCTTGGACACTTCCAGGGRTCCAGGGGCAGCCACAGCTTCTCTGGGCAACCTGTGCCAGGGCCTTCCCACCCGCACAGGGAACAATTCCTTCCCAATATCCCATCCAAGCCTGCCCTCTGGCAGTGGGAAGCCATTCCCCCTTGTCCTGTCCCTCCAGGCCCTTGTCCAAAGCTCCTTTCCAGCCTCCAGAAGCAGCTGAAGCTGRGGGATGTGGGAGAGCCAGGCAGGAGCTCAGGAATGTGCCCTTACCTTGCAATTACACTGTAACCACGTTCTCAAGGATTTGATGTTGGGAATAATTTTCTTATCTGAGCATATCTTCAGTGGAGACTCTGAAATCTCTAAGCCSTGGGGATGGGAAGCAGGTTCAGTGCGTTTGGAACATTCCATCCCTGTGCCGGTGCCACCTGTGCCACACTGGAACCAGAGAGCTCCCGAACCACAGGAGCTCCACGTGCGGCACATCCAGTGCTTCCCACTCCGTCCGCTGAGGGCTGGGCTGGGGCTCAGCATGTTCCTGCTCCCGGGGCTCTCAGGAATTCCCATTCCTCCAGCCCCAAAAGCACCGCGTGGCCCTTCCATCCAGAGCAGCCGCAGCGAGAGCGCCGCTGCYGAAAATCCCCCGGCCGAGCCTTTGGGGAGCCCAGGCAGAACTTGAGGGGGAGAGATGTTTTTCAATTGGAAATGCCATGCTTATTTTTATTTATTTATTGCTTTGGGGTTCGTACTTCTCGTCCTGAACAGAAGCTGGGGTCTTGGCGAAGCAGTACCTGGAGAGAGGCCTCCTGGTGCCCGACCACGTCATCACGCGCGTGATGCTGGCCGAGCTGGAGAAGCGGCGGGAGCAGCACTGGCTGCTGGACGGTGAGTCCCCTCCGGAGGGAGGATCCCAGCCCCCTTTGGAACGTTCCCTGCCTCCTAATGGTTTGGCAGTGCCAGGAGGGGAGAAGAGCCAGCAGGTGCCTTTGCTGGAGGGACACCTTCCCTCGGAGCCCTTGGCAGGCGGCCGGGAAAGGGAAAGGCAGGGAAAGGGGCTGGGTGTTCCGTAAAGCGGAGCAGGGCTGGAGACGCRCCAAGAAAAACCTCTTCCCACCTCCACGCTCGTGTGAAGAGGGAAAGCTCCTCATTCCCAGCCCGGAAGCCACCTGAGGTGGAGGGGGAGGAGATGCTGAGGGCAAACGGGGCAAACAGCGATTCCAGCAGGGTTGGAATTGGGATCAAAGGATCYCAGAGTGGTTTGGGTTGGGAGGGACCTTAAAGCTCRTGCAGTTCCACCCCCTGCCATGGGCAGGGACACCTTCCACTATTCCASGCTGTTCCAACCTAGCCTGGAACCCTYCCAGGGATGGGGCAGCCACAGCTTCTCTGGGCAACCTGTGCCAGGGCCTCACCCTCCCAGGGAACAATTSCTTCCCAATATCCCATCTAACYCTGCCCTCTGGCAGTGGGAGGCCATTCCCCCTTGTCCTGTCACTCCAGACCCTTGTAAAAGGTCTCTCTCCATCTTTCTCGTGGGCTCCCTTCAGATCTTTGGGTTCCCTTCCAATCCAAACCATTCAGAGATTCTGTGTCTCTGCTCCAGCTGCTCACTGACTTATCCAAACCGGAGGCACCACCTGGAGCCTTTGGAGGACAGGACCATCTTACYGCAGCATCCCTGATGCCCTCCATGTAAACCAGCAGCTTGTCCCGAGTCTGTGCACAGYGCTCTGTTCCCTTCGGCTTTTCCCTCGTCATTCCAGCATTTATCCCTGTTTTGCCGTTGCCCGTGTCCTCCTGCCTGCCCCCAGGCCCCGTGCAGGGACAGCAGCCACATCTTTGCAGGCAAAGCCGAGCCCTGGGTGTCACATTCCGGGAGCTGGTGCTGCGGGAGCTATTTTTTCCCGGAGCCATATGGCGGTGTCTGCCTTTCCTGCCGCTTGTGCCGCAGCGGGGCCGCTTCTGCGCCTGATGGATGAGTTGGGCTCCATCCTGGCTGCTCTTCCCTCTCATCCCAGCCCCTTTGTGTCGTGGTGCCCGCCCAGGTTTCCCTCGGACGCTGGGACAAGCCAAGGCTCTGGATGGGATCTGTGAGCTGGACCTGGTGATCAGCCTGAACATTCCCTTCGAGACGCTGAAGGATCGCCTGAGCGCCCGCTGGGTGCACCCGGCCAGTGGCAGGGTCTACAACATGGACTTCAACCCTCCCCACATCCAGGTAAGAACCCCTGGAGCCACYTGGGAGCGATCCACAGGAGGAAAAGCTCGGAGAAGCCTTTCTCTGCGTGAGCTGGGATCCTAAAGGAGCATCGGGGAAGCGATCCCGGGGTAGAAGCGCTGAGCACCGTAAGGAATTGTGCTAAACGTTCGTGAGGAAAATGGGATTTATACAGACAGGAGAAGGCATTTGGCAGCTGCAGGGTGGGTGGTGGGATCAGGGCTGTCCCTGTGACAGCTTTTCCCCTTTTCCTCCCCGCAGGGCGTGGATGACCTGACGGGAGAGCCCCTGGTGCAGCGCGAGGACGACAGACCCGAGGCCGTGGCCGCCCGGCTCAGGAAGTACAAAGATGCTGCCAAGCCTGTCATGGAGCTGTACAAGTGAGTTGGATCACCAGGAAAAACCACAGCAGGCCTGGCCAAACAGGCRCGGGGGCTCTTTGTCCTGTGCCAACATCCCAACATCCCAAAGAGCCCCTGGCAGACACTTTTGGGGCCGAGCCGCGGCCCTGGATGGAGCCTCCCTTGGAGGGAGGAGGCTGATCTCAGGAAATTCCCAGCTCCTGTTTGTCTTGCTGGGTTCCACAAAGGGCTTGGCCAGTGCTGGATATTTTGGCACAGATCCAGGTGGTCCATGCTGTGTAAAAATCCATCCAGGGCCTGGAGGTGTTTGGGTGAAGCACGCGGTGATTGGGAAGAGGGCCAGGAGAAGGGAGAGACCCTGGAGCTGGCCTGGATGGATCTGCTGGGATCACAGGCAGGTTTCAGGGCTTGTCCCCTGGGGCAGTTGTTCCCTGGCCAGCTTGGGAATAGATGGATTGCTGTAAGCTGGGAAATCCCCTGCTGAAAGGGAGCAGAAGCCCGGGGGGGGCCAAAATTGCCCTTGCAGGGGAGTGGGAAGAACCACAGAATCTTAGAATGSTTTGGATTGGAAAAGACCTTAAAGCCCACCCCATCCCACCCCCTGCCACGGGCAGGGACACCTTCCACCATCCCAGGTGGCTCCAAGCCCCGTCCAACCTCCTGCTGTCCTYGGGATGGGCTGGTGCTGACTCCTCCTGTCTTTTTTCCAGGAGCAGGGGCATCCTTCACTCCTTCTCTGGCACAGAGACCAACAAGATCTGGCCGTACGTGTACACCCTGCTGTCCAGCAAGATCCCACCCGTTCTCTCGGACGAGGAGCACTAAACAGCTCGTGCCAAGGACCAGGATTTGATGGCACCATGGATTTGGGTCCCAGTGCAGTGCTGGGATGAGGTGGTCATGAACTGGGTGGCAGCGGTGGGTACCAGTTACAGCCAGGATCAGGGTGAAAGGATCTGTGTTTATAAGGTCGAGTCTGCTGGAATAAGGGTTTTTTTTCCCCTCTTTTGGGGCTATGGAGGATTCCTGCCCGTGGTCCATCACGGATTGGTGATGCTGACCAGGGTAATGATCATTCCAGGTTTACACAGCTTGCCATGGTGTCCTGGCCATCCCTTTCCAGCCCCCAATCCCTGTTTGAGCCTGCCATGTGCCATCCTRTTGCTCCACAGGACCGTTTACTGCTGAGTACTCTCTAGGCTGAGGTTTTTTTTTTTTCTATAAATTATTTTCTATTAAATTTATTTCTCAGAGAAATAAAGCTCTAGAAAGCMACACTTAGCCCAGCGGGAATTTGGGGAGCAACGTGGAAAAGGTGTGTACTGCCAAGCTCAGAGATGTGAAGATCACATTTGCAGCACTAACACACATAAAAGAGGGAAAACATTGGAGGTGAAACACCCACTTGTGCTCCTTCCATAGGGAGAGAGGAATTCCCTGTTACAAAAAGCTGCTGTACGGGTTTGTATGGAACGCTGGGAGACTGAGCAGGATCTGGGCTGGGGATGAGCTGCACTCCTTCGTGCTTACCTTGTTTATAGCTTTGAATCCCACAAGATAGTCGTGTTCCAAGAGTTTCTCCCAAAGATTTATCTCCACGTGTGCTTCAGTTTTGGGGAGAAATCAGCTCCTTCCATCTTCTGTGCTGCCTTTGTCCCCGAGGTCCCCTGGCCAGGGGGGTTCCTCCAGCTGTTCCTGCTGTGGCTGCAGCATTCCCGGGACTCCCTACCCACGAAATCCCAGAGCTCTTTCCTTCCTTGGGATGCATCCGGGGCCATGCCCAGGTGTTTCCCCAGGATTTCCAGCACCCTCGGAGCGTGTCGGGGCCGGGCTTTCCTCAACTGGAAGTGCTGCCACCCTCTTTTTGTAGGATGCAGTACCTGAGCAATGGGGACACCCTCCTCGTCCCCTCGAGTTGCCTTATTTTATAAACTATATATTTAAGGAAAAAAAAAAAAAAAAAAAAGGTGTGTATTTGTAAAGGTTTAAAGAAACAAACAAAAAAAAAGTGCTGAATTTTAGCATCGCCTTTGGGGAACTGTGCATGGAGCTGCTGGATCCACAGGGAATGCTCACAGGAGGGCAGGAACCTGTCACTGCCCAACATCTCTTGGATAATCCGAGCAGCCTGGACACTTGCCTGCTGCTGGGTGCCCCTGCTGCTTGGAGAGTGGCCCACAGCAGGGAAAGGGGAATGACCGGAATTTTTAGGGATGCTCAGGCTCCGTGTGTGAAACTTTAGCACCTCCACGGGTTTRTTTATCCCAGTTGAGCATCCTCCTGCTGACCAAGCATCCCCTGATGTTTCCTCTCTCTGCCAGAGGCAGCTTTGTCCTGGTGCTCTCCCGAGTGGAGCCAGAGCRGGATCACTGCCCACCTGCTCATTCCAGAGAAACCAGAGTGCTCCCACCCTGCTCTGGCYGGGAATTTTCCAGGTGGGAGCAAAGGGATCCTCAGGTCTCACTGCCGTCCCAAGGGGCCTTTCCATGCTCCCGGTGTTCCCGTGCTGGGAGGCCACAAATCTTCCAGCCGGCGGTGAAATCCTATTTCAGAAAGATTTGGGATTTTCCCATGACCCTCGGATAAAGGTCTGGGCTGGTTTTAGCCACAAATCCAGAAATAGCCAAAACCTGTGTGCTGCTTTCTTTGTAACAGCTTTGGGCAGCAGGGGAGGAGATTTTGGGGGGGTTTTTAGGCTATAAAAGCAGCTGAGTGCCAGGCAGAGGGGCTGCTCCCTGCTTTGCCTTGCCCTGTCCTTGTGTCTCGTCCTTCCCTCCTGCAAAATTCCTCCTGAGGAGAGATTTCCACGCAGCCCAGTGGCAGGCCAGGGTGTGCMGATGCCTTTTCCAGGCTTTGAGCCCTGTACAGATGTAGAAATTCTGTGGCTGCGCATGCACCCAGCCCTTGGGATGGATTTTTCTACCGGACTCGTTGCATTTTCCGAGACCAAATTCCAGCAGGGATGGAGTCCCGTCCCTCGCTGTCCCCCTTGCCGTGCTCCCCTTTGGTATTTTACTGTGAATCCCAAACCTTTTGTAAAGCGACAGGAATTTTGTACTGACCCGAGATACTGTGTGGAGGGAGGAGGGTCTCCCCCCCCCCGGAATGTCACGCTGAGTTTTCTTCCCGGGGTTTCTTCCCGGGGTTTCTTCCCGGTGAATCGCTGCAGCTGTGTTACTGCTCCACAGATGTCAATAAAGTTTTCCTCCTGCTGATCCCAGTGCTGGCAGTGTCCGTGTGGGTCACACCTTGCCAAGGCTGCCAAGGTCAACTTTAACCCGGAGTTTCTTTGTGGGAATTGAGGAAGAGGAGAGAGGAAGAAGAGGAGTCAGAGGAAACCCCTCAGGTTTTGGGTTTAGACACAACGCAGCTGTTTGGGTCCTTTTTCTGATATAATCCAAAATATTGGTTAAAAATCCAGTTTGGATGAAGCCATTTGCTCCTGCCCTCCCATCCTTATAGAATCCCAGCAGCCCAGACTGGTTTGGCTTGGGAAGGACCTTAAATCCCATCYYMWTYCMMCCCCCYCTGCCATGGGCAGGGCCACCTTGTTGCACATAAAGAGGTTTTTATTTCCCATTTAACTTCCCCCCGACAAAAGTCCTGGAGAGCATTAGGGCAGGGAGGCTCTGGCKGTTGCCTGTGCCCCCTGTAATCCACCACGTGTGGCTGGAATTGGGAATTAAACTCCCTGAGCTGAAGTCCCTTCTCCCAGTGCCGCCCGTTTTTTGCTTTTTGCTTTCGTTCCCGAATAGCAGCTCTGGGCACTCCCTGTTTGGAGCACGCAGAGACTCGGGAATGATTAGGAGAGTGGGAAAACAGGGTGATAAGCAGGGAAGCCGCTGCCTGGGAGGTGGGAGAGCCCGAGCTCTCCCGGCGGGAGGGATGCGGGCGATGTCGCGGTTTAGGGTCGCGACAATCCGGAGGCGGAGCAGGGATGYGTCGCCTGCGGGCAGCTCCGGGGGCAGGGGCAGATAAATCCAAGGAGGAAAAATAGCTGCGCAAGCTAGAAAAGGAACTCAGCCTGAAAACAAAAGTTTGGAGGTCAAAAAGCCGAGGAATACGTGCGGAGTGCCAAATTCCAGCTGGGATCAAAGCCTTGGCTTTCCCYGAGTGCCGTGGGGGAGCCGGGAGGGTACAAGGGACACGTCCCCATCCTACAGCCCGACCTCGGCACATGCTGGAATGTCAAGGCAAAGGAAGCGGCCTCAAGTTGCGCCAGGGGAGGTTTAGATTGGATATTGGGGAAAATTCCTTCATGGAAAGGATTGTCCAGCCCTGGCACAGCCGCCCAGGGCAGTTGGTGGAGTCCCCATCCCTGCAGGGATTCAAAAGCCGTGTGGATGTGACACTTGGGGACATGGGGCAGTRGTGGCCTTGGCAGTGCTGGGAGAACAACTGGACTCGATGGTCTTAGGGGGCTTTTCCAACGCAAACGATTCCACGATTCTGTTTCCAGTGGTGTGTTTGTAGGATCGCTTCGTGCTGGTCTGCCTGGTGCCCGGGGAAATGCCCCAGGTGTGCCTGGATCAGCCCCATTCCCGGGGCTGCAAAGCTCGGACACGTCACATCCCTGCCGAGTCCATCCAGCATTTCGCATTCTCCATAAGGGGAAAAAAAAAAAGGGAAAAGGAAAAAAAAAAAAAAAAGGAAAAGAAAAAAAAAAAAGGAAAAGAAAAAAACCCCTCCCCTTGCTGAGGTTTGCGCCGGGCGCCTGAGCCCCGCAGACTCCCGATCCCACTCCATGCCGCATTTTAGACGGTGTGATATGTCTGCCTCCATCCCCATCCTTCCCTGAGTCCCTGTAATCCCAAAAATAACCCGGCAGCGGCACGCAGCTCCCAGGCAGCGGCAGCAGCCGCGGCCCCGCCGTGCCCCGGCCGCGCCGCCCCATGAGGAGCGGGACACGGCCGGGATCGCCGCCGCTTCCCGCAGCTCCCGGCGGCCGCACCATGCCCGGGGCCGAGCGGCAAGGTAAGGAAAAGCTTCCGCGAGCCCCTGGAAGGGCGGCGAGGGGGAGAGCGAGGGAATCGGGGATGTTGTTTACGGCCCGCTTGTGCTGAGTAATCGCCGGCAAGGCACGCTCGGAGCCCGGGATACGGCGAATTCCCGGCTTTTGCAGCCTCTTATGTAATGGGGCTGAGCGGAGGGATCGCACCCCAAAACTGCTTGTCCCGGMGGGGCAGCTCCCGGTGGGAAGGAGAGGGGCTGGGATTTGGGAGTGTGCACCTGGGCATGGAGCGTTGGATAAGCCCGAGCTCCGCGTTTCCCGGGTGGGAACGCGAACGTCTCTGCTCGCMCCCCAAAACAGGGGGGGTTGTGCTTTTAGGGCCGCCAGAGCTATCCGGGCATATCGAGTGAAAAATAAGGAGATTTTCCGGCTTAAAATAATAAGTGCAGGTTCTCTGTGGCCGGAGCTGTACCTCCCGCAGGAGGGGGATTGGCGGAGATGTCAGCACAGAAATGCTGCTATCCAATACCGATCCCAGCCTTTCCCTGCGAATCCACCGGGAAGCTGACCTTCAACCCGCCCCCCGCTCTGTTATGCCGAGGCAAACACAGAGCTGCGTTCCCTTTTAAAAAAATCCTATTTGGTGCCAAAAAAGGAGATAAAAATCCGTAGGGAAATGCGGACATCGTTGCCTTTGCTCGAGTGCCGCTGAGCCCGGCCCGGGGTGCTCCGGGAGGGCACGGCAGTGACGGGGCAGCCGTCGGAGCTTCCCACGGCTCCAGGTAGGTGCTCATCCCCCCCCCAGCATCCCCACGGCTCTAAAGCAGGACATATTTCACGTCTGGCTGCTGTATTTGTGGCTGTCGTTACCATAGTCTTGTTTCGGAGAGGAGGAGGAGGAGGAGGAGGAGGAGAGGGCAAGGAAGAGGAGGAGGAAGGTGAGGAGTATTTTGGGCAGACCCTCGGGTCTGCAAACTCCAGACTTTTTATTCTCCTTCCGCACTTGGACCAGGGCCTCCATCTTCTGGTATCCCTCCAACTGTGGATTTCTCTTAGTCATAGCCTTCCCTGAGGGGAAAAAAAAAAACAACCCCAAATCCAACGCCAGCGGCGYGCGGAGCGATCCCGGCGGCACGGGCGGCGTGACGGCGACCCCGGCGCCTCTAAATTTAGCCAGCCGTGCCACGGCCGCCTCGCTTATGATCCCGGGAAGGCTCCCAGCCCAGGGATGCGGCACTTGSGAGCGTTAAGGAGGCCCCGGGTTTGCCCTTGAGCCGATGTTTAATTGCTGACCCGACTAATCCGCGCCGCAGCCTAATCCCGGCGCCTCCCTCGGAGCTGCGGGTTTGGGGCACGATGGGCTCAAATCCGTCCTGCTTCGCCGTCGAAAGGTGGTGGAAGCCTCCGGGGGAGTGTGGAAAAGGGAGCTGACGRATGAGGTTGGTACCCAGAGGTGCTGTCCGGGTTGTGGGGTGGGAATTGGGATGCTGGGGTGGTGTTTCACCACACGCCCAGCTCAAATTCACCTTGGGGAGGGAATTAGGACCATCAGCACAAGAAGGAAGTGGCAAAGGATGGAAGCCATCCATAACGAACAGCCGGACCCAAAGGGGTGGCTGCTCCTCTCCCAGAATCACTCAGGTTGGAAAAGCCGCCTAAGATCACCAAATCCAACCATTAATCCAGCTCTGCCAGAGCTCCAGAGATGATGGGATGCTCCAGAGATCAGGAGATGTTGGGAACCATTAGAGCTACTTATGGGGGTCTGCTGCTTGCAGGCATCCCAGAGCTTTCATGTTTTTGGGAAGACAGCCTGGGAATCCCACCTGTGGCCGTAGCAGACAGGGATGCTGTAATTCCCATAAAAAATYAGATTATAGATGCTTCTTTAGGGATGCATAAAGCAGCCGTGGGAAGCTCTCCAGTTAAAATGCTATAAATAGTTGTTTATTATTCATATGACATTATAAATTATTAACATTTTCTACTAATATTTCCATTCTGTTAATATTTTACAATAGGTTTGGTATTTTGTTATMATTTAAAATAATATTTTACTAAACTCTAAACAATATTTTATGAGCTCTTAGAGTAGTTTACATCCCCATCGTGGATGAGGCCCTGTTTGATGGGCACAAACAACATATGGATTTCTTTCTCTTSAATAACTCCTTGTCTTCAGCAGCCAGAAATAACAAGGATGGGAAATGGTATCATTGAGATCCCTGGTTTATGCCTGGGAAGGGGAGAGATGGAGAAATTGGGTGTGCAGGACAAAATCAGGCAGGGAGAGTGAGACCAGGGCCAGGATTTGCCCCAAATCCTCTAAAATGGAGCTTTTGCCGCGCAGGAAACTTCTGAATTTATTCCCTTCCCCAGACCGTGATTGGAAGCAAGAAAGAAAGGATCCAAAAAACATTTGAATTCCTTCTCCAATAGTTTTCATGGAAAACTTTGCAGGAAGAGCAACTTTCTCTCAGCCAGCAGAGGTTTCTCTGATGTCTGCGGGGGGTGGGATGCAGCAGGCTCTCCCATGCATTTCCTCCTGGCATTCCTTTCCCACCCTGGCGGCTTTGGGAAGGTGTTTAAGCTGCAGCACATCCACACTCAGCTCCCAGCCYGGGAGCACTCGGTGTAATTATTTTAAAGCCACGTGGCAGCCCCTGCACTGTCACTGCCTGCTGAGTCAGCGCTATCCATCATGTCCACGGAGCTTTTCCATGGACTGGTGTCCCGAAGGCATCCCGGGAGAGCGTTCCCAGCTGGCTGACCAAGCTGAGGCGGTCAGGGCTGKGGGAAGCTGGGCACAGTGGGGTTTGTCACCTCTCCTGGTGGAAATGGTCASCAGGACAAGGATGAGGGTGATCCCAGCCTGATCCCTGCCTGGCTTCCCAGGGATGTGSTGTCCCCAAGGACCGGGATTCTGGCTCCTGTACTCCTGAATTTTCATCCTAAGCCATGGAATCATGGAATGGTTTGGGTTGGGAGGGCTTAAAGCTCATCCCCTTCCACCCCTGCCGTGGGCAGGRACACCTTCCACTATCCCAGGCTGCTCCAAGCCCTGTCCAACCYGGCCTTGGACACTTCCAGGGATCCAGGGGCAGCCACAGCTTCTCTGGACAATCTATCCCAGTTGCAAGCTATTCCCACACCAAACTGGGTGTCCCTCCCTTTGAACCACRTCCCAAACCCCAGAGCACCACGGGGACTGAGCCCAGGATGTGGGAGAGAGCAGGAGCAGCCCTGTGGAGCCTGAGAATCCCTTTGGAAACGATGGGAAATTATAGATCTGAACCCAAACTGCCTCATTTGGGGATGATGCAGGACCTGTCAGGCAGCAGAGACCACGAGCTGAGGCAGAGGTGATTTTTTAATGTTTTATACCAGCCAGAACAACAGATCTGTATTTTTAGATAAAAACTGTGCTACCGAATTSTGGCAGAAGGCAGAACCACCTCAGTGGGGTTGTGTTGGGTTTCTGGCCAACCTCCCCGTGCTGGGTGACAGCCTTCAGCAGGGATTTCCCTCTGTTTCCATGGAAAAGCTGATTTCAGCGAGGGGTCCTCGGTGGGAGCTCCCTGAGAGCCACGACCTGGCCATTCCCGTGAAATCCTCTGCTGCTGGAGCCTGACCCCGAGCTCGGCAGCTGATGCAACCCCAGGATGACACTTGGTTGTATAATTTTCCTCCCTGCTTTCCCCACCAGCCATTTTCCAATGCCAACACCACCCGGCGCCCAGATTTTCCCCAGGATTCAACCGCTCGCCTCGCGGTGAACGGGAAATGGGAATAAACAGCAGTTGGGCCGCAAAATATCTGATTTTTACCGAGATACCCAATTGTGAATGGCTGTGCAGCCTCCGATTTTCCAACATTTTGCAGGCTGGGGACTTCCTGAGCCAGCATTTCCTATTTAATGGCCTCTTATAGATGCACTTCCCATCCATTTCTCCCCTTCCTTTGTGAACCACGAACATTTTTAGCAGCTCCAGCAGCCCTTGGCAAGCAGCTYTGCGGCTCAGCGTTGCCGAGGGGCCGGGCACATCCTTGAGCACTCCGAAACAAAGTCCTGGGCTGGGATGAGTAAGTCGTGGATCATCCCTGACAGCACTTCAACGAGACTGAGAGGCAAGGGATCAAAAATGTGCTGACACAGCACGGCACGGAGCGGGGCGTGCTCTCACAGGGAAGAGAGGATGGCAGGAAAGATACTCCAGGAGTAGAACACTTGGCACATCCGAAGTGTCCACCCTCAGTGGGAGGTCTCCAGAATTCTCCCAGGAGAATTGGGTTTTGCTGCAGGAAAGGCTCAAGGCTTGCTCTGATCAAGGTTAAACTGAGTTTAACACCCAAACCCAGCTCAAACCATCCCAGAGCCCCCTCGGCTCTTTGTTAGAGACGAACGAGACAGGCAGAGCCAGCCTGGAAGTTCCTGAATTCCAGGGGGGGGTGAATAAGGGATGAGATCATTTGAGCCCCCTCTCCCCACGTGGATGCCCACAAGCCATCCCTGTTTTCCCCCGGCACATCCCATCCCACACTGGGAACACGCTTGGCTCCTCTGAGGAGCCACCGCTCAGGGGCAGGCTGTGACAGCTCCTCATCCCTCAGCAAAGCCAGGCACGGACACGCCGTGCCCACATCCAAAGGACTCACACGGCCATCCTTGACTCCAGGCCAAAAGCCACTTATTCACCCCCAGCRCAGATCCAGACACTGCTTTGAAATCGAATTGCTGGCTCCGTTCTGCTCCACGTGCCCATTCCCAGAGCAGCGCGGGGGGATCGATGCTCCTGGCACCGCCCAGGGAATGAATGGAGCTCCGGGTGAGAGGGCAGGAGGTGTGATCCCTGTCACAGCACACGTGGAAGGTGTCCCTGCCACCTGAGAGGAGCTTTGAGGTCCCTTCCAACCCAAACCATTCCATGATCCTGTGATCCTGTGGCTCTACACCCGGGCTTGGCCTCCCTGCAGAAACGCTTTGTGCGGGGAGAGTCCAGCATTCCCAGGGGAGTAATGTTCAGTATGTGGAGTTTTAAAGGTGTTGCTCCAGGTATTCAACGAATTTTCCAGCTCTATTGGTAATTCTAACAATGCTCCCTGGTTTAGTTGTGCTGGTGAAGGATGAAAAGTGAAATATTTCCCCTGAACTGCTCAGCTCAGGGGAGGAGAGGTGCAGAAAATGAAATTGCACCTCAGTACAGTTGGGGCTTGATTACAGCTACAAAGAGAGACTTTACCCAGGAGAGGCTGCAACCCAGACAGTGAAAAACAGCCAGAGCTTGGCAAATCAATTTTTCCCAAGGTCAGGGACGGGGAGAGTTTGTACCTCTGGAGGCTTGAGCAACACACAATCCTCCTCAGCACGTCCTCAGCATCTCCCCCGGCCCTCGTGGCCCTGCCAGCCTTGCCACTCCACCAGAGCCCCTCCAGTCTGCCCCCAGCCACTGCTCCGTAAATCTGCAAGGATGGTAAATGAATATTTCCGAGGAGCTCGTTCCCCACCTCTTCCTCCTTCACTTTCGAAAGCCACGTGTAATCCAGCATGTTGTTTAAWTTTGGTTGGGTTTTTGTYGTTGTTGTTGTTACAGCGTTTTTTACACTGTAGAGCTCCCAAACAGACAAACCACGTGGTCCTGCATTAGCCAAACTTATAAGGAGAAGTGAGGGAGGGAAGAATATTATTTTATATGCTCTCTTCAGCTAAACTTCCCATTGGATAAGTGCAGCTTCACCCCAATCCCACAGGATTCCCTAATCCCATCTCCTTGTGTTTGTAGCAAACAAGGGTGGGACTTTGAGGTCCTTTCCTCCTCCCTCCTCTGCCCCAAGATCCCCTGGAGTGGCTGCCCTGTCCCTTTGTGCTTTCCAGAACCTCCTTTTTCCAGGCTGGAGCTTCAGGCTGTGGGGGTGATTCCCCTTCGGAGGGACAGCCGTGATCCCCCAAAAGCTGGGACAAACGTGGAAAGAAAGGAATCAACAACAAATTCAACAAGGAGGAGCCATTATTTTTTCCAGAATAAAAAGATGAGGCAGCCAGGCCTTTGCTGCTCAGCAGCGAGGGAGCGGCTTCTGGATTGGGGGTATGGAATTTTGGCCGGGATGAGCATCTCGTTCCAACACCTTCCACTAGCCCAGGTTGCCCAGAACAGAGGAAGCAGCTCAGGAAAGGGCTGTGTTTATTTTTTTCTTTATGAACTTGCTGCTCGTGGGTGCCAGGAGGGAGGGGCCCGCTCCCGCCGGCCGGTGTTGCAATCCACGGATTGCTCCACGCAGACCCAAGCAGGGAGGGGGGYAGAGAACACACAATCCCAGCCCCGGGTTCAGGCTGTTCCTGCTGCTGACAGGGAACCCTTCACGTGGGCTTGGTTCACTCGGGTTTGCTGCTCGCAAATCCGCTCGGGTTTTCCCGGGGAAGTTCTGGCTCGCGGATGCACCTTGTCTGCTSTGGGACAGAAAATCACAGGAGTTACACAAGCAACAGCACACGACAAGGGATGGCTGGAGCAGGTGCCTGCTGGCCCGGAGTGTTCAGCAGGAAATTTAAGCCAAGTGCCAGGGATATTTCATTCTTTGGGGTATTGCTACGCAAGTGCTTCGAATGGTAGAATCCGAAAATTATTTGGGTTGGAAGGGACCTCAGAGTTTATGCAGTCCCAGCCCCTGCCATGGGCAGGGACACCTTCCACTATCCCARGTTGCTCCAAGCCCTGTCCAGCCTGGCCTTGCTAATTGATGTTGCTTTAGAAGCAAAACTGAGCTATTTTTTGAGCAGAGAACTTTGCTTCCTGCAAGAGACTGAAGGCATGCTCGTGTCCGTTTGCTAGGGCTTCCTTTTGCCTTTATTTTCCCTTAAATTAGCAAGAAATCCACTTAGAAGGGTTTAATAGTGCTCATTTCCTTCGGAGCATCCCTCAGTGCCTGCAATCCATGCAAAATGAAATTATGATGTCCAAGCCCTGGCTGAAAACTGCATCTGAGCAAGGTACAGCTCATCCCTTGTTCGAGGCCACACTCTGGCTTGGTCCAGACTCTGTTTGCAGCTAAAAGTAGATGGGTGACAACAACAAAAAATGGCTTTAGCGGTCGGTGGCACTGCTGGGAGCCACCAGGTTCGAGCCAGCAGTGGCACAAGGCAGGGCTTGGGATGCTGATGCACCATCCCATCAGGAAACAGCTCCCGGGATCCCTCTGGTCACCTGCCTGCATCCAGCCGTGGTGTTGCACCGGCCCAGGGATGCTCTTTAGGATTTTGGAGGCTTCAGTGCAGAACTGCTGTGCCACCCCTCCTCCTCCAGGCTGCAGAACTGGCCCTGTCGGCCCCTAACTCGGTGACCTTGGAAGGAACGCACCTTCCACCGGTGTGACAGAGAGATCTTAACGCCGGGCACCGCTTCCAGAACCTCTCCGTGCCCGTGCAGCCCAACCCTGCGAGCCGAGGGATGCGCTGGGCAGCGGGATGCGCCGGGGGGGAGGGATGCGCTGGGAAGAGGGATGCGCCGGGTAGAAGGATGCGCTGGGCAGCGGGATGCGCTGGGAAGAAAGAAGGATGTGCCGGGAAGAGGAATGCGCTGGGGAGAGGGATGCGCCGGGGAGAGGGACGCGCTGGGAAGAAAGAGGGATGCGCTGGGGAGARGGAYGCGCCGGGGAGCGGGATGCGGCGGGACGAGGGACGCGCGTGCCAGAACGCACGGATAACAGCCCGGAGCAGCCAACGCTGCCGACCCAGCCCCGCGGGCTCGCCGGGGGCTCGCAGCAGCCGGCGCCGGGCTCGCACGGAGCCGCTCGGCCGAACCCCCCCCCCGCCACCACCACCCCGCCCGCCCGCCCGCCCGCTCGCTCCTCCCGGGCGCCGCGTCCTCCCCGCCCGCTTCCGGCGGCGGCGGCGGCGGGGGCGGCCCCGCGTCCCGGCCCGCCCTTCCCCTCCCCTCGGGGCGGCCGGAGCCGCTCGGCGTCGCCTCCCTCCGTCCCTCTTCCATCCCTCCTCCATCCCTCCTCCGCCGCCGCCCGGCTCGCCCATGAGCCTGCTCGGGGGCTACCGCAGGAAGCCTGGCGCCGACGGCTATGAATGCCTGCAGCTCGTGGCCGGCGGCGCTGAGCGCGGCGGGGCGGGCGCGGGCGCGGGGCCGGCGCGGAGCCCCGGGCGGCAGCAGCAGCAGCAGCGGCAGCAGCAGCAGCAGCAGCAGCAGCAGCAGCAGCGGCAGCAGCCCCGCGCCGACGGCAGCACCATGGACAGCTCAGGTACGCCGGGCGGGGCCGCGGCCGCCCCGGGGGGCTCCGCGCAGCGAGGCGGGGGCGGCCGGCCGGAGGAGCGGCCCTTTGTCCGGGCGGGCGGGGATGGAGGCGGCCGCCGCTGAAGGCTGCTCGGTGGCGGCTCCCGCTGTCACCGCCCCCCCCCCCCGCGCGCACCCCGCCGGGCGATAAAAATGGGTGGAGTGCTCTGGGATCTTGCCCCAAGTGAGTTATTTCCCAGAATTGTCCCGACCGGGGTTTTTTTCCTCGCCTTCGCCTGTAAAAAGCGCTCGTCAAAGTGAGTTGGATTAATTCTGATGGATGATGCGCTGCATGCACCATTTTTTTTTAATCAGGGAGTAAAGGACCAGATGGTCTTTATGGCTGGTAATGGGATAGAGAGCTCTTCACCTCGAAAGGTTCGAATTTGCCTGGATAACCAGGAACGGAGAGTGCCCATCTGATGGCTTTGGAGTGATCCCTCGGAAGGGACTGGCTCTGGTTCTGGTTCCTCACCTGTGCCCATCTCCAGGAACATCCTCRGCCTTTGCAGGGAACTTCTAAAGCTCAAACTTGTGCAGGAAAACACCTTATTCAGCTGTGAGGGACCACCTTTGATGTCCATCCGTTATAGCAGGGTGATCCTGCGGCACGGAGTCACAGAATCCTGGAATGGTTTGAGTTGGAAGGGATCTTAAAGATCATTTTGTGACAACCCCCTGCCATGGGCAGGGACACCTTCCTCTATCCCAGGTTGCTCCAAGCCCCGTCCAACCTGGCCTTGGACACTTCCAGGGATGGGGCAGCCACAGCTTCTCTGTGCCAGGGCCTCAGCACCCTCAAAGGCAAGAATCCCTTCTGTAAATCTGTCCTAAATTTCCCCTCTTGCGGTTCGACCCCATTGCTCCTTGGCCTATCACTGCAGTTCCCAAACACCTGCACAGTCCCATGAAAGGAAGGGGTGGGCCAGAGGCACGCCACAAGCACTTCAGATACAGTAAATCTTCTTTTTTAACCTGGTACCCTCTTCTAGAGGGGGGAAAACCCTAACAAGCCACGGCTGGGCTTGGACAGGGACAGTCTCGTCTTCATCTTTTTCTCCCCATTTTCTCTGATGTAATAAAAGTCATAAAATCCCAGACTGGTTCTGGTTGGAAGAGACCTTAAAGCTCATCCAGTTCCAACCCCTGCCATGGACAGGGACACTTTCCATTAGAGCARGTTGCTCCAAGCTTCATCCAACCTATCCTTGAACACTTCCAGTCATGTTTTCCTCTTCCCCTTTGCCATTCGAATTTGCTTCCGAGACTTCTTTTGGGCTTGTGTTTGGCATTTCTATAACTTTTTTTTCTTTACTCCCAGACTTCAGAAGCATCTTTGGATGTGCTGCTCCACCATCTCTGCTGCAATTGCCTGTAATCATAGGCTGTGCCAGCAGCTCCTTACTCACAGTGGGCTGCTGTGCTCGAGTGATTTGTGTTCTCAGAGCTGCTGGGATGGTGAGACAGTGCAGGCAGGTTAATATCTATCATCAAAGCCATTATCTGGATGAGATTCCTGGAAGTGCAGGGAGCAGGGGCAGTGGTGCAGTGGGAGGTGGTGGTGGCCCCCAGGCAGGTGTGGGCCCGTGCTGGGGCTCCTCTCCAGCACCATCYTGGGGCATAATTGGAGTGCAGCTCAGTTTGGGTTTCTGCTTTTGCTGAGCAAAAAAAGAAAAAAGTGCTCGTGGACAGGCAGACAATAGCTTTATTTACGGGTTTCCTGCAATATTCAGCCATTTCCACACTCCAGCTGCTCTGATTCTATCCCAGAGCATTAATTGTATTAATGGCCTCTACCGGCTTCCAGGATGTTCTTCCCAAACACGTGGGCTGGATCAAGGGCTGGCTCTGGGATTTGGGAGCTGGTGGTTAAGGGATCTGTGTTAACCAGGGTTTGCTTCTTTCAGTTCACTCTCACTGCCTGAATTTTACAGGTTTTATGAACAACACACCTGGCACTTACACGGCARCGAACCTCAGGCCTTAATGTGGCCWTTAAATTGTGTTTATAGGATATAYATATAACTTATTTATTTAATAAGGATTTTTTGGTAGCTGTTCCTAAATCTTTACATGAAATTAAAAGAGTCCAGTGTTGAGTGTGATGCTCTGTTCCAAACCTGAGCTCCACACTTGGATCTGCCTTGTTCATCTGAGCACTTCACGCTGGTAAATTCCCAATTTCTACCACTTCACTGCAAAGCCATTTTTCTATGCCAACGATGAAATTACAAAAGCTTAAAGAATCCAATCCAYCCCTCAGGTGTGCTTGTGATTTCCAGTGATTTGGCAATGGAAGTTGCTCCTGAATTGTGGGACGTGATTTATCTTCCACGCAGTCTGAGGATGGATAACTGGGGACAAGGATTAGGGAGCAGCGCAAGACAAAGACTGAAAAAWAAGGTGGTTGGGATTTTGGCTTAACGGGAGCAAGGAAAAAACCACCACCCACCTTCTGTGTGTGTTTGTTAATTAACAGAGAAAATATTCCTATTATAAATACTTGAGACTCCTCCCAGTGGTGCCAAAGTTGAAACTCCCAAGGTGAGCGGTGGTTGAGCACAAATCAGTTGGGAAAAGAGACCTGGATTCCTCAGGAAGGAGAAGGGTGAGATAAAATCCCTCTCAGGGAAGGGAGTGCTGCTGGGATTGGTGGGCCAGGGGAATCTCTGCTCTGTGTAACTCAGTGTCAGACCCTGAAGGTGAAATCCTTGAGGAGCTCTGGCCTTATCCGAGCTCGTTATATCCTTCCCAGATGCCTGCCTGCCCTTATGTTTCCTTTTCCCTTTTTTCCTGATTTTAAGTGATGGTTTCCTGTGGGGCAGAGCAGCTGCTGCCTGAGTCGTCCCAAAGGCTGTTTGCAGCCGGAGTGGAACAGTCTGGATGTCCAACCCAGTGTCACCAGTGCTGGGGGACACTGGGGCGCTGGGCTGTGGTTTGTGTGTCTGGCAGGGRGATTGCTGTGCTGGAGCTGGACAGAGAATCATGGAATCATTCACGTTGGGAAAGCTCCCTAAGGTCAGCGAGTCCAACCATGCCCAGCACTGCCAAGGCCACCACTGACCCCTGTCCCCAGGTGCCACAWCCACATGGATTTTAAATCCCTGCAGGGATGGGGGCTCCACCCCTGCCSTGGGCAGCTGTGCCAGGGCTGGACAGCCCTTCCAGGGAGAAATTTCCCCAAATATCCACCCTGACCCTCCCCTGGCACAGCCTGAGGCTGTTCCCTCTCCTCCTGTCCCTGTTCCCTGGGAGCAGAGCCCGACCCCCCCGGGCTGCCCCCTCCTGTCAGGAGTTGTGCAGAGCCAGAAGGTCCCCCCTGAGCCTCCTTTTCTCCAGGCTGAGCCCCTTTCCCAGCTCCCTCAGCCGCTCCTGGCGCTCCAGCCCCTTCCCCAGCTCCGTTCCCTTCCCTGGACACTCTCCAGCCCCTCAGTGTCTCTCTTGTTGGAGGCTCCCAGAGCTGTCCCCAGGACTGGAGGTGCCGCAGCAATTCCAGCACAGTTCCCTGCTCCTGCTGCCACATCTCTGGGTGCAGGTAAAGACCATTTTCAATGAAGCTAAAAACCTGAACAATCAAACCTTTCTCTTCTCTCCTCACCTACTGAATTTSCTCTGTACCTGGGCAGTGTTCTCTGGGCATAGGAAAGGCCCTTTGCCCTGTGGAATATTTGYGTGCAGGTGACTAGTGAGCCATTCCAGCTGTTGGATGGGTGAGGATTTGTGCTGAAGGCAAAGTCCTGCCAATTCCGGGGCGAATTGCTGCTGGTTTCACTGCCRGGGCTGTGCTTGCTGCCACTGCAGTGACCCCAACCCCCGTGAGCTGAGGAAGTGGGCTCCGGTTTGGGTTTTCTATTAATTTTCTTTAAACAAATGCAAAGTTTTAGATCTTCCAGCAGCCTCTCCTAATGCAGACTTTCAGCTCACAGACAGCTTCGTGCAAGGGAAATCGTCAGTGGTTACAGCTTTGCTCGAACTCCCCAGTGCTTAGGGTTATTGGCTTCATGGTTTTTTGGACTGGTGCTGCTCAGTGTGAAGAGAAAAGAAGGAAAAGCCAGGAACTCAGAGCATGGGATGTGGGAGGGTCCTGCTGGAAGGCAGGATCTCCTCATGGATGGCAGGGAGGGGGCTACAAGGAGGTCTCTGAGCCTGCCATAGAATCCTGGAATGGTTTGGGTTGGAAGGACCTTAAAGCTCATCCAGTTCCACCCSTGCCATGGGCAGGGACACCTTCCACTATCCCAGGCTGCTCCAAGCCCTGTCCATCCTGTCCTTGGACACTTCCAGGGATCCAGGGGCAGCCACAGCTTCTCTGGGCAACCTGTGCCAGGGCCTCCYCACCSTCACAGGGAAGGATTTCTTCCTAATATCCCATCTTACCTTTTCCAGCRGGAAGCCATCCCCCTTGTCCTGCCACTCCTTCTGCAATGTCCCTCCCTTTCCAGCTCTCCTGGAGCCCCTTTAGGCTCTGGAAGGGGCTCTGAGGTCTCCCTGGATCCTTCCCTTCTCCAGGTGAGCACCCCCAGCTCTCCCAGCCTGGCTCCAGAGCAGAGGGGCTCCAGCYCTTGGAGCATCTCCATGGCCTCCTCCGGACCATCCCTCTGGGAGTGCAAGCACAGGGATGGATGTTCTGGATGGTTGTGTCCGGTGGCTGCGCCTGCGAATTTCTATGGAATGATGCAGTAACAGGGTCACAGCACGCAATTCCAAKGGGATCTCTGTGTTCCTGTCAACGGCCGCTTCCTCCAGCAAATCTCCTGGACTTGGGCTGGAGGTTTGAGGACGGAGGGAAGGGAGGTTCAAAGGGAGATTGGAGCTGAAGCTCACAGGACACGAGCACTGCGAGTTCAAAACGCAGACTCCACGAGGAGCACCTCTGCAGCTCTGCTTTTGTCTCTTTTCTCTCTAAGTTGCTGCAAGCGCTCCCAAGACGAGAAGGGAAGAAGCCAATTTATTTGGGGTTTTGCTGTGCCGTTCACCTCTGCTTTCCGAGCAGCTGGCTGAGCACCGAAAGAAGAGGTTCTAGGAAACAAGATGYAAAAGCAACAGCAAGGAGAGATGTTCTGAAAGGGAAAATAAAAACACCCTTTCGGTGCTATTCTGTGGTGTTTATAATCCAGACAACACAGAAAAGAGTTTGTGGGACAGCGCTCCGCGGAGCGGCCGCGCGGGGAAAGCGAGGGAAACTGAGATTCCTGGAGCTGCTCCACGCTCGC
The DNA here is from genome assembly GCA_018881555.1 of Amblyornis subalaris. NCBI lineage: Eukaryota > Metazoa > Chordata > Aves > Passeriformes > Ptilonorhynchidae > Amblyornis > Amblyornis subalaris. The sequence continues at coordinate 1,621,580 of JACAXG010000097.1, forward strand.
CAACACCACGCCTCGTGCTCCGGCCGTGCCTTTTCCCTGAGTCAGGAGAGAGACGTCTCCGCGGCACTGGCAGGGGGACAAAGGCCCGGCCGACAAGGGCGCCCTGTGTTCCCCGCTCGCCGCGGCGAGGGCGGGTTTAATGGCTCCTTTGTTCGCCTGGCGTGTTTGGGACACTCCAGCGCTCGGGTGTTGGCAGGGGTTTTGTCTTTTTTCGGGTTGTTTTGACAGCGAGGAGAAGCGCGGAGATGTCGATCCGCCCCAAAGGAGGGTTTCGCCTCGGGCCTCGCCCGCGCTGTGCTCGCCGTRGGATGAGTTTCCTGAGGGGAAATTTTGGGACAAATGGAACATCACCGGGTGGTGATTCCCTCCCTGCTCTCGCAGTATTGCTATTCTGGTAAAAAATGGAGTAAAGCCCCCTCTTTGTGGGAATCCTCCACGTTGCTTGGTTGGTGGTGGAAGCAGCGTTCCTTGGTTTCCATCTCCTAAAGCAGGAATACTTTAATTCTCCAGCTTCCCGTGAAGTTTACATTTCAGCAGTCTCAAAGGAGCCTTTGGATAAAAAGCCTTGGGCTCGTGCAATATTATTTCCAGAATTTTACCAAAAGGTTCTTGGGCTTCTCTACCCTCAAGTTTGCTGCCAGAGGCCCTGAGAGGTCAAGGACCTCTGCTGCCCAACACAAGCACAGAATCATGGAATTGCTCAGCTTGGAAAAGCCCTCCAAGATCATCAAGTCCAACCATTCCCCGTGTCCCCAAGTGCCACATCCACATGGATTTTAAATCCCTCCAGGGATGGGGACTCCACCACTGCCCTGGGCAGCTGTGCCAGAGCTGGACAGCCCTTTCCATGAAGGAATTTTCCTAATATCCAACCTAAACCTCCCCTGTTTTGAGGCAGTTTCCATTTGTTCCAGGCAAAACGCCTGGATAGAGCAGTACCAGCTGATTGCTGGGAAGCTGCAGTAAGAAAATCCCAAACAACAACCTCATAAGCAACATCTGCTTGCTCAGTTGAATAAATTATTGAAGATATCTTGGTGCTGGGGATGCCTCTGTGCCTGCTTTGGAGAGAAATATCGTGCCTTTACCCTTTGGATAAGGGTTAGATGGGATATTGGGAAGGRATTGTTCCCTGGGAGGGTGGGGAGGCCCTGGCACAGGTTGCCCAGAGAAGCTGTGGCTGGCCCTGGATCCCTGGAAGTGTCCAAGGACAGGCTGGATGGAGTTTGGAGCAACCTGGAATAGTGCAAGTGTCAGGATGAGTGAAACCTGGGCTTGGGGGTCTCGGTGAGGGCTTTATCAAATGCTCAGAGCCTCTTGTGCTGCTCTTCTCCTCCAGTTCTACTCTGCACATGCTTTGTTATTTATTTTTATGGAATAACCCTCTAAGATGTCTGTGCTCAGCCTTGTAGGGAATCTAACTCTACCAGGAATCTGGGACAGCGGTGGAGGAGGGGACAGATGGGACTGGTAGAAAAAAAGCAGGAAAAAAAAATCAGTCCTCAGGGTCTGTGCGAGCCTGAGGAACCTCCCAAGGAATTTGTGAAGGTAAAGGCAGGTCCTTTCCTGCCCCTTTATCGCTGTTTYAGTTGCCACTGCTGGTGATGATTTSTCTCCCAAACCACCACCCAGGGCCTATTAAAAAGTTGATACAATCCTGACCCTTGGGCTAAGCCAGAGCTCAGACAGGATGCAAGGGCCTGTAGCAGCATAGATGGTTTAGTCTTGGCTTAAATGTGGTAAAGCTCAGCTCTCCAGATGAAAAGTGTGTGCTGGAAGGAAGGGCTGGGCTTCAGGGGGCTGAGACTGTGCTCTTAAAACATAATTAGAACCAGAGAGTCACAGATGGTTGGGGTTGGGAGGGATGTTAGAGCCCGTCTCGTTCCACTCCTSCCACCATCCCAAGTCGCTCCAAGCCCTGTTGGCAAATGAAGCCTTTGGATCTCTCCACCATCGATTCTCACTGGATGCAGAGGAGCCACTGCCCAGAGATTTGCTTTTGGGAGCTCCTGCCACCCTTCCCCTGGTGGTTAAACTCCCCCAGACATGGCTGCACTTTGCTTTGCACCCCTCCGAAGGACGGAATGTGGGAACAGCAGGAGCTGGGAATGCCGAGGCTACCCAGGGCTGCTCTGCCYGGGTAGTTTTGCACCGAACACCCCTCCATCCACCACACACCTTCCAAAGGATGCTCCAACACTATTCCTGCAGGAATCCCTGCGCCAGGGCTGCTCCTCCTGCCCCGCAGACCCTTCCAAGGCGAGGGAAAGCCTGTGGATGTGCTGGAGGGGTTGTGGCATCCTGGCTTTTATCCCTGGGCGCTGGTGGGAGAGCACGTCCCACGGGAGCCAGGCTCTGCTGGGAGAGCTGGGAGTGTGGGAGGAACGTGAGCTCTGCTGCTCCTCCGCTGGCTGCTGGAGGGGGGGGAGAGGCACAAATGGGATCTTTTTTTTTTTTATTTTAAAACAATCCAGGCTTTGTTGTTGAAGCCACAACAACAGCAGCTCCGCTTCGTTCCGTGCAGGGCACTTGGAAAGGGCCAGGGCACAGGGCGGCCTCCACCTCTGTCTTGGGGGATAAAASAGGCAAAAAATCCTTCCTTGCCCCCAAAAATACTTTGTGGGGAGGGTGAAGGCTGCAACAAGCAGGTAAAGCCATCTGGAAATGTGGGGTTTGGGACACAAACACGGGAACAAATAAGGTTTTTTCTCATTGTAGTGTCAGGCTCTCATGGAARAGAATTCAGAGGGGTATTTAAGACTCCCAAACCTCTTTTCTGGGAGGGTGGGAGATGAAGGCTCGAATGCTTTTCTATGTGGAATGGGGAGTTGGAATGAGATGGTCTTTAAGACCCCACACCATTCCATGATGAGCAGCAGGGAATATTTAGCTCTTTCCTCACTCCATCCCTAAYGAAAGCACAGGCAGCAGCTCCCCGAGCGAGAAAAAAATATCATTTGACATTGAAGATCCTGTTACACATAATCTGGGCAGACCGAGGGAAACCTGCCTCCTTTCCTATGGCTCCATGTCTGCTTTGTGTCTGCCCTTCCCGGGCAAAAAGGGTCTGTTTACTCCTGCTAAGTAACCCGGGAAAGGCAGCCCTCCTCTGCCGATCCTCAATTTTCAGGCGTCTTCCTTTCACCTCGCCTCTCCCGGGCTCAGAATTGCTCCATCAGCATAAATATTCAGACTGACAGGGTCTTAAATGCCTTTTAAATGTCGGCTGCTTCCCCCCTGGGCCCTCTGGAGAGCTGGGATTCAGGCCCCGTGGTCTGTAGGGTTTGTGGCTCACCCGGGGGGGGGCTGCTCGGGGCCCTCCCCAGGCAGACGAGCACCACGATGTGCAGATTTTGCAGGGAGAGCTTCCAAATCTGGAATTTTTCCTTTGTTCCAACAGTGAGCACCTCCCTCAGGGGGTGGCAGTGTGTGRCCTTCCGTCACTGGTCACTCTGGGACACCTCTGGCTGCACGGGGTGRTGGCTGGAGCTGGAATGTCCACATCCCTCGGGGTCACACCTGTTCCATTCACCCATTTCTGGCCCCAAACGCCCAAAATTTAAAGCAGGATTGGTCTAAATGGCTTTGTTTTTGAGAATAAGCACAAACACTGCTCGTGCACGAGGAGCCGAGGCGAGGGTTCCTCAGGAGGAGTGGATTTTTCCCTTCGGGATACAGCACAGCTTCTGTCCCTCTCCCTGTGCAGGAATGAGTTTCCTGGCCTGGCTAATCCAGGCATTGGTGGCTTTGCCATCCTCAGCTACTCCTCTACAGCAGCACATCCCTCTGAACTCCCCTGGGTCAGGGTTCTCTTCCAACGCTCTCTCTGCCTTGGGAGGAGAAGTTCTCCTCCTGCCCTGCACATCCTTCTCCTGATCCTCTGTCCAACCAGCAAGGGGAGCACTCCAGTGCTTTCATTCAGATTTCTGCTCTCTSCAGCTCCCATCCCGTTCAACACCAGGCTGCTGCTGTCAGCAGGGGCTCCCTCAGCGGAAATCCCACTGCTGAGGGGGGCCTGGGACAGGAATGCTCTTACAGGACATATTTGAGTTTAATAAGGAGGTGCAGCAGCTTGTTGCTGTATTTGGTGGTTGCTGGAGGTTTATTCTGAACACAGAATACTTTGAATAGTCCAACCTGGCCTTGGATTCTTCCAGGGGTGGGGCAGCCACAGCTTCTCTGGGCAACCTGTGCCAAGGCCTCACCTCCCTCACAGGGAAGGATTTATTCCCATCATCCCATCTATCCCTGCCCTCTGGCAGTGGGAGCCATTCCTTCAGCAGCCATCCTTTGTGTTTCTCTGCTTTAGTGGACGGAGGAAACTCGGAACAGACTGCTGCTGCTTCTCTTAGAAATCTTCAGGTGGATTTCTAAACATTTGAGGTTTTCCATCCTCTCAGAGCCCTTCTGTTGCTCTCCCTGCAGCACCTCCAGCTGTAAGAGTTTGCCCAGTGCTGTCAGTGGTGTGATCCTTTGTCCCCTTTTCCCTGTTCCGAGCTGCCACCCTCTCCGCCTTCCTTTCTTTCCAAAGCTGACCTGCAGAACTGCAGGTCCCTTTTGAACACCACCTCCTCCTCCTTCCACCCCTCTTCCAGCACGGAGAAACAYGGAAACAAACTTTTTGAGGAGAGATCAAACACTGATTCCGTGCTTGGAAGCCAAGAGGCTGCTCTGCTTTTTTTCCTTCCTCTTTTTTTTTTTTTTTGTTTAATCAGACTCGCAGGGAGTTTGGCACGAGAAATATTCCTGTGCCTTGAGGAGGCATCTTCTGTTCTGGAGCTGGCAGAGGGCAGAGGAGTAGAGGTGGCCTCTAATTTTACCAGCCTGGGACCTGGATCAGGTGCATGTGGATCATCCCCATCAGAATAACCTCCCTTTCCCRAGGGAATCTCCAGTTTAAAGATTTATTGACAGCTCACTATGGATGAGGCTACCTGAGAGTGGGGGGTGCATTTGCAGTTAAATTATCGTTTTAGAATAGAATTGTAGAACAATTTGGGGTTGGACAACCTCCAGCCAGGTGGCAGCTGTGAGGGTGGCACTGAAGGATGTCCCATGGACATGGTCTTTTCCTGACCCCTGAGGAGGTGGTTGTTGGTTGTGATGACTTTGGGTGGGGTTGGGAGGTGAGGGAGCTTAGAACCCTCATGGATTYGCTTYGGTTGGAAGGGACCTTAAAGATCATGGAATCCCAGAATTAATTAGGATGGAAAAGCTCTCCAAGGTCATGAAGTCCAACCTGTGACCAATCCCCACCTTGTTCCCAGCCCAGAGCACTGAGTGTCACATCCAGGCCTTCCTTGGACACCTCCAGGGATGGGAACTCCAAACCTCCCTGGGCAGCCCCTGCCAATGCCTGACCACCCTTTCCATGAAGAAATTCCTCCTGATGTCCAACCTAAACCTCCCCTGGTGCAGCTTAAGATGATATCCTCTCCTCCTGTCCCTGTTCCCTGGGAGCAGAGCCCGACCCCCCCCCCCGGCTGCCCCCTCCTGTCAGGAGCTGTGCAGAGCCAGAAGGTCCCCCCTGAGCCTCCTCTTCTCCAGGCTGAGCCCCTTTCCCRGCTCCCTCAGCCTCTCCCGGTGCTCCAGCCCCTTCCCAGCTCCGTTCCCTTCTCAGGACACGCTCCAGCCCCTCAAAGTCCTCCCTAAATTGCGGGCCCAGAACTGGACGCAGCCCTCGAGGAGCACAGGGAGAGAATCCCTTCCCTGCTCCTGCTGCCTCACCGTTCCTGCCACATCCCGGGTGCCACTGGCYCCTTGGCCACCTGGGCACACCTGGGCTCGTGTTCAGGTCACCCAGTCCCAACCCCCCGGCTCAGCCCTTGTCCCACGTTTCCCACCCCGTGCTGAGACCGAACACTCAACCTACACACAGCGCCGGGAGCTCTGAGCCCAGCTGGCACGGATGAGCCATCCCTCAGCCCTGGAAAACCGCTTTTCCCCCATGTTGGACACCCAGCAGAGCGTGGGAATTCGGTGTGGACGGAGCAGAGGGGTTGGTGGGGGGATTTGTTCCCAACAAGTGATGCTGGCTTTGGGTTTGTTGTGCTGGAAGGTGCCTCGTCACCGGACATGGAGTCCAGCTACGGGGGAGGCTTGCTGGATATGGTGAAAGGAGGAGCAGGGAGGCTCTTCAGCAATCTGAAGGATAACCTGAAGGATACCCTGAAAGACACCTCCTCCAAGGTCATGCAGTCTGTTGCCAGGTACAGTACACCCGAGGCAGGGAAAAGCAGGAGCTGCAGGGGGCTGGTCCCGCGGAAGGAGCGCAGGACGACTCCCAGGGATGGAGGGAGGAGGGGAAAATCACAAATGACATCTTTGGTTCTGGCTCATCGTTGGTGTTTGGCCTCAAGGAAGAGGGAAAAGCAAAGTTAAACAATCTTAAGCTTCACAGTAAGTGAAATCTGGGGAAGGCCCCCCCATGCCAGTGAAAGTGGAGCACTCRGTCTGCAATTCCTGCAGGATTCCCTGTGGGATCCTTCTCCTTCAGCACCACTTGAGTRTTTTGTCAGTGAAAACCAACTCGTGTTGGTGCCTCTCTTTGCTGTGCAAGGAGGCTCTGCTTGCTGATATTCCCACCCCTAAATCCACCTTTGGAATGGAAGAAGGAGCTGAGGTGACTTTGCTCCGGTGACTGTCCCGGAGCTGTYCCCTGTGCCCACCTCCCAGGGGTAGGGGGGCTCCGAGAAATTAAGGAAATTTAATGCGTGCAAGACCCCAGAGGGTTTGAGGGACCTGCAAAGTGCAAACTGCTGGAGTTTTCTCCTGGAATCTGGCACTGAAAACTAATGACAAAAGGGAAAAGGGACATTTTTGCAAGTTTTGCACCCAGCTAATTGCATGTGGAGAGAGGGAGGCTGGGGCACTCTCTGCTTGTTAAGAATCCATTTCAAGATGAGTTTTCCTGGTGTGATAAGCAGATTTTTCTGGGAAAACACTCCTCATGTGCTGCTTGTGTAAACGTGTGCCTAAAGCCTGCCTCCTGCTTTTGTCTCCTTTCAGCTACACCAAGGGAGAGCTGGATATTTCCTACATTACCTCAAGGATCATAGGTGAGCACTGCCCCACGGGGAAACGCAACCTGTGGCATCCCATCCTGTAGCGGTCCCCGCTCATCCTGGCCTCTCCTTGCTTTCCCAGTGATGTCTTTTCCTGCTGAAGGCGTGGAGCTGGGATTCAGGAACCACATTGAGGATGTGAGGACGTTCCTGGATTCCAGGCACCCCGACCACTACACCGTGTTCAACCTGTCACCCAAATACTATCGCAGTGCCAAGTTCCACAACAGGGTGAGTGCCTCCCGTGGGTTTGACGGGAGCAAGGAGGGAAAATTCCCTAGGGAAAGGGGCACCGGGTCCTCTTGTATCCAGGATTTAAGATGATTAAGGAGCTATAGGTGTTTTTAAGCTGCTGGGGTGGGGCTTGGGGTTTTAGCTGGGACCACAGGGATTAAAGAGCTGGAAAGTTCGGGAATAATGCTCCTGTGAGAGTCTGGGAGGGTAAAAGGCATCCTGCCCTGGGCTCCTACAGAGAAATAAAGAATAAAATGAAAGGCCTTTGAAAGAAATTGCCAATAGCAGAAGGTGGATTATTTTCTTGCAGTTGTGCTTTAATCAAACAGGAACCCCTCAGCAGGCGAAGCACAGGATGGAAAGGGGATCTGAGGGGCATTTTGGCTCTTGTGGCTTTCAAATCCCACCTCCACTGCCTGCCCCAGTTTCCCCCTGGAAAACCAGAGCAGCAGAAGGGAGCACTGCGAGGCTCTGCTTCATTAATGGCTTTGAGAGGAAATCTCTATGAAATGCTGCTGCTGAAATGCAAGATTAGATTTAATCTTTCTGAAAACTTCCTGTTCTTTCCCTCTCCCACGAGGGAGTGATGTGTTTTTGTTGGGTTTTTTTTTTTTAATTCCAACTTTTTTGTTGCCTTCAACCCAAAAGGCAGCAGCAGCTGCCAGGCTTAACCCTCAGTCAGAATCTAATCTATAAGCCTAATTTAATTTTAATTTGAGGTAGAGCTGAATTGATCTTCAGCAATTCTGGTCTCCAGAAACCACTCACTGATACTTGAAGCAAATTTCTCAGTGGCCACCAGTAACCAGCCACGAATTCAACTGTGAGTAAATGAATAGGAAACATTAAGAGATATCAAGGGCTCTGAATGTTCTGGATTGGTTGTGGTGCATCCCTGGTGCTGTTGGTGGGTGGAGAAAGATTTCTCTGCTTCTGAAAGGCCAGCATGAAACAGCTCTTCCTGGATGAGCTGGCCATAACTCCTGAATGCCTGGAATGATCTCCCACCCTGCCCAACCCCTCACCAGGTGCTTTGGAGCCACTGCCTTGACCCACACAGGAAGAACATGCTGATCTTTTAATAAAATACTGTATTTTCAGCTTATGGGCTGGGAAGTCCTAATTCCACATATTTTTCATGAGAAGGGAGTGTGCACAACACAGTGCATGAAACAATTACAAGGCTGAGCTTCGTATAAATTGGAAAAAATACCAAAGGGCCATCAAGGAGGTGGAATCAGAGTGAGAGTGTTCTCTGCTGGGGATGAGGATGTCAGCTGAGCTGCGCTGACTTACACACTTGTTCTTTGACAGGAAAAGCTTTAGAATTCCTACTTCCTTTAAAACTTTTTGCTCCCGAGATCAAAGTAGGTCACTCTGCTGCGCAGTGGCACAGGAGGGAGATGAATTCGTGTCCTGCTGGGCCATTTTCCTGCCTGGATGTGGCTGAGTGGGTCACAAAGCCCCAAGTGTGTCGAGGAGGAGAGGGGACCGGGAGGGTGGGGAGGCCCTGGGGAAGGTTCTCCAGACAGGCTGTGGCTGCCCCATCCCTGGAAGGGTCCAAGGATGGAGCTGGGATAGTGGGAGGTGTCCCAGCCCCATGGCAGGGGGTGGGATGAGCTTTAAGGTCCCTCCCAACCCTCTGTGTCCCCAACAGGACAGGAGAGGAGAGGAGAGCTCGCACGTGCCCGAGGAAGCCTGAGCACTTTCAAAACACAGAACTCAAATCTAACATTAAACAAACCCAAACTTCAAAGTCCCCTCACGGGTCACATTCTTGGCAGTTGCTGCCCTGCTGCTAAAATAAAACAAGTGCTGAGTGCTCCTTCCCAGAGCTCGAGGATTCCAGTTGCTTTTCCCTAAGGTTGCCTGTGCCGGGTGCTGGTGAGGTTCTGTTTGATGTGAGCACCAAGCACATGTTTAATTTCCTAATTGCAAACCACCAGGCAGATGTGTAATTAGAGGCAATGTAAATATGTAATTACGGACTGTTGGGGAATGTGGATGATTTCCTGGAGAAGGGATAATGTGGCTTTTCCAGATGCTGGACAGGGAGGTCTGCTCAGAAGATGGTCAGTGAAAGGGTCACTGGTTGTGTTAATTCTAACAGGGAAAATCCAGGGTATAACGGAAGGAATTGAACAAACTGCAGCTCTGGAGGCAGGAGAAGGTGGAGAGGGTAAATAGGGARTGGTCATTCCCTGCCTCCCCAATTCGGAGCACTGCTTGATTTGTTGAGTGATTTCTACAACACAAACCCAGATTTGCTCACCAAAGGCACAGCTGAACATCAGGACATTGTGGAGACCAAAACTTTCACAGGTCTAAAAACTGATTAGACAAATATCTAATTTGATATCAGATTAGAAAGAGTCTCCCCAACGATAAGCAGAGGATGGATGCCTGGGTTAGGGACTTGTCATCCCATGGGAGCCTTTGGAATCCTCGTTTGGCACGACCCAGCTTGCTGGGTCTCTGCTTGGAGTCTGGGTGCCTKTTCCTGCTCTCAGATGTTGTGCAGGTGCCAGGCAGGACCTTGAGCGCAAGTTTTATAAAACCTGGAGCATTTCCTTCCTCTGAGAGATGAAACAGTGATGGGGATCATGTGGCTATTTAAGAACATGTGGGCAAATCATCTCCTTCCTTCCCCGTTCTCMGTAAGCAGGATCCAAATGTCAGCTGAGTGAGGGAGAGAACCAATCCTTCAGCCGAGGACAAGCCTCACGACATTCCTCCTTTCTATTTCTTCTGGCCAGAAATGCCTTTAAAGAAAAAGATATTTCAATTAAAAGCAGATGAAAGGGAGGTGTCTGTTGAAGGCKGTTTGATGTGCTGCTGCAGACTGCAAGGACTGTTCTGGAGAGAAGGGGATGACTCAGAACCGGCACATGGATGAACAGGAACCAGACATACTTAAGGATTTGTGGGGTCTCAGATCTAAGGAGCCATTCATTTTTTCTGGCTCATATATTAACTATTGTTACTCAAATATCCWTTTTTTTGGTGAACAGAAGTTTCCCTTTCATCAGTTTAATATCTGTCACGTAGGGCCGGGAAATCCTGTGCCACCAAGCAGCCGAGAACGACACACGCTCAGTACCCTCTGCAAATCAGGGCAGGTTTTGGGGACACGTCGTGCAAAGCCTTTAGACATCAACGTGAGGCTGGRGCGTCCTAAAAGAGCCACTCCAGCTTATCTGACGTGGAATGCAAATTTGTAAAAATGTGCAATCAGCCCGATGTGATCCCATTGAGAAAGCTTTCCTGCCTGCCTCCTCCTAACTCGCGGCGGTCACGGCGCGGAGTTACGCACGAGGAGAGGCGGAGAGGGTTCCCAGCGCGCAGCTCCGGGTTGTAAGGCAYAAGTAGGTGTCCCGGCAGGGAGAATTTGTAGAGCAAGCCCTGCCTGATGCTCGTGCCAAGGTGTTTTTGCCGCTGGTGCCGCCCCTGCAGGTGTCGGAGTGCAGCTGGCCCGTGAGGCAGGCGCCCAGCCTGCACAACCTCTACGCCGTCTGCAAGAACATGCACAACTGGCTGCAGCAGAACCCCAAAAACGTCTGYGTCATCCACTGCATGGTGAGTGCACCCCCTGGAGCCACGTCCGGGGGCTGGGGGGTCGCGGGGCACGCTGCACGTGGTGGGTCTGGAGGCTGTGTGAGAGGGGGGGGATGATTCCTGAAGGACGAGGGAGGGAATGAAGGCACAGCATCACCCAAAGCTAAGGTGGAGGGCTGACACTGAATGAGGACACAAAGGAGGTCAAAATCATTCTCTAGGAGAGGTGATGAGCAGCAAAAAAGCTTGAACTTGCCCCAAAAACTGAGTGTAAGAGTTGTCAGCCTGCTGTGATTTGCCCAGTTGAATGGGTTGCCCAGGGAAGCTGTGGCTGCCCCAGCCCTGGAAGTGTCCAGGGCCAGGTTGGAGCAGCCTGGGATAGTGGAAGGTGTCCCTGCCCATGGCAGGGGGTAGGACTAGATGGGCTTTAAGGTCCCTCCCAACCCAAACCATTCCAGGATTCTGTGATTTGCATTTTACTCTCAGTAGTCAAAGGAGAAAACACAACCTCTGGACTGGAGGGTGATGGAAATCAGGCAGAAATCAGAGCTGGGAATTCTGCTGAACTGTGAAACTGGGATTGTTGAATTCTCTTGCCATCAGGAGCTGTCAGGCCTGGCTGAAGGGGCCCAGCTGCCCCTGCTGCTCTGCCCAGCACAGCTGAACTGGGAGATTCCCCACAGGGGGTTCAGCACTGGGCAGTGCTGGGCTGTGTGAGAGCGGTGTGATCCTGGATCGCTCCCAATTTACTCCATCCAACCTTTCACATTGACAGCAATGCCCAAAAGGACAGTTCTGCTCTGCTCCTGGAGCCTAAATTAAATCCGGGAGGCTGTCAGCCCTGATCAGCACAAACTGGGAGGGAAGGAGGAAATGACTGATCCCAAATTGCACAGAGCTCCCATAGGAGCCTGGCGTTCCTGCCTTGCACAGCACAGCCAGCAGCTTTGGGATGTAAATTCCCTTCAAACACACAGGAGGATGCACTTGATGCCTCCAGTCCTGGAAATTTAGCTCAAAAATCCAATTCCTTTACTGTCCCTCGAGCAGTGGATATCAGGATAATGTTATAAAGGAGAGGGAGTCCTGTCCAACACCTTCTAACGAGGCTGCAGAAACCCACTTAGTTTATGTGAACCTGAGAGATCTTGTCAGAAACCATTGGCAGGAGCTAAATTTGAAAAAAGCAARGAGCCTGTTCATGTCAAGCAGGTTCCTGGGGCCTGGAACAGCTCCAGTATAGAAAATCCTACAGAAAATGCCTGGAATGCCTAAAAGGTGCCTGAACAAAAACTAACTGTAAGAGCCAGAGCGGTGAGGCCCTGAGGAGTTGTGGATTCCCCATCCCTGGAAGCGTTCAAGGGGGCTTGGAGCAACCTGGGATAGTGGAAGGTGTCMCTGCCCATGGCTGGGGTGGAACTGGGTGGGCTTTAAGGCCCCTTCCAACCCAAACCATTCCACGATTCCATGATTCTGGATAACTTTTGTGTGTCAGACTCTGAGGGTGACTCCCTGCCTGGTGGGGCCGTAGCTTTCCTAATTCTTGTACAGCAGGGACCCAGAGAAGTGGGAATACAGTGATTCTCTCCTGCTCTTTCTATATTCTTGATCTATCAATCTCAGCAAGCTTTTCCCCATAATCACCTTAAAAACCCCATCAGGAGCAATCTGTAAGTTGAGGGCTATAGAGGTGTTTGGGTGAGGCAGCTTTGGGTTGGATTTTTTTGTTTATCCTCTTCCAGGTTAAATCTCTATTAGACAATTTTAGGATGGGTGCACTCTGACCCCTGTGGTTACTTCCAGGCCTGTGTTTGAAATAATTATAATATTACAGCTCGGGAGCAGCCATGAAACACCAACATTTGCAGCCAGAATGTATTTCTGGGCTTTCAAAASAAGGGTAATCCACCCTCAGCTTTGGCTGCTCCCTGGATTTTATCTTAGCTTTGACCCAGGCCAGTGCTTTCACTGAAGTCCTGGGTGTTGAACAAATGACACAGAAATGAAAATTCCTCATTATCTTGTGGTCTCAATCCTAGTCTTCCTGGATAATTTATTTTGTGTGGTTTAAGGAGGAGTGGAGTGCTGAAATGTAAAGGATGCCTCTGATATTTACACAATTTCCTGCCCTTGCCCCTTTCCCCCACAGGACGGCCGTGCAGCCTCAGCAGTGCTGGTCAGTGCAATGTTCTGTTTCTGTCACCTCTTCTCTAACCCTGGCCCTGCCGTGCAGCTGCTGAACACAAAGAGACCTGGAATTGTACTGTGGCCATCTCACAGGAGGTACAGTATCCCTGGCTGAACACTCTGAGCTCTATTCCTCATCCCAAAAGCTTCCCAAATACCTGTCRTGTGTGGTTCGGCCCCTAGGCTGAGACAGATCCCACTGTGTTCCTCAGAAAGAAGTGGAGAAGTRGTGATCAGGAGCTGGAACAGGTTGTCCAGAGCAGCAGTGGGATTTCTTTCCTTGGGGATCCTCAGCTGGGTGTCACTCCCAGCACAAACTCCAGTTCTGAGATAGAGTTGTAAAGCTGGTCCTGCTCTGAGCAGGTCATCTTCAGAGGTCTTTCCCAACCTGAATTATCCTATTATTTTAGAAATCCCTGCTCATTGCAGGGGGTTGGACTTGCTGACTGTTAAAGGTCCCTTCCAACCCAACCACCCCACGCTGAACCCGTGGCTAACAGGGCCTGGGTGACTCCCTCTGCTGTGCCAGCTGCACCCTCACAGAAACAGGAACGGAAATGCCCATTTTGTGCCAGCTGCAAGGCTGCTGGCRCACACGGAACCTCCAGCCCGCGAAAGAACGGCACCGGCGCCGCGTTTCGGGGCAGACTTTGAGCGTGAAACGACAGGAACGGAGCCTTCAGCCCCGCCTTCTCTGCCTGCAGGTACATTGGGTACATCTGCGACCTAATAGCAGACAAGCCTGTCGTCCCCCACTGCAAACCGCTGACCATCAAGTCCGTCACCCTGAGCCCCGTGCCCTGCTTCAACAAGCAGCGCAACGGCTGCCGCCCCTTCTGCGACATCCTCAGCGGCGAGACCAGGATCCTCACCACCGCCCAGGACTACGAGAGAATGAAGTGAGTTCCTGGCACCCCCTGCCACCCTCGGGAGCTGGATGCAGCCACGCTTTCGTTTGGCCGCGCGTGCGCGATATCTGGGCTGCAGGCGTGGCCCAGCTGCCTGATAAATGAAGGTTTTGGTTGAAAGTTAATTCCAGCGCGGAAATGAACGGCCAGAGGGAGCCTGAGGTTGTCAGGAGGTGGGATAACTGCAYAGAGATGGGAATCTGAGGTTGGCAGGAGGTGGGATAAYKGCATAGAGATGGKAATCTGAGGTTGGCAGGAGGTGGGATACCCTCACAGAGATCGTTCAGTGCTCTGTTGGTTCCCCCTGTGGAATATTTTTGTTTTAGCCAAGCAGAGCGTTGAATGCGCCTTCCTGCGTGGCCCGGGTGAGGTGGGAGATTTTATGTGGACACGTGGGAATGGCACTGTGGGAGGGAGTTTAACCATGGCTTTCCTCTCTTCCCCTCGAAGGGAATACCGTGTGCAGGAAGGGAAAGTCCTGATCCCACTGGGAGCCACTGTCCATGGAGATGTTGTTGTCTCCGTCTACCACATGAGATCGACCATCGGGGGACGCCTCCAAGCCAAAGTAGGAGCTCGTCTCACTTCCCTTGTGGAGGCAGTGTGGGGAACCAAGAGCTGGATAAACATGGAATCTCCACAGTTTTCCTGAGGATATATTTGAAATCTGAATATTCAAGTTGCAGAGTGATCAGTGAACGTTTTCCTCTTCTCCACTGCTGTGTAGATGACATTTTCCTGAAGCCTCTGCTCCAAGTGAAATGGTTTTGTGTTTTGCTGGGGTACCAACCTGTTGCTCCAATGTATTCAGTGGAAACATTTTCATTTCAATGCGAAACTGATGCATAGATTCCAGAAATAAAGAGAAGCAGGGAAAGAAGTTGTATTCCTGAAGGCTTTCTGCTGTAYAGAGGCTGCAGCAGCAGGGTTTAAGGCAGATATAAATATTTGGAATATTTGGGAATATTGAGAAGGAAATATTGCCTGTAGAGCAAGCAGGATGAATTAATTTCTGCAGCAGTTAAGTTTAGTTTCTGCAGTAGCTGCCATTAGGGTAGACTTAACTAACTCACGTATTTAGTCKCTCTGTTCTTTTTTTCTTTCAGATGACCAACACACAAATATTCCAAATTCAATTTCATACTGGATTCATAGCCCTGGGAACAACCACTCTAAAATTCACCAAGTGAGTGTTTGAAGCTGAACATGAATCAAACCTGACACATAAAAGCCTGATGAAGGCTGAGGGAGAACAGTCTCAGACGAAATATGAGAAGCCTGAATATACTGAAAGCCTTTTTATAGCTTTCCAGAAATATTCTTCCCTTTTCAACTGGACCACTCTTRTCCCTTTTAGGCCTGAACTGGATGCCTGTGACTCTCCAGATAAATATCCTCAGCTCTTTCATGTCATACTGGACATAGAAATACAGTCTGCAGACAGACAAACTGAATTAACTCCCCCGTGGGAGAACTTCACGACAAAAGACATCAATCCCTCCATTCTCTTCTCCTCCCACCAGGAGCACCAGGACACTCTGGCTTTGGCAGGTAAGGGCTGCAYGGATTTATTCCCTTTCCATGATTTCTTCATGCTGAGCTCGGTTTTTCTCGATSCCACATCCCTGTGCTGTGTGCTGCAGGTAGAGGTGCCACGGATTCCCCCCAGGATAACATCAGGAATGTTGGGCAGAGTGCATTCTTCTCCTCTCTCAGCTGGCAAGGTAGGCAAGGCTTGGTCTTCAGAGTCCAATCTGCTTCAAAGAAGATAAACAACTTCTTGTCCCCCCGAGGGGCCCCACTGTAGCATGTCCCTCCCGTTAGATCCCAGTGTGGTTGCAATGGAGTGGGAATTCATYTCCTACAAAGTCCTCTTCAAACGGTGCCTGCCTGTGCCGGGTGTGACAATCCCTGACACAGTTCTAGGGTGAAGCTGCCCCCCATCCCCCTTGATGCTAAAACTTGCAATAAATGAGCCTTGATGATAAAATGTAGGTTAATCTTTGCCAAGGAATCACGGGATCATTTAGGTTGGAAAAGACCYTTAAGGTCATCGAGTCCAACTGTTCCCCCAGCACTGCCAAGGCCACCACTGCCCCATGTCCCCAAGTGCCACGTCCACACGGCTTTTAAATCCCTCCAGGGATGGGGACTCCACCACTGCCCTGGGCAGCTGTGCCAGGGCCGGACAACCCTTTTGGGGAAGAAATTTGCCGGCTTTTATTCTTAAAAAGCAAAATTATTTTATTGTAGCCAAATGGCGCTGCGCTATTCTCAGTAGCTTTCTGTTCTGCTTGTAAGCTGATTTTTACGGGACCTTTCGCGACGACAAAACTAACGGCTGCCTAATTTTATTTCCAATCGTCATTTAGATCAGAAATCTGACAAAAGTAGCTCTCACCCCACCTCAGAGGATCGAGCAGCGTTGGTGCATGAGGAAAGCGAACAGTCAGATGACGAACTCTTGTCCCTTTCCAGTCAGCACAGTAACGCCAGCGGCGACAAGCCCCACGGGACCCCAAAACACAGCAAAAAGCAGCCAGAGCCTCCAGCGCCGCCTCCCCCCGAAGACGTGGACCTGCTGGGCCTGGAGGGCAGCCCCACGAGCAAGAGYTTTGCCTCGCAGCCCAGCGCTGCCCCCTCTAACTCTGACCTGCTGAACGATTTGTTCGGGGTGGCCGGGCCCGGCTCCCAGAGCCCCGGCGGCGCCGAGGAGGTTTTCCAGGCGGGGGGAGCCGGATCCGTGCAGTCGACCCCGCGGCGCTCGGCGGCCTCGGCGTCCCCGTCGCTGTCGCCGAGGGTAGGAGAAGGTAACGGTGCCCGGCGTGGGGCTGGGGCRTGGAGGATTCTGCTCTTGGGTGCCCCCGTTCCATGGAAATCAAGAGGTGTGAGGGTTTCCAAGAGGCCGGCCTACTCCAGAGCTGGTGCATCCTCTCCAAACCAGCACACCCAGGAGGCTCCTTACACCAACAGCCACTGCAGAGCCTCAGCTTTGCTCTTTTTATGTGTCCAATAATGCCTAAGAGGAGATTATGAGTTTAAAAAAATTCTCTTGGGTTTTSGGTAGAGCCACAGCACTTCGAATTTAATTTCTCTTTTAACTTAGGGGGTTTGGAGCTGTCTTAGTGATCCTAGAGTAGGAAATAGAGAACTTCTGTTTCTTCCAAGACCAGGCCAGCAGCAGGAGTGGCTGGATACAKATTAGGGAGAGGGATCTTTCAGAGGAGAGCAAGTGCAATGAGAGTGGAAAAGTGCAAGTTTCAGTGGAAGAAAGCCAGCCTGAAATCCTGTTGAGAGGAAGCAGAAATGGCAGGAATTGCACCAGGGCAGTAACTCCAAGCTCCAGACTGTCCCCCACCATCTACTGGCAGCATGTGCAAGTTAAACCTCCACTGAAGTGCCTGAGTACTTAAATACTCAYTTTGCCTGGTTCTAAATTCAGCCTCTCCCTTTGGAAACGAAAGATGGGGTCAGTTTGTTGCCATGCCCAGGTCCTGGGGCTCTTTAGGTCCCCCAGAATGTGGCTGCTGCTCTCCAGTCGCTCCCCCGCAGCCTCACGCTGTCTCCTACCTGCAGGAATTCGATTTCCCTTCTCCCCACACCAGTGTCTTTCCCCCTGAAGCACATTCCTGGTACAAGTTAATGATTTAGTTCTCTCAAATCTGTTTTCACAGCCACTGCCTTTGATCCATTCGGGAGCAGCCCCAAGCAAACAGGTCCAGACCTCTTGGGTTCCTTCCTKGGCTCGTCGGCTGTCCCTGGTGATCCTTTCCTTCAGGCCACAAGGAGCCCTTCCCCAACTGTGCACACTGATCCCTTTCACATGGGTGAGAAAGGGAGACTCTTCCAACGTGTTTAGAGAAATGTGAAATGTTGCTTTTAAATAGCAGCGGAGCCATTAAGTATAAACTGATGCTTACCATAAAACGGCTCTAAACCACAGAAACCCCACGAAACAGGAAAGAGCTTCTCGTCTCTGGACTTGAAGTATATTCAGCACTGGCAGTGTGGTAGGATGAGCCTGGTTTTGCTCAGGTCTCGGACTTAATTAATAAGCTATTTATATAAATAAAAAAAGAGGCCACGAGGAGTGTCTGCCCACATATTCCTGTGGTTATGAGGTCTCCTTTGAACCGAACTGCCATTAATTGCACTAAGCACAGCCTGGCATATTAAGAAAAAACACACGTCCTTTGGTGATTTTAGTTGCAGGCATCTGCTTTCTTTAGATCTGATAGTAACCCCGACCCAATTCACAGCTGGATTTGGCTGAAGAGAAGGAATTTTCTTCTCTTTGTTTAAGATGTCCTTTAGTTGTCCCTTTCTCCCTCCGAACCAAAATTTAACGTGGAACCTCCTCTGAAACACATCCAGTTATGGATTAATTTGTGCCTGCTCATCTAACACATGTTCCTTGGGAGTATCTCCCTGGAAAGCTGGAAGGGATCTTAAATATCATCCAGTTCCAGCCCCCTGCCATGGGCAGGGCCACCTCCCACTAGAGGTTCATGGGCTTTGTTTGTAGAGTTCCAGTGGCTCTTGGTGGGCACTGGGTTATGCTGGTTTTATGCTGGTTTTATGCTGGTTTTGTGCTGGTTTCGCTCAGATATTGATATCAATCCTTCTGTTTAGCTTCTAGCACTCCAACGGTTTCCATCCAACCAGATGTTTCCAGTGGCTGGGACTGGCCCAACAAGGCAGGTGTGTGTCAAAATTCAGGGGGTGTTTAACAAAAAAAACCAGAAAAAAACCTTTAAGGAGCTCTGAGAGAGGAGAGACAGAGAGAAAAGGCTGCCAGAGACAGCAGAGAACAGGTTCCCTCTAAAGATTTCCAAATTCAAAAACATCTGGGGTTGTTTCCTGCAGAGGCCAGAGCAGGACAGGTGAGGTGAGGGTGTCCCTAGATGTGTTTCATTCCATGTAGAGCCACGGGAAGGACCTGGGAAGCGCTGTGCATTCCCAGGATGCCACTAAATAATTGCGTGGTTCTTTCTAATCTCGGGAGAGTGAGTATGGCCTACCAAAGTTGCTTCCTGAAGGCTTCTAGTTCTTAAAATACATCCCCATGTCATAATTACTCTGTCAGTGCAGACAGTCTAGGGAACATTCCTGCTGCTGCTCCTAATTGGGAGTGGGTGTGCAACAAGTCTGGGCCGACACTGAGCTGAGGCTGCTGAGGAGCCTGACAATGGTACACTCAATTTTAACAGCACTCCTCATCATCCCGTGCCTGAGCACTGGGGAGGAGCTGCACTCGTGTCAAACAGGAGGAAAAATGTGCCTTTTTCTTTTATAKACATATTTTTCTTTTTCTGTTTAAGGTGGCCTAGGAATGGGAAGTAAGTCTGCTGCCACCAGTCCTACAGGATCCCTCCACAGCACTCCCACTCATCAGGCCAAACCCCAAACACTGGATCCATTTGCTGATCTGGGAAGTCTCGGAGCGAGTTTAGCAGGTTTGTATCCCTTATTAAAAAAGAAAATAATAAATTCCCAGCGTTCTTTTAGAGAAATAGGCTGAGCAGCCTGGTGTGGGGGGGGCCTCTCAACCCACCTGCATGCCCATGCTGCTGTCAGGCTTTCCCTTCTGCCTGRTTCCCTGTAAACTCTCACAAATCCCTGTTTTTCCTGATCCCCTGTACAAAAATGTGCTGGCAACGTGCTGGGACCTCAGCAGGCTCCACGGATTGCAAAGCATAACCTCTGATAAGCCTGAACATGCTCTGGCTGAGGATGCTCTGTGTTCCACTCCGGCTGGAGARCTGCTCTACAGGCCTGGGAGGAGAATTTGGCTTTGCAAACCTTYTGGGGTTCTTGAGGAATTGTTTCCTTCTAGACTTCACTCATTTCTCTGCTTTGTGAGGAAACCTCATTAATCTGCCTCTAATTTGCAGTATTATCTAAAGGAGGGCTGTTTGCACCTGGCTACAAAAGGCTGTTGCTTGACTGCTTAGAAAAGCCTTTTTTCCTTCTTTTATGTCATAAAACAATCAGCAAAGCCTCAATTCCAGTGTTAACGAGGCAGTTCTGAGAAATTAATGAAGCTTTCCTTAGGGCCTAGCACGCCGAGTTGTCTGACTGTGGTAAATAGATTTTCCTTGCCTTTGTTGCTGCCCTCAGCTCTTCGCGAGCCCTTGTGGTTTGGTGCGGTGTTTGTTTTCCCCTGTGCGTCAGCACCAGCATGGGTCTGGAATTAGGTTTCCAGTTCCCTCTGCTGGATTACAGGCTGCTCTGCAGGAGCAAAATAAAAAGTCTGCCAAGCCCCAYGTCGGAGCCTCCGAGGTCCTTTTTGAAACATGCATTCTGTAGGAAAGTGGCAGGGTGTAAAAACAAATGAGTCGGCATCCCCAGGATATTTAAGCACATTTTTGTTGTTCGTGACTGAGCCTGAAGCACTCCCTCCAGTTTCCATGACACATTTCAGAGCTGGGAGCTGAGCGTGGATGYCAGTGTGAAATAATAAAACATTAACACCGGGTACCTCCCACCAACACAAACAGAGCCAGAGGAGCATCCCCTAAAGCACTGAGGCGCTGGAACACACATCCCTGTGGATGGTATTAATCAGCACAGCGGGAGCAGATGCAATTCCAACGCCACCGGCTTGGTGCTGGCACTGGCACAGGCTGCCCAGAGAGGTTCCTTGTTCCTGGAAGTGCCCAAGGCCAGGCTGGATGGAGCTCTGAGCAACGTGGGCTAGTGGAAGGTGTCCCTGCCCACGGCAGGCGGTTGGACCTGGATGAGCTTTCAGATCCCTCCCAACCCTTCTGTCACTCTGTGCTGCCACCATCCACACCGAGCTGTGGCTCCCTGTTCGCTACATCCAGCTTTCCCTGCGTTTCCCCRGCCAACCCCCAACTCCTCCAATCCTCCAAGCCAGGTCAGCTCACGGAGCGATGAGGGGCAAAATTGATGTCGCTACCCCAAATGCGCGGCAGAGCTGAAAACCGAGGGCCTTTGATAAGATTCCCTTCGGGAAGGCGAGCCCATTCCCTGTTTTTGTCGTCCGCAGGCGGCCCCTCGTTCGCCAGCAAGCCGACCACGCCGACGGGCATGGGCGGGGGGTTCCCGCCGTCGCCGCAGAAGCCCCCCGTGGGGGGCAGCGGGTGGCAGCAGGGAGCGGCCTACTCCTGGCAGCAGGCCCAGGCCAAGGGCCAGCCCGGCGCGGCCCACGCCTCCCCCCAGAACAAGCCCAACTACAACGTGAGCTTCTCGGCCGCGCCCGGCGCGCAGGGAGAGCGCGGCAAGGGAGCCGCCGSCGCCGGTAAGAGCTTTGGAATTCTGCAGCCCGAGGGTCGGCTCCTTACAGGGGTAGAGCTAAGCAAGGAAGTCACGTTRTATATCCTGCTCTAGACTCGAAAGCGTGCTATTCAGGAAATCCTGTATTCCAGATGGGCTGCGCTAATAAGCCTGGGAGTGTCCAAGGCGAGGTTGGATGGGGCGGGGGGCAAGCTGGGATAGGGGAAGGTGTCCCTTCCCATGGCAGGGTGTGGGATTGGATGAACCCAAACCATTCCATGATTCTCTAATAATTCAAAAGTAACATTAAGTAACATCTTTTATGAGAACTGCAYGCTCATTAGCACTGGGAGATTGTTCATGTGATTGAGCTTAGGTAGAAAAGCAGTGTTAAACCCACCCGTATCATCATCTTAACTTCAAATCTTCTTGTTTTTCAAGATTCAAAGCCAAAAGTGTCTGCAGATTTCGAAGATTTACTATCTGGTCAAGGCTTTAATGCTCACAAAGACAAGAAGGGCCCCAAAACAATAGCTGAGATGAGAAAAGAAGAAATGGCAAAGGAGATGGACCCCGAAAAACTAAAAGTAAGCAAAATTCCTGGCGATGTTCTCACAGCCATTCAATGTCCTCAACAGATTTAAAACTGCAAGGTTACATTTCTGTCCTCACCCAGACCACATCAAYAGTGTCCCTGTCTGGGCTGCTGCTCTGCCACATCACTCCAGCCCTGATTAGCAGGCACAGCTAATTGAACTAATCCTCTGCCTCATTAATCTTGCCTGCTTTGGAATTCTCTCATGTCTCCTCAATAAATTGCCAAACTGCAGATCTCTTATGAAGGGAAGTCAGTCTGTCCTGCTCTACATTTGAAATATGAAACCACARATTGGAATTACAGAAGGAGAGAGAGCTGAGAGGAAAAGCCCCAGCAAAAGCCAACCGAAATTGCAGAAAACAGAATGATCCTCTAAAAATGTCCTGGTTTTAACCTTGTGGAAAGGTTTTAACCTTTGGGAATTGTGTGCCAGGAACCACGCTGAACACGAACATCAGCCACAACAGCTGGACAGATGTCAGGCCATGSAGTGGGCAGCAGCTTTCCCAGTTCCCATTTTTTCCCCCATGAAAGCCTAAGGACTGAAGTACCAAGTCAGTGTTTTTAGCAGGGACGTTGCTTAGGCTGTGTTTTAACTTTCAAGCAGCAATAGAAATATTAACAACTATTAGAGACAGACAAAGGTTTTCTAAAGCACGGAAAGAAATTCGAGATGCTCCTCGGGGTCGTGGCCTTTCAAAYGAAGACACTTTGTCCTGGTGGAATATCTAATGCAAGGAATACCCCATTCCTTTCTGCAGGTGCTGGAGTGGATTGAAGGGAAGGAGAGGAACATCAGGGCTCTGCTGTCCACGATGCACACGGTGCTGTGGGCAGGGGAGACCAAGTGGAAGCCTGTGAGTATGGCAGACCTGGTGACCCCAGAGCAGGTGAAGAAGGTGTACAGGAGGGCTGTGCTCGTCGTTCACCCCGACAAGGTAAGGCTGGGCTGCTCCCACCTCGCTGGGAAACTGCTGGTGTCAGCTATAAAGCTCTGGGTGGGATTGCTTYATTTACTGGTGCAAACAGCTCTGTAGAAAGTGGTAGCTCAAGTGTTTTGCTGGTTTCTGGAAGYTGAGAACTCTAAACTCSTCCCTGGAAGTGTTCAAGGCCAGGTTGGAGCAATCTGGTCTAGTGGAAGGTGTCCCTGCCCGTGGAATGATCTAGTCTTTAAGGTCCCTCCCAACCCAAACCACTCGGGGCTTCTGTAAYCACTCCCAGCCCCAAGACTGTGCTTGGAACCTGCTGCTTCAAGCTGCAGAAATTCAGAGCTTTTGTCACCCTCCCTTTGACTCTCAGCCATTCAGCTGGTGGACAACAGCCCTAATATTGTTCCTGCTAAAAACGATTCCAATCAAACTCCTCAAATGGAGCAATCAGGTTGTTTGCCCAGYGTGGTGTAGCTGCTGCCACTTGCTGACCAGAGAGCAACGACTCCATCTGGGACACCCCGCGGGGAGGATGAGGCTTCCACTCGGAAGGGAATGGAGGCCCTGAGAGTTCCAAGGCTTGGGAAGATGTGGGCTGCCCGAGGTTAGCAGCAGTACTGATTTTATCGAGGAACTTCGTCAGGTGGCAGCTCTTCCCCTTCAGCGCAGGTAAAATTCCTCTCCCAACGCCAAGGTTATATTTATTATTGACAGGGTTACATTTATAATGCCCACAGGACAGTGCTTTATCCCGCTCAGGGGGTTGTCAGCTCTGAGGAGCAGCACAGCCAAGAATTTCTTAAGGAAACAGCCCTGTAGAGTGGCTTATTTTTGTCAAGGAATAAGTGAAAATCTGTGCAAAGCGAACAGGAACTGCTTGGGAAGGTGCTCACGTGTCAGCTGCGTGTGGTTGGATCTGGGAGCTCTGATATCCCTCTTTTCTCTCTGTTTTTATTCCAGGCTACTGGGCAGCCCTACGAACAATATGCAAAGATGATATTTATGGAGCTAAACGATGCCTGGTCAGAATTTGAAAACCAAGGACAAAAACCCTTGTATTAGGTCCTTTCTCAGTCTCCACCACAGAGCCGTGCTAGTGCTTATATAGTCTCTTGTCACAAATGTCACAGATCAACCAAACTCTGGCTGGAAATTCAGAACTTTCAGAAAMCTGAAGAGCCTAATACTCATCGTGAAGAACAAGAGAAAGGCTTTCCTAACACTTGTCTCCAGAATCCCGAGCTCAGAGGAACTCTGGCCACCTGGCTCGCCCTCCCGAGAGCCACGRGGTTACAGTTTCTGGTAACTTTTCTATTTTTCTTTGGATTCCAGTGGGACGAGAGAGAGCACATACTGGGAAAAGGTGGAATTGGCCTGTCTCCGACACGGTGTAGCTGGTGAATTTCCTATTTTTTCTTTTTTTTGTGATATGTGATACGACAAYGCTTCGGTTGAGCTCGACAACTGGTGGTGAGGCCCAAACTTCGATGTGCTTTTTTTTCTTTTTTTTTCCTGGGTTTGGATGATATTATCCAATCGAAGCGCTCGGCTGTGGGTTAGGCACGCTCCTAACAGTCACCATTTGCYGCTTAATTGCTCATTTAGTGTAGTCTGCCTGAATAGAGCCAAAGCTGAGTGCTGGGTGAGATGAGCGTGGCAGCTGCCCGCTGCTTTTGCATTAACACTTCACCTCACAGCCCCGCAGAGAAAATCCCTCAGCAAGTGTCTTTTGAAGCAAGCAACGAGTCCTGGGTTAARCAGCACCTTGTTGGTTGGTTAAACAGCAGTTTTGGGGGGGAAGAGGGCGAATCCACGCTTGTACGAGTGAGGGATGAGCTCGTGCTGCGTTTCCCATGGCGTTCTCATCAGCAGCTCGGAACCATCAAAGAAATAGCAACAAATTCAAATTCTGCTGCAAAGTTTTAGAAGCTTCCCAGTCTCTAGGTCACACTTCCCCTCCTGAGGATTCAGAAGACTTTTCYAGCCCACTTGTATCACCTTTATGCCTTTATCAGCTCCAGAGYGCTTGGCCGAGGCTCTTGGCAGGCTGAACCCTGTTGCAAGTTCACTTTTCAGATCATGGGGTACGAGCTGTCCCACAGACATCCACGGGCCGGGTCTGATTTTTGAGGTCAAGACAGCGCAAATTGATCATCTCAAAAGTTTCTATTGGACCAAAGCAATAACATCACGCRGAAATCTCTCTGATGCTAAAGCTGAAGCAGCTTTCCTAGCTCAAAAGCGAGTTCAGATTCCAACTTCACCCCAAATTCTGGYGTTCTTTTGTAGAGTAACTAAAGCTAGCAGTTTATTTACCAACACRTACCTGTATTTGAGGGATATTCAGAGGATGGGCAGGAAATAATTCGCATTTACTGCCTCAGGAACAGGTTGCCATCCGATGTGAGTCTCTAAAGCTGGTGGTTTCTCAAGACAATCCACTACTTGTTGCACTTACATTTCCAAGTGRCAAAGCTATTACTGCAAAGACAGTGTGTCCAAGTACATGGCTTTCTGTATAAAACTCATCCTTTTGTTGTATTGGTCCATTATTTACTGCCATTAACTGAAAATGTGAAACCAACACATAGGTCTCCTTTTATATAAAAGACCTTAAGATAATAGTAACAAACTGGATGTTATTTATTAATGTTTTGATCCAGTATGTGCTTGTCTTATTTAAAGAGATAACTGGAATGTGAATCATGTTCCTGTGATTTGTTGGTTTATTGTTTCTCATTCACATTTGTAGATATTGTGACCTATGCCTATATAATAAAAAGGATCTCATTACTATAACGTCCTTTTTTTAATGATGAAAACCTCATTAGCTTTGTATGGAGTTTGTCACGGCACATAACTCTGGATACTCATCCATTCACAAAATACAAATCCATCATTAAACTTTATCTACCAAAAAAAACCCCCCCTGCCCCACTTAAGCTTTGAYTACTTCCATCCCTACCATTTTTATGGATGCATGAAAGTATTAGGACGTATGTATATCCAAATAGTTAACTAAAAAAAAACCCCATTCTTGTCATATCTGGTAGTGACAGAGGTTATCAATGTTCAGGTTTACTGTTTGACTAAATTATTGTAATTTTTGTAAATACGGTATATACTCGATGAAATTGTGACCGGTCTAAAACATTTGTATATACATTAAAAAGCTCAAATTAACACATTCAGGTATGGTTTGTGCTTGTGATCAGACCAYAAGGTTCAAATCGAACATCTGCTCCTGAGCGAGGGCTGGCGAGCCCTGCCTGGGTCGGTATTGTCACTGTGACATGGTYATTAATAACATGTCCTTATCCACAGGTTGGCATTCCAGGGGCTTTTCCCGAATTTCCAAATTTTGGAAACAGCTTGGCGTTGCTGTTCTCATGCTACTGCACCTCAGAGATCCACAGCCCAGCAAGCCAGCGACCCCAACATTTCACTTGGAGCTGCTTGAGCCTATTTTAATTGGCCTTCTTGGCTTGAAATCGTTTAAAATGAATAATGAAAAAGTGGGGGAAAATATGGATCGGGAAAGATATAAAACGAGAAGAGCTGAGAGGCAGAGAAGGGAGGTATCTGAAGAAAAGCTCCCTGGGGAGGGGTAGCGAGAGGGCTGTGCAAAATCTTCCTCAAAAAGGCTTTTCTTGGGTCAAAAAGGTTGGTTTTGGGGCAAAAAGGTTGGTTTTGGGGCAAAAATGCCGTTCTTGGGGCAAAAATGCTGCTCTCTGGTCAACAATGGGATCTCAAAAATCCAAGGCTTGAAAAATACTGCTTTAAAAAAAGATGCGCCCTTCTCAGTGTGGATTAGCAGAAGGGTGGACGATGCAGACCCTGAGGTGGCCCTGCATGAGGCAGACGGGCGCCCGGCTCCATTTTTTGGGGTGAAAACAGGGATTTTCAGGAGTACCCACAAAACGTCAGGGACTGAGGGGCGGCGGCTCTTTAAAGCGCTGTTTACGTATTCAAATCGCGGCTGTGCACAAATATACATTTATTACACACAMACACGCATTTACTGCATACACATATTCATTTATTACGCACATACACACGCCACGTATAAAATAAACCCGTTTGTTTGTGAGGGTTACGTGAGTTACACCCCAGGGCAAAGGCCGCTCCCTCAGAACGCCCCGCCCCTTGTCGCGAGGGCGGGCGTGGCGGGAAAAGAGGACCCCGCCCGCCGCCCGCCCTTTTAAAGGCTTCGGTCACGTGACGCGGTGAGGGGGCGGGCCCGGAGGGCGGAAGTCGCGCGCTGCCAACGGAGCCCGGACATGGCGGGCGTGAAAGGTACCGGGGGCTCCCTCTGAGGGAGCGCGGCCCGGGCGGCCGGGACGGGCGGGGGAGGGATGCCCGGGAGGGATACCCGGGGAGATGGTTCCCGGTCCCCGGCGATGCGGTTCCCGGTGCCCGGTTCCCTTTGCGGCGGCCCCGCCTCACCGCCCGCCCTGTGCCGTTGCAGCTCTCGTGGCCCTGTCCTTCAGCGGAGCCATCGGGCTGACGTTCCTCATGCTGGGCTGCGCCCTGGAGTACTACGGGTGAGCGGGCCGGCGCCCTTCCCAAAGTTTTCCCTTAGAATCCATTAATTAAGGCGCTTCTCCCATTTAATTGCGCTGTTTGGCTCCTCCGGCAGACCTCCCCTTCCAGGCTCTTGGCACGTGGCAGTTTGTTGTCATTAAACACCACTTCCTTTGCCCATATTTGGATTTCCATTTTAAAAAATGACTGCAAACAGCTCTGTGCTGCCTCAGGAAACGCGGTGCCAACTCGCTAAACAGTCGCTTTTAACCTCACACTAACATTTCCTTTAACTCCTGTGTCTTTAACCAAGCCTCCTACATTCCCTAGGTTCCATTTGGGATGTCCCCACCCGTGGCAGGGGGTTGGAACTGGCTGAGCTTTGGGTTCCCTTCCAACTATTCTATAATTCCGTGATTCTGTGTCTGTAACACTTAAAAATTCAGGGGAGGCTCAGGAGAGCTCTGACACAGGGATGAGAGTGCAAGGGTGTGTCTTCAGCCAGCTGCTTTATCCCTGTAATTTGGGAAAGCTGCTCCAGTGCATTTCCTGCTCCCTCTGTGGTGAGAGCTGAGTCAGCAAAATGATGCAAATATAAAATAAATTCACACTTGGTCGTGTGAGAGGGTGGATCCTGTTCCATGAGTGCAGGGAAAACGAGGTGGGATTGCCCCGGTTTGGATGGAATCTTTTGGTTARTCCACTTTTCAAGCCGTAAAGTAGGATTAAAGCTACTGCAATAACTTTCTGCTTGAAGTATCTTTTTTAACTGATCATGCATTCCTTTTTTCCCCCTCCCCAGTGTGTACTGGCCTCTGTTTGTGTTAATATTCTACTTCATCTGCCCCATTCCCCACTTCATTGCCAAGAGAGTCAGTGATGACAGTGATGCAGCCAGCAGTGCCTGCAGGGAGCTGGCCTATTTCTTCACCACGGGGATTGTGGTCTCTGCCTTTGGATTTCCTATCATCCTTGCAAGGGTTGAAGCAGTAAGTCCTTCCTAATTTGTATTCCRGGACCCCACTTACTGGATATAATCTCTAAGTGCACTGTAAAGCCTGCCTTAATTTCATTATTATGCTGCCTCAGATGAAAATAATCCACTGAAATTTGACCTGAACAAAGGACTCGCTGGTATTTTTTCCCCCAGACTTGTTTTGGTTCATCACAAGATGATATCTCCTCCTCCACCTCATGCCTCTCTGTCTCATGACCCTTTGCACCACTTCTTGCTCCAGCTTCCTTATTTTTTTATCTTGGRATGTGTGCTTTCTCCATTTAGGATGCTGCAAACTTGGGGGCTGGAGTGCATTAAAAGGCCAAGCTTCCAGAACTGCCCTTCTGGTTTTCCAAGCATTTCCCAAGCTTTGTCCCCTCAAAGCCTGAGGAAACTCTGCCTAAATTCTTTTCTCTTTGCTTTCTGAGCTGCTCTTTGGGGGTGAGATTTTTGTCACATCTGTTTGAAAGGCAGAGAATTCCCCTGTCCTGTGTCCCAACCACCCAATGACATTTCATGTGTCCCATTGGTTTTCCCCTTCCCTTTCAGTCCTTGAAAATTTGTGTAGAATTTATTTGTGATGCCCATTTTCCCTGGTATTTTGATTTTGGAGTTGTGGCCCTGGCAGSAGCAGAATGACCACGAGAGGGAACTCTCATTCGTAGCTGTGTTTTAACAGTAAACGTTGCTTATTTGAGTAAATTTCGTTGTGCAGCTCTTAAAAAAAACCCTGTTTACTTGTAAGTCCATGTTTTCCATGCTTGTTACTTATTTAGGAGGAGATCTTTTGATTTTGTTGCAATTAAAGGAGAGCACTAATTTCACCAGCTTTCTCTCTGATTTAGGTGTGTTTTAATGATTACGGCAAGTAATTATTTTTTTYCTAAACCATAGCAGTAGCTTGTCTCAAGTGTTTATTAGTGACATGAGTGGCTGCTAATTGAATAATTAGTCCCACAAATTGAATTATTTATTGTTTGTCTTTCTCTTTCTGCTTTTAGCACCTTCCTGTAGTATTTTGTGTAGTTTTTCTAATGCATAGAAATAACTGCCCTGATCGTCTCTTCCAAGAACTGCTTTGATTGTTCCATTTCCTTGCATTTCAGATCAAATGGGGAGCCTGTGGCCTGGTGCTGGCTGGCAATGCAGTCATTTTCCTTACTATTTTAGGCTTTTTCCTTGTGTTTGGCAGAGGAGATGACTTTAGCTGGGAGCAGTGGTAGGACTTCGCTGTGGTGCTGGTAATGTTTGAATATTTGAATATTTTACAGCCTTTATCACCCTCCTCTGTGTATATGTATGGATATTATCACGTGTGTGGTGCATATAAATGTAGCTTTACATTATCAGTTCATAACATGCTTTTTTTTAAAATGCACTTCAGCCAAAGGGACAGTGGTGATGGTTGGCTTAAAGTAGTCACTAAAATTTGGAATGGTTATAAATTTGTCCTTGGAGTTTACAAAACATAAGCAGTTTTACCCATTTTTCACTATATTGGCATTAATTTTTGGTTTAGTTGCAGTGTCATTGATCCATRTGACCCTTTGGTCACCATTCCTGGTGTGGTTTTGACCATGTAATCAATGTAGAACAATATAAAGATTATCCTAATTAATGCTGTTCAACCTGATCAATGGTTCTGCTTTGATTAGGGAGGAGTTAGTATTTCCTTTACCTCTGATTAATTGTCACTTGAGTGGTTTTTCTTGATGACATAAAGCCAAACATAGGTGATGTCAACCCTTACCTAATGAAGGCAAAAGAAAATGACCCTGGTTAAAAATCCTTCCACTTAAGAAGTTTATTTAAAAGATAATTTCCTCCCCACAAAGGTACTCCATGTCTTTATTCAGCTTAACAATTGTGGAGATACTTGGGGAATAATACATTTTAATGCCTTTGGAGTGCTCAAAGCTACCCTCAGGACACTTAAAATCACAATTTAGTGTTCAACTCTGTATTTTTATGTGTGAATTGCAAAGAACTGAGTGTTCTGCTGGGTAGGATTTCTTATCTCCTCCTTGCTTTTAAAACACCCTTATTCAACTTCTTTTTTTTTTTGTCTGTAAGAAGAGTTGTTACATTAAAACACTACATTTTAAAATAGCATTATCCTAGTAAACATTCACATAATCACACTTAGGACAATAAATGCTATCACTCCAGTTTTGTAAGAATAGAGTGAAGGCTCAGTAATTCATGGATGTTACATGAACACTCTGAAATGGGGACAGAAATCACTCTGTGGTCCAAGTCATGGAATGTGGCTCAAGGAGGAATGGAAAACCAGGTTTCAGGAAGGTTAATTCCATGTTTTCAATGGAAATTTCACCTGTGTGAGAGGGAACAGTTGAGTGGCTGTATTTTATACTGARGGGTGTCCAGGCTGGCTTCTGGTAAAAGAGGAATTAACATTAAAGGACAGTTTTTTCTGGATGTTAATGCTCCGTCCAAGACATAGCAGGATAAACTTGTAAACATCCTGGGAATAAAAAAGTGATCTTAGTGTCCTCTTCCTGCCTTTGGATGAAATCTGTTGGATCCTACTCCTCTGRAAATCACTTTATTCTAATGATGAGCCAAGTTTTTAAGAGTAAACATCATTTCCATGTTTAAATCCTGCTTTAATTTTTAAAGAAGTTGCCTTTTTTCCCCTGTACAATGGCATTTTTCACTCAAATTAATGAAGTAAAACAGTAAAATAGAACCCAGTCAGTGCCTGATGATAAATTCCTACTGCCTTTGCTAACAGTTCTGTTTAACTCCTGTTGGATCGGGCTTGGATTCTGGAGTGCTTTTGCTCCATTTCTGTACCAAAGGCTGCAACAGAAATCTGCAAAACTACTCCTTTACTGGTGGAGTTTTGCTTTCCGGAAAAACCATCTGAGATTGAGTTTTYCTTTCCGTGAGAGAATCATTCTTGGGGGGCTCTGGTGCAGCGTGTGAGTTCAGTGTCCTGGTGGCACAGTGGGACGGGGGCACTCAACGTGGACAATCTGAAATGAGCAGGAGGAGGAGAAAGTGCTGTGTTAAATTGCTTTTTGCCAAATTATCCGTTGTACTGTATTCCCTTTGGTCTGGCTGTGGTTGGTGGGTACCTCRTGGATGTTGAGTGGAGAAGGTCAATGCTTTTTTTTGTTGTTATTATTATTCTTTTTGAAGCAGCTACGTGCACTAATCCCTAATGTGAACTTCATGCAGCTTTCACGTGGACTTTACATTTAATTTTTCAAATTGTGTTGAACAGTGTTGAAATGGAGATCTCCCTTGACCTCTGTAAAAGTAAATTTGCATGAAGGAGTTCTTTGTTATCAAATACGGCAAAAAATAATATTTCAGTGAGGTTTTTATTTCTCCAGAGCTTCACTCCCACAAAGCTCTGATGGTCTGTACTGGGAATTCTGTCCCATCCCTCCGGTGGCAATTGACTGTGGTTTCTCTGAAATGGTTTTCCTCTATGGAAGTGAATACTGTGTATCCAAAGTGCCTTAATTTCCATACGATGCTGATTTCTGTGGATGCCCCTCCATGGCGATATCACCGTGTTCCATAATCGGCTGGAAATCYGTGGCTGCATTTTCCAAAGCTTCCTTGTCAACTAATCCTGTTTCCTGTCGTTGGGAATGCAGTGCAGCTTTTGTAACTTTTGTAAACCCCGTTTTTATCTTCTGTGATTGCCATTTTCTTGAGATCATGAAGTATTAAAACATGGACATTAAAATATATTCTACTTTTCTTTCCGAGTTGCCTGATAAAACTGACTTTTGGAATTGTCTAATAAACATATCTGATGCTTAAATTATTTGTCTGTGTTAAATTTCAAGAGGAGACAACAGACTGGTGTGAGAGGGAAGGTAAAACATATCCAGTGGTGCTTTCCTGATGGCAGAATGGAAAATTCCAGAAGTGGAATTACTGTAGGATGTTGTCGAGGCTGTATTCAAATATGCAGGTAAATGATCATCACTTATCTCTTATGGACATGGTGAAGCTGGGAGCTCGTTAAAAGCATTCCATAAAAAAGATGGGATGTAAGGCAGTGCTTGGCCTTTTTCCTTGCTTCCAAGGAGTCTGGATGAGCCCCGTGGCTCTGGCAGCAGGGCRGGGATGCAGAGGGCAGCAGAGCATCTTTTCCAGGTCACTTCTCCTGTTATTAAGGTGGTGAAAATATTCAAGTGGGGAATTTTGATCTCAGCAGAGCTTGGGAAAATGGAGTTAYTGAATCCATCGGTGAAAGTTACCGAATCCATTGTGGTGCTGTTTGGAATAGCTGGAGCTTTGTGTTCACAGCAGTGCCTCGAGCAAGGAGGCTTTGGAGAAGGTGAGTGCGTTTGCTCCTTGGATCAGAGCTGCTGGCTTTGCACAAGGAATGTTCGGGAATGCTGGTCAYGTTTGGCAGAGTCACTTCAGGCTCTAGGCTTGGTTCTGCTTCTGGATTCGGGAGAATTATCTGTGTGGGGTAACTTTTRTTTCCTATCCCTCCCTCCCTTGTTSTTGTTCCAGCTGYTTGTGTACAGAGCTGTTCCCTGTCTCATCCCCTTCACTGGATTTACAAAACCAGCACAGGGGGTGCTGGTCGTGGTCTGGCACTGGTTCCGTGGGCTCTCCAGTCCTCTAAGACTCTGGGAACCTTCCTGCCCGGTTGTTACGACCTCGGGTAACTTCCTGAAACCTTTAAACAGCCTTTAATCCCATAAAATGAACKTAAACTCGTTAACACCGGGGTCGACACCCAACCAAACTGTCCTGCTAGGACACATCTCACATTGTGATGTTAAAACTGAAAACGATGGCAAGCTCTAAAATGAGCTTTATAAGCCTGATCTCAGTCCTCAGCACAGCAGGACGTTTCAGATGCTCCATCATTTGCTCCGCAGGGATTGTTCCCGGGCTCCTATCAAGGATGGACAGACGATTTCATTAAGCTGGATGCTCCCCAGGTACTAACGAGCCATTGATTTGTTGGAGTGGCCCCTGCAAACACGTGACCAGTTTGTACTGCAGGGCTTTGCAGGGAAGTGGCTCCTGATAAAATGGCTGAGGAAGCGCTGGCTGCTGAATTGTGATCAAATTTTAAAGATCATTTGGAGATATTTTCTCCAAAGGCCTGTTCCTGTGTTTGTCTTGTTTTATTGGTTTGCCTTTGCCCTTTCTGTTGGGATTTGTTTCGTCTGTCTCTGCTTTRTAATAAAAAATGGGTTACAGGTGTTTATTCCCCTTGACCAGTACTTCACTTTTTTTAATGGAATTATTACTTCCGATGGGCAAGTTCGAGATTGCAACAAATATTTTGGATAATAATCTTTCCAATGGACTGGTTGGTTGTTCCCTGCTTCCTCCCCCATYCCTTGTCTCCCTGTGCTGGAGACAAGACCTGGAGATCCTTCTGGCCATCCCTCWGGGAGATCCTGCTGGGGAGGGAGCAGGGATTATAAAAACATCCCTCTTTTCCCTCAGAAAATTCTCAGGGGATAGGAAGATTATTTTCAAAGTAAGGCTCAACCCATGGCTTTCTTTAATAGAGTAATTTAGATGCAGTGAACATAATTGTGCAAAATTACACCTAATACAGCCTTGCTTTTGGATTTTTGCRTTTAGGGAAAGCTTCTTCCTGTGAAATGCTTCTGACATTGCTGCTTATTAAGAAGAGGAATTTCAAATACATAGTTCCAGCAGTGCTCCCAGGTGTTGGGATCTGAAACCCTGATATTTTCTTAGCTGTTTGCCTGCCCACAGCCAGACTGGAATTCACTGCTGGAAGTTGCCTGGGTTCTATTGTTAGGTATTTTTAATTGTATGTTTTCTTGGGGAACGCTGACAAAATTAATTGCTCACTGTTGTGGAGTTCAAAAAAAATCAGAAGTCATCTTCAAGCTCAAGTTTTATATAGTTAATTTGAAACCTTTACATGGAGAATAACTCTGAGGCACAAACAGGGGTGTTGGTGTCTCTGGTAGGTCCAAGAGGTCATTTCAGGCCATCACTGCCTGTGAATTTTGATTTATCACCTGCTTGGAGCTTCGTTTTCCAATACACTGACTGGTGCTTTGCTTTCCTTGGTCAATCTGAATAAATGGCAGATGCAGCTTGCATGGTTTTGTTTGCTGGAGGATTTGGGGACAAGTTAAAGAGTATTTAAAGTGCTTTTGGAATAAGAGGATTGATGGTGACATTTGTATGTTTTGCTTACCCTTTGTTGGGACTGTTTGATCTGGGTTTGTGATTTTGCTGCTCTGGGATTTCCCAGTATAACAAGAGCCTTTGTTATCAGTTTTCTATCTTTAAAAGGGAAAAAAAAAAAACCCTTTACACCAGCCAGAAACAAAAGCTGCAACAGTTGTTGCTTTCTGGCTGCTGGTCAAGTTCTCCCTTGAGGAAGCTGCTGGGAATTTGGGATCATGGGGTGGGGAAGGAGGGAGGGGGAGTGTCCCTTGGCTGAGGGTCTGGGACTGCTGGCTGTGCTCACAGGGATGGGATGGTGGATGCACAAATCCCTGTTTTCAACCCGGGGAGAGGATTTAACAGCTTGTCCTTGTTTCCAGGAACACAACTTSGTGTCACCCTCTGTGGCCAGGTTTTTGTCACCAAGTGCATGCTAATGGTTGCAGGGAGACATGAAGATGTTTTAACTCCATGATGGTAAAACCATTTCCCATAGAAAAAGTCCCAAAGAAAAGTCTGCTCTTAGTTTAATTTTAACGGATTAAGAAATGCAGAATAGTTCTCATGCATACAGAAAGTAAATTTTATCTTTAAATCAGATTATGCAAACTAATATAACTTACCCAGTCCAGAGTATGCTGTCTTTCCTTCCCATTTCTTTAAAAGRGATTGCATTCCTAACAAACATTTTGCTGCTTAATTAAAATCTACAGCAGAAAATATATCAGTTTTCATGGATCTCTTAATAGCCAGCCAGTCATTAGAAACAATTTTTAAATGCCCAGTCTTTTTCTGGGAGTCTCAGAAGTGAGGAATGTATGAAGTTAATTAGGATTCAGCCAATATCCTCAGTTAGGATTGTGATTATTCACTCCCTTTGGACACCTAAGGATCATCCCAGGTATCTTTGTCCCTCTCCTGTTTTACAGGGGTTGTTCCTCAYCATTGCTTTGTTCTCTCCATCTCCCTTTAGGCATTTCAGCCCTGCCAGGGAAGCACAGAAGGTCCCAGCTCCAAGTGTTGAGCTCTTCCCTGACTCCAGCCCTCACCTGAACTCTTGGGATTGCCCTTGGAGCCCTCCCTGCTCCCCTGTGCCTGTAGCAACTTCCATTAAAAACCAGCCCAAGGCAACTGGCTGGCACTTCCCARGTCCTTTGGAATAACAGAGCTTTTAAATTCCCACAGTAATTCCAGCCATCCCTCAGCTCTGGGTGTCAGGAGGAGCTGAGCCAGAGCAAATCCTGCATCCAGGATTTATGGACAGGGTTAATGAGCTGGGAAGAAGGACAGGCAAGTGGCCATTTAGGGAGAACTGTGTCACAAAATASCCATTACTTCTGGCTGGGAACTGGGGACTCTGACTCCCTAATTACTTAAAACTGGTGTTTAACAGAAAGAGGTCAAAATATTCCATGTTCTTCTGTAAGGACTGACTCCCTGAGATGCACCAGGAAACCCTTCTGAGATGATTTTCCCTAACTAGAGAGAGTTTGGACAACTAAAGTTCCTTCTTTTGGGTGCTGCTGTCTCCATTGTCTTGCCCTTGTTTGCCTTTTGCTGGTTTTGCTGTTAAACCCAGGATTTGCTGTATCAYAGAATCCCAGATTTGGGTTGGAAGTCCATCCCATTCCACCCCCCCCCCTGCCATTCCATCCATCCCATGTTGCTCCAAGCTGGCCTTGGACACTTCCAGGGACRAGGCAGACACAACCTATAGCAGCATACATATGAAAAAAGCACTTATTTACCTGATTTAAGCACAAATTTGAGTTACAACACTGCCTAACTTTTAAAATGTTATCCAAGGGGGATGCTTGGCCTGGAATTTGGGAGCTGCCAATGGAATTTGGGAGCCCCCAGGCTTGGGGRCAAGGACAAATTCGTTCCCCAGAAATCCCAGTGAGAATTATCCAGAGGCTCTTTTTTGCTGTGGGAGGACTAAGCAGAGCAGATGTATGGGCAGCCTTGGAAAGGAGTCCTKGTTTTCAGGGAAATTGGCACATGCTCCTGAGGAATGTGCTCTTGGAGCATCCTGTATTAATACAGGATACAAATCCAGCATTACTGGATATCCACTATATAATCCACCATTCCAGGATGCATCTCATTGACTCCCAGTGCAACTGGCACAGCAGAAGCCTCTGGATTTATATCCCTGATTTTCTCCTGTATGGACAAAATGTTAAAAATTCACCATTTAACCTCCCTCAGAAAGCTTAACCCCAAATCCACTAAAAATCAGCAGAAATCCTGGTGGTTTCAGGGAATTCTGCTGGAGATCCTACTCAGATGTGGACAGGGAACAAAACATCTGAGTGAAAATAAAATTACAGTGCCCACATGAAAAAGAAAAATCTGTTTTCCTGCAGCAAATCACCTGAAAGACCAAAAAAAAAATCAGAATATCTTTGCTCTTGCAAGTTAGTGAGTTGAATTGCACTAATTACAGTGGTAGATTAATCATTAATTAATAAAAGAACTGCAGCATCAGTCAATAAGTCAGTCAATCCTATATAGTGAGCTCCTTAGGCTAAAACTTAAAGGCTCTGTTAATCATTTTAAAATAGTTTTAAAAGTTAAACTTTCCCCCTAGCTTTGATTCGGCATATTTGGAYGGGTTTTAACATTAGAACAATTTTTATTAAATATAAAATCCCTGTTGCTGTCGCTAATTCTTGAAARTAAATGTGTTTTATTGTGGGAAGTTTGTTCCCAAAGAGTTCCTCAAACTCTGGGAGGGATTTTTAAAACGTGGACCTTTGAGTTGGTGTGAAAAATGGCTCAATTAATTTCATTTGAGGCTCATCTTGTTTGGGCAGGGATTGCTTGTGACAAGGGAGGGAAGTCACCGTGAACGACAGCACTGCACCCTCTGGTCCTGCAGTGATGAGAACAGTTAGAAAGTCAATTTTAGGGSATCATTTCCAAAGAGATCCCAAGCTTTTGGATTCTTTGCAGAAYTCTGAGTAAACCAAAGGGTAAAACCATTGCTCTTCCACCTGTTTGTCTGACGTGGAAGCGTTTTTTATTGCCCACAACTCTTGAGTTTTTTGTGAGGTGCTGCAAGTCACTGAAATAATTGTGTTTTCTGGTCTGTAATGGGCAGGTAATGAGGAACTCTGCAGTAAACTCATTTCGAGGGTCAGTCAATAGCTGGTTTCCTGTAGCACTTTCAGTAATTACATTAAATTAATAGCAGTTAACTTTTAAATGGCAGTAATAGGCCATTCCTTATGGCTGTGTTTTTATTTGGACACTGTGTGGCAGCAGGATTTAGGCCCTTTTGTTCCCATTTAAACCTCAAAACTCCCGACCCAAAATGAAACCTTTGGAAATTGGCTTTATTAATCGTGTTTAATAGTCCATTTTCKCTCTCGTTAATCCACATGTAAAGAAACAGGAAGGGTGGGAATGAAAAGTGACGTGGAGGGAAAGAGCTGATGCTTAATTKGGATTATTCAGGGATGCCTTATTATCCTGCAGCCAGATCCATGGTGGAATAACTCTGCATTAAATATGACCTTTCTGATGGGAAAACCTGTCTGCACCGAATAATCGAATTAGCCTTGTGTTTGACAGCCTTCAAGTGGAGACCTTTTGGCTCAAATRCCTGATCCATAAGGGAGAACTGTGATGTTTGGAGCTGCAGAGCATCTCTGAAAGTCCCAAACGGTGATTTTTGGAGACTGAGACCCAGATCCTCCAGGGATTTACCCAAAAATTAGTGCCTGAACCTGTGGTCAGCAGCAGCTGAAAACTGGCCATTATGCCACGACTTCCCTTGATGTTTAGGTAAAATAATCTGATTTTAGAGGAGAATAATGCAGCTGAAAAGAGCCATGAAAGATGTGTGATGTYGTCTCTTATTTAGGATTGTTTAGGGGAGGATCCTTGTACCCATTTTCTAACTCCCCTTCCTCCGATGAAAAAATGGTGGCATTTAAAACAACCTTTAAAGTCCTTTCCARTCCTAACCTTTCCATGATTTTCTTGTAGCGTGGGCACGAGTAGATGGGGTTTCTATTTTGTGTTGGATGAAACTCATCCCTGAGATATAAACATTTAAGTAAAATCCTATTTTTATRGCCCAAACCACCAAAGTGGCCTCCATTTGGATGAAACCCACTTCATTTGATATTTTTTCTTTGAGTGTATGAATGTCACAAGCTGAATTTCTGACAGATTTAGAAACATTTAAATTGATAAAAAACCTAGCTTTTTAATTCTTTTTTTTTTTTTTTATGAAGGCATTTTTATTCAAAATACCTCCTCATTTTCTCCAGCATTTCTCTCTTTGCCACTTCTGTGCTGTGAATTCCTGGGATCCGTGTGAGATGCCCAGATGGGTGCCAGGTTTTAGAAAGTGCTGCTGGAAATAGATTTCCACCACCACCCCCTCAGGAAAAACAGCAGTGGTGTTTACTTTCTCCTCCCTGAGATGGAGCTGAGTGGTGCTCTCATCCTGGCAGGGAYTGTGGGGATAACAGCCCAAACAATGCTTTGGAATCCAAAGGAAATCCTGATTTTTCCATGGTTGTGACATCAGCAAAGAGGAGCTTTACACAGGCAGCAGGGTTTGGGCTGTGCCACAGGCCCATCCAGGCATGTTTTTCACTAAAATCTGATTTGAAATGATGCACRGCAGGAAGAAAAATAGAAGGAAAATCAAGTGAAGCCTTGGAGGGATGTCTGATATCTTGAAGTCACCTTCACCCTTTCCATTATCCTCTTTATTTTCCAGATGCCGATTCCTGCTAGGTACAGGCACGACTAAAAGGTCTTTTTGGTGGAATTGAGGAGCCTGGGTGGTTTCATTTCCTCACCTGCCCCAGAGGGTCACCTTTTCCTGTGTAAATATTTTGTTTCTGTAGAGTGAGAGGAGAATTGGAGCATGAAAACCACSTGGAGGACTAGAAAAGCAAAATTATTTCATAATAATATTTCTTATTTCATAGAATTGTTGAGTCCTGGAATGGTTTGGCTTGGAAAGGACTTTRAACCCCATCTTCCATTATCCCAGCCTGGCTTTGGACACTTCCAGGGATCCAGGATGGATTTCCCCACGCTGCAGTTTTCTCTTTGTGCACATTCTSCTTGTTCTCCCTGGCACCAGGAGTCCTGTTCCCACACACAGGGCTGAGTCATTGCAAAGCAAACCAGATCAAACGGATTTGAATTTATAAGCAGCGAAGGAAAACACTTAGAAAAAAAGGAAACTATTTATTAGCAAACAGGTTTGCTCTTTGAAATATTGGAGTACAAAGGTGAGCAGAGCAGATTGATTTTCTCAGAGGCAGCATGAGCACAACCTCTGATGTAAACGTTACTATAGTAACAGTGTTTTTATTTAAAAGCCCATTAAATAGACATATCAAGCCCATACAGCCTGTCAAAATGTAACTTAAACTGCAGAGCCTGCTGCTTGAAGGACCACTCTTTTTTTTTTTTTTTTTTGCCAAACTTGTATTTTTGACTGCAATTTCCCCCTTGAATGCACTCAGGATCATCTGCTTGCAAATTCTGCTTTGGCACTTGGGAAATAAGCTGCACTAATGGTGACAGCACTAATTACCTGGGACCTCTCACACAGCCGTGTGAAGGCTTAAAAAGGGATGAAAATTCCTTCCAGGGAATTTTCTGTAGATCGTTCCCTTCTGCCTCCCCCAAAAGCTTATTCCTAACAGASCTTGACTGTGAAAAGAATTAAGAATATGCTATGAAATATTGTGTGTTCATCCTTCCTATTCCACTGGTTGAGCT
Organism: Amblyornis subalaris; assembly: GCA_018881555.1. Lineage (NCBI taxonomy): Eukaryota > Metazoa > Chordata > Aves > Passeriformes > Ptilonorhynchidae > Amblyornis > Amblyornis subalaris. Next base: position 1,661,740 of record JACAXG010000097.1, read on the forward strand.
GGACTTCCCTTGGGAAGTCAAGGCTGTTTGGTGYCACTCTGTTTTCCTCCCTTTTTTCCTTATTCCCTCTCCATGAGCTGCTGCTGTGGCTCKGTGCCCCTCCTGGCCTGGTGTTGGGGCTGCTCCCTGGGGTGTCAGCTCTGCCTCTCCAATTAGGCTTTGATTATAAAGTAATTACAGATTTGCATAAATGAAGATTATATCCTGTGAATATCAAGGTTTTGTGCTTTTTGTGCTCATCCTTTCCATGTTGCAAACTTCCCTGTGCTCGCTGTGGTATAAATTCCTTGTGTTYTTTGCTTAAAAGTTGAATAGTTTGGACAAGGGATGGARGGACAGGACACAGGGAATGSCTTCCCACTGCCAGAGGGCAGGGATAGATGGGATAKTGGGGAGGAATTGTTCCCTGGGAGGGTGGGGAGGTGTTTTGACATCCCTCTTTTGCTGCCATTTTGCACAGAAAACGTTCAGTGCTCACCTTTACTATTTGTAAGTTTCCATGATAGAGTTTCTGCAGGTGCACAGGAAGCAAAGCTTCATTTTGTTGGTGTTCGGTTGGTTTTTTAGAAAACCTTGKGATACACAGATATGATTTGGTTTTATATAGRATAACTAGTATTTAGTATGTTAGATTGATGCAAGATTATCTCTCTCAATAGATAATAGATAATCTATATGGATGTCAAATTTAACAGGAGATTATTGACTGGAAAGCTGAGTAGGGGATTAATAATTTTTATTTTGAGTCAGGGTATTATTATTATTATTATCTGCCATACAGAGGCTCTGTAAGTGTATCCAGCATAATTGGTGGAAGGAATTGCTCTAATGTCACATTTTAAAAATAAATAAACCTTCAGGGCTAGAGTTTTGTTCTGTCAGGGAACAGTTCTGAGTTTCTTGCTCACACTCAGATTCAAAACATTGAATTGAGGTCGTTGAAATCTTCTCATGTGCTCTGCAAAAACTCTTGGGACTTGGTATTTTATGGTATTTTGTTGTTCTTTACCATGTAACTTGTTGAAAGGCTTTTGGACCTTTGTTATTTTTATAATGCTTTGAGGGAGAAAGTCTGAGGTGAAATGTGGAGGCTGAGAGAAAACACATTTCATGGTTTGTATTTATAAAAACAAGACTCTCCAAAAGTTGTTCTGATTCCACAGAGGAGGGGGGGGGCTGAGGAGAGGGGATGCTGTGCTGAGGCTGGAGAACATGGATCCTGGGTGTCCAGATCCTAGTGAATAAAACATGGAGAAACTGAAAACCTTGGAGTCAAAAGGGAAATTTTGTGAGGTAATTCAGGCATGAAGGGAAGCAACAGAACAGGGATGGCAACAGTTGGGTGAGTAGATGTCAATAAACTCCATTGCACAGTGATAGAATCCCGGAATTATTTTGGTTGGAAAAACCCTCTGGGATCCTCACGTCCAACCTGTGACCCATCCCCACTGTGTCACCCAGCCCAGAGCACTGAGTGCCGTGTCCAGGCATTCCTTGGGCACCTCCAGGATTGGGAACTCCAGCCCTTTCCAATGCCTGACCACCCTTTCCATGGAGAAATTCCTCCTGATGTCCAACCTGACCCTCTCCTGGCACAGCTTGAGGCCATTCCCTCTCCTCCTATCCCTTGTTCCTGGCTGCTCCCTCCCTGTCAGGGAGTTGTGGAGAGCCAGATCAGCCTCAGGAGGCCTCCAGGGAAGATCTATAAAGAAAGACAGAAAGAACTGGAATTTAAGTTTACCCAAAGGATGATCAGTATGAAACAACAACGTAATACTCATCAAAGAACTCTGAAAGGAGGAATTACCTGTCTTCTGTCTTCCTCAAGTCTATCAAAAGGTGAGAGGATTAAACTTCAGGAAGATTTAGTTTAGGTATTATGGGAGGGGAAAAAAAAACATTCGAAATAAATAAACATGCACTAGTGGAGGCTTTGTAGGGGATTGTTTTTTTTCTGGTTCACTGAACAGCAGGGGTACATGGGGAARTGAAAGAAAACTCACTCTGTCAAATGTTTGTGTCAAGATACTCTAAATAAAAGGATTTTCTGGTGGGAGCTTTTGACAGCTTTTGCTTATGCTGTGAAAGCCTGGGAAAAACCTTCAATGCCTTCCTAACCTCAGCCATGAGTTGTGTTTAGTCAGATTTCCCAAACTGCCGTATTAGAATCTGTAAATATTTTAAAAATAGGATTTATCAGCGAAGAGATGGTGGTTATTTTAATAAGGAGTGAAATTGGCTGATGCTGCTTGGAGGAAATGGATCGTGAATTACGGAAAGTCAATAAATAAATTAAAGCCAATCAGTGGGTTTGCTCCCGGGAGAAGTGTTTACACCATCCAGAAGATGGTTCCAGGCTGGTTACTTGAGAAAAGCTTGCAGTAGGGAAACAAAAATATTTGTCTTCATACCTCACGAAGCAGAGTTTGCGTTTCTTTTGGAATAATRTTGCTGAAAAGAAAAACCATTGAATAACAGCCTCAGTTGGGCCTGTGTGGGACTTCCCAGTCTCTGGTTCACTGGTTCRCTAAACTTTGCTGCCTCTTACGAAAGGATGAGCACAAGGCAAGATTAAAGGTGCATCTTTTCTAGAAGGGCTCAGTTCTCACCTGAAGTTCTTGGAAATAAATTTTGGGTGTTGTCATATAATTGCAAGTTCCTGTGAAATACGTGGCATTGCGTTACATCTGTCGACTCATTCACCAGGGCAAACGCTGAAGTGCAGAAGGGTTAAAATGTGATTTAGCCCACTGCTTGTGGAGGAAAACGTGATTTAWATCAACCACTCTTATATTAAAGCCGGCAGATAATGGACATGGGAATTACAGCACAATCAGGTCTTGAGATATTTGAATGAATTAACCTCTGTAAGAGATGCCAGGCCGGGCTGGACGGGGCTTGGACCAACCCGGTCCAGCGGAAGGTGTCCCTGCCCATGGCAGGTTGAAATGAGATGGGATTGAACTCTTCCATGGTTCTTCCTGCTGTGGCCGCAGGAATTTTAGCTTTCCTGCTCCCTTGGTGCTCCAGGAGCCTTTCCCAGCTGGGAATCTCCTTCCCCGCTATCCCGTGTGAGGCGCCGGGGCGGGCGGGGCGTTCGGCCGGGGCGGGGCGGCGGGAGGGTCGGGGCTGAGGGGAACCGGGGGAAGCCGAGGGGAACCGGGGGAAGCCGAGGGGAACCGGGGGAGGCTGAGGGTAGCCGGGCTGGGGGCTGAGGGCTCGGAGCTGAGGGGAGCCGGAGGAGGCTGAGGGGAAGCGGCCTGAGGGAAGCGCCCGTCTATATCTCCACACCGGAGCAGCACCGTGGCGGCGTCACTTCAGCCGCCGCTCGGGACCCCGAGAGCCCAGAGAAGCAGGTCGGTGAATTTACTTTTCCCCCCCCCGCTTTTCTCTCTCTAATTTCCCGAAGCATCCCCCTGAGCACAGCCCGCAGCCTGTTCCCCATCGCCCTGGCAGGTCCGGGCGATCTTGGAGCAGGCACGGTGGACCCGAAGGAGCCCTTTCCCTGCTTGTATTCCCTAGTCAGAGTCGGAAGGAAAAGAAAAATAAATCTCAGCCAACGTGGGCTGTGAGTCCTTGGTGCTGCTGTGATAGAAGAGCACTTTGGAAACTTAATGAGGGATACGGCATTTATAAATAGAGTTTTTAATGAACACACTGAGAGCCCTTAACTTCCGAGTGTGGCTGTAACGTGGATAYAACCTTTAAATGCCAAGGAATCCCAGGAGCTCTGCACATAAGGAAAGGCGGATCCACAGCGTGGATATCTGGGAATGAGATATTTCCCTACAAACAGGAGAATTGGATGATCTGGAGAAACTCTGAGGAGTTTGGGATGTTTTGCTGTCGAGTCTCAGCAGAGATGCTCCACCAGCAGACTCGGAGCTGAATTTGTAGCTCTGCTTTTGCCCAGCTTGGGTTGACTTTAATAAAGCTTTAATATTAGAAAGCAAAATTATTCAGTGCAAGTCATTTCTATTTTGTGTGTTCCCCTTACTCTGAACTCTTTGTTAATAATGATTGCTAATTTAGTCAATGGCAAATAAATGYAATGAAATTCCATGCTCTTTCCTTGCCCAAACGAACAGGACTGGAAAGCCCTTGGCACCCTTGAAGAGGAGCTCAGAAGATGTAATAATGTACATTGAAATTATTACTAAAATATTTTTATGCTTCCTAGAGATTTTTAATATTTAAAACCAGCCGTAGTGCRGTGCTTGCAAAAGTTAGGGATGGTTTATATGCCTGCAGCATTATGGTCCTGTTCCCATTGCCAGCTGTTGTTTTTTGGGAGGGTGGGAATAAGGAAAAGAGAACTCTAGACCCTGTGTGTGTGTTGTGGTAGTTGGGGAAAAATAGGAGATCCTGGCAATCGAGTCCTGTCCTCACCTCAACCCTCTTCTTGTCGTTCAGAAAGGAGAAGTGCAGAACTGTGAGTTGTCAAGGCAAGAAACTGAAGAAAAAGGCAGCTCCAGAAGGAGAAAGAAAAGTTTCAGTACATTTTCCATCCCCAATACAGGTGTTTGTGGGTCCTGCTCATTTCAGGCTGTGCTGGAAGTATTTCCCACGCTGATAATCCAGGGGATTTTGTGACTTCTCACCTGACCTGTAAAGAAAAATGATCTTATTTCATTGCTGTCCTCMTTGCCTGTCGTATCTGCTGTGTTTTGGTTTTAGTCCCAACTCTACTTGCTGAACTGTTCTGTGATTCTGTGTTTTGCACAGTGGTTGGCAYGGAGAGGAACATACTATATCCATAAGAAATCAGAAAATTTCTTCTACACAGCAGCAGCAAAGTCACAGTGGTTCCAGAATAATTTATGTTAAAAAGGCCCCCAATTCCATGCTTTTGTATGGACACTTCCCCAGCCATGCACAAAATGATTTCTCCTGGCTATGTTAATTTACTCTCTCCAGGACAGATCTTACAAATTTTAATAATTCTTATTTAACTTCCTGTTCCCTGTAAASGTTCTTGTAAAACTTGTGTTCTTTCTTACAGTGGAGTAAGGAATTCTGGCAAGTTCACTATTCTGGCTGGACAAGATTTTGGGGAGATTTTGCCCTGGGATTTATCTGTACATCTCTCTTTTTACCCAATTCCCCTGCAAAGTTTACACAAGGAGGGCTGAACTTTGAACAGCCAAGGGGCTAATTCTGGGGACCTGCAGCTTGCAGGGCTTTTGGGGCATGTACAGCTCTGGGKTTTGCTCGGGAATGCTGTTGGAGCCAGGATTGGAAAAACATCTCTGTAAAAACCAGTCTAAGTTGATGTGACAGAGGAGATTCCAAGCTGGTCCGAGGTGAGGTTTTGCCTTCTGCTCCAAATATTGTTAAATCAGTACTGACATCAGAACCTCTGATTGCTCTGTTTGGTCATTTTTATGGGAGAATCCTAAAATCATTCAGGTTGGAAAAGCCCTCCAAGCCCATSSAGTCCAAGCTGTGCCCGATCCCCACCTTGTCCCCAGCCCAGAGCTCTCAGTGCCTCATCCACTCATTCCTTGGACACCTCCAGGGGTGGGGACTCCAAACCTCCCTGGGCAGTTCCAGTGCCTGACCACACTTTCCATGAAGAAATTCTCCCTTAATTATTTTTTTTATAACTTCAGTAGACTCCATACAATTATAATTTTCYGTCTCTGTGTGGTTCTGGGGCTCTGTGGTTGTTTTCTTTTCAGTGTAAGTAGATATTGAATGAGGGAAACTAAAACACCCAGGACCTATGGATAACTTTAGAAGTTTGGGAAGTGTATGTCCAGTTTTTTTTGGAAGTGATCTCTGCCTGTTTCCTGCTGAGCAGTGGTTGAAGTATGAAYAGGGAATTTTTGTAGCACCTGTAAAAGAGGAACATGGGCTGTTTGTCATTAAACCATTTAACAGAGTGAATAATGTACACTTGTACCAAATAAACTCTTTTAAAAGGGTTTTTCTGCTTCTKTCAGAAATTTGGGAAAATCTAAGTAACTTCAATTATAGGCTCTTGGAAATAATTCCTGCCTGTATCTTTGTGAAATGACAGACCTGATGGCTGTGTAATTCCTCTGGCCTTCATGGCTCTCCTGTTAGGAATAAACTAAYGGAAGAGGAACAGGTGAGGTTGCCCACCTAAGAGGGGTGCCRAGAGCCAAATTGGCCCCTGAAATGGGGGCTGGGAAAGTCTGAGCTTTCCTCTTTAATTGCTGAAAATGGAGCTCGAAATGCACCCTGATTATAACCTGGTGAATGGGGAGGAAAGTGCAGGGGACTGACTCATCCTGCAGAGCACAGTGCTGGAGAAATGGCTCCTGCTCCGGCTGAATTTGTGGGAGAGCAGGCAGGGAGACAGGGATCTGGGAATTGTAGCTTCACTGGTCACTTGGCTGCTGGTAGATATTGAATATATATATATTTTTTACAGGAGATGCAGCCCCAAASTGCAAGGCCACTGCATTACATAACCTTGGCACTGCCTCTTTTGGCTCCGTGGATGTTCTCAAGGAAACTGTTCTCAGAAATATTTCAGGAATGGAAGACTTTGGAGGGATTCCCTCAATCTAATTTCTTGCCCTGGCATTTGCTGTCTGACTTGGGCTGTAGATTTTACTCATCCCTCAGTTCTGGTTGRCTGCAACAGCAGCCAAACTCTCCTTTATTGAGCTTTAAGGATAAAAAATGCTTGTATTTAAACAGAATTCATGTAACTATTGGATGAAAATAAAGAACAAAGGATCTGAAGTGAAAGAACAATATTGGAATATTACTGTGAAGTTTAGTGAAGTCTTCACTGGTGAAATGGGTGCCTGAGTGCTTCTGTGTATGCTGCACTTGGAAAATTCTGATTTTCTGCTTCCTTTCTGGCCTGTTCCTCCTTTCCCTSGTCTAGTGAAAAGTGTCCTGTCCATGACAGGGAGTTGGAATCTTTAAGCTCCCTTCCATCCCAAACCATTCTGGGATTCCATGATTCTGCTGGCAAAGGTGGGAGCATCAATTTAACTGAAGTGCACCAAAATGAAATAATAGACTGATAATTATAAGCTCTCAGTTAATTTTCTGTGTGTTCTTCAGGTCAGCCCTACAAAACAAGATGTACTGGCAAATCATTCCCACCATGTTGGTGCTGATGGGTAAGTTACTAAAAAAATATCCTCAAAACCAGCTTGGGATAACTTTTCAGCTCAGGAACCATCAGTAGAGAGTGTGTGATTCAATAAATGCCCCAGGCAAAATTTAATCAGATAGAAATTAGTGRGCAATTCGTTTTGCTCCCCTAAAACACAAGGCAAAATCCCATTTCCATCAGAACTGCAGGTTTTTAGCTCAGTGTAGCCAGGGTGTGAGTGTGAGGATTTCAGGATTTCATCCTCCTCTGCTCCTGGAGGATGCTCCCATTCCAGCTTCCACGGGCACAGGGCTGCCAAAGGGTGCTCGGCGAGCTGCAAATGCTGGATTTCGTAAGCTGGTTTCCTAACTGGGAAATGCCTGTGACAATATTGGCATCTGCTCTGCAGGGACAGCTGSTATTTGCCTTCTTTTGAAATTTTTTTTTTCAAATAAGAACTATTTAAAGACTTTTGATGATGATGCTCGGAGAGAAAGCAGACCCTGTAACCCAGTGAAGTTATTTTGAAGATTTGTGTCAATTGGTGTCTTTACAAAAGGTGAATAAATCTTTAGATTTGGGTACCTTTTTATATGCATATACATCTTTTTATCTTGCTATCTATGTACTTTTATCCACTCGATATCCAATATTGCATTGTTGACATTCTTTTAAATACCCTGTGGGATCTAAGCGTGTTGAGTCCCTTTAATTGGAAAACCTGGCTGCTCCAGGGAGCTTTCCTGAGGCTTCAGAGCAATTTGTCACCATCTGATGGCCCTGTTAGCCCTTCTGGGGGCAGAACTGCAACTCATGGCTTCCTCTGGGTCACTTTGTTTTTTCCATTTCTGAAGAAGTGGGAAGGAGCTGAGCACATTTTTGACTTTATGAGGTTTAATTRATCCCTTGGGACGACCTGTGGTACACGAGGGGGAAGTTGTTCCTTGCAGAAAGAGGTGAACCGGGGGCGATGTTGGTTRTGTGCCACTTGTTTGTCCTTTTTGAATCACGGGTTATGGACTGAGAGTCTGTTTGCTCAACTGCATCCTCCAGGAGGCCTAATGAAGCTGGGATTTCCAGAGGCACAAACCCTGGGAAGAGCAGAAGCCTGCAGGAGGCTGGCAGCACRAAATCTGTGCGGAGAGCGAGCAGAACGCTTGAACACTCTGCATCACAACAAGCTGCATCTACTATTTTTAACAGCTTTTTTTTTAAAGCTTTCCTTTCGTATTTTGATGTTATTTAGCTCGTGCTCTGTGCTATTAATCAAACAGTGCTAGAGATATCCTGGTTGTTCTTATTTTGGCTATTGCAAGGCATAGAGCATCAATTAATTTCTATTTAATGAACTGCTTAGAATTTCTGCCCCTCCTGAGCAAACAGCTGAATGCACAGTGCACCAATGACCCTGTGCCTCGCTGCAAGCAGAGCTTTAATCTTTGAAATCCCAATGTTTTACAGGAAGTTGTTTCCAAACCCCACGTCCTCATCCTTGTCTAAACCGTTGCGAGCAGGATACAAGCTGTGACTTATCAACAAATGTGGTCAGAGTGGTTTGATTTGGAAGGATCTAAACCTGATGGAAAAAATGATTCTTTCCCTGCCTCTCSTTTCCCAGAGAATGCCCTGGGGTTGTGCAGTTGCACCCACAGTAATCCTGTCCTTTTTAGTTTAGGAGTTACAGTGGGACTGTGTCTTGTATTTACAACAGGATTATTTATCCTGCAGAAATGGAGCTGTTTGAAAAGAGCTGCAGTGAATCTGTCCCAGCACTGCATGGGAAGATGAGACTCATACCCAGTTTAGGATTCACTTCAGTTCAGGATTCACTGTATTTGGGGTTAATAGAAGCCAATTTACCCCAAAATGRTAGGGTATTTTTGTGTTATGGGATATATTTTATTCATTTTGTCTTTACCTCAGAGAATAACCCCTGGAAACAGCCTGATTTTTACATATTGAATGCATTTCTGTTTAACATCAGCCACTCCCTTTTTCCTTATTGAATAACATGAACTTTTTCTTTTAATTCCAATATCTTTGCCTTTATATTTGCAGACTTTCTTCAGATGGCATCTGCCCATTGCATGGTGCATCCAGTCCCTCCCAGGAATTTTACCCTGCCCTGTGTGCTGCTCAATGAGACCTTTTGGAGCCCTTTCTCAGCTGGAGCTGGGAGCTGGCCTGGTTTGAGGAGAGAACATGGAGCATCCAAAGCTTTAACGAATGAGGAAAGTTTTCYGTGTTGCCTTTGGAACGAGAGCAACATCGATTGCTCTTTGTACAGAGCAAGCATGAAGGCAAGGAGGTTTATTCCTTCAGAAATAAAGATCTCTGCTCCTCAGCAAATAGGTGAGTTTAAGGGCACAGGAAGTGACTTCTCCCGGAAACGATGGGGTCGTTTTGTTGTTTGGGAAGAGAAGGGTGCTCGTGTTAAAGGGAGTTCACTTTGATCCTGAGCAGGCAGCACAGTGTGGTAAAACCCTCCCTCAGTGTGGAGTGGGAGCTGAAGGAAATTGTACAGCACGGTTTCAAAAGGGGGGGAAAAAAAAAAGTTGGCCGTCTATCCAGGGGAATTGTGAATAAAATATGGAGCACTGCATAGGAGGACGTAAGCCCAGATCTTCAAAGGAGTTCAGGCACTGGGAGGAATATTTTAAATATTTTTTGTGGATTTGGGCTTTAAACTCCTTCAGGAGGCGGGGGAGATGGAGAGCAAATGGCATCATTTCTACATGAATGATGATGCTTTAAATAATAAATACGCAGTAAATATCTGAACATGGATTAGGATTTTTTTTTTCCAAGGCTCTTTTTCTCCTCCTGTCTCTGAGGAACTTCCTGGCCTGCTGGCATCCTGCTGCCAGGAATCTCATTGACCTCAGTAGATAGAATTTCATTTCACAAATCCCCAGGACAGCCACACTGAGGCTGTGCCACTCCTCGGGAGCAACCATTTACCAGCAGCTTCATTTTTCTTCACCCTGCAGCTTTGTCCATAAATCCAGGTAAAAAATATTCCTTCCTTAATAATGACAATGCAGCAGACTCACGTGGACTGTGAGCCTTGTGTTTAAGGGAATTCATAAATCCATGAATATTTACACACTTGTGGTGCAGCCTCCCCTCTGTGTGTGTTACTTGTCCTCTCTTTGTGGGTGAGTTGTATCCAGTTGTTTTATTTTCTTTTAATACAGTTCAGCAATGTGTAATCCCTCTTCTTTTGGCCAGATTGGAGCTGGAACATGGAATGTTGGATTAAAGGCCAGCTGGACCTGTTAGTTTGTAACCTGCAGGTTTTGAAGTTGCACCTGAGAGATGACTTGAAGGTTAATCTTTTATACTCTGTGTAAGTACAGGCTCGGTTCCATTTGTTAAATTCGGATTTCTGAAAGCATTTTCTCAACCAGCAGCATTCCAGCTTCCAGCATGGTGGGAGCTTTAGCTTTGCAAGCAGATGTTATTTTATCCTGGACAATATGGGAAGTTTGTGTTTCTTTGAATGAGAAATGGATGGAATGGAGGGTCCTCCTTCTCTGTCCTTTCCACGTTTCTTAAAATGCCTTAGTGAAACTTGTTAAAGTATCTTTGTTAAAGTGTGTCAAAGTATCTCTGCTGCTACAATTGCTTAATTTTAGAATCTTGCTTCTGCTTTTTATTTGCTTAATATTGTCTCTCTTGAAGTAATTATGGTACTTAACAGGTAATGCAATGGGAAATGCCACTCTCATCTCATTGTTACTGTGCTAAATATCCCCTGGAATGCTGATAGATGGAATCATCCTGGCTGTGGGGTGGGCAGGTCTTGAGTACATTGGTTATAGAAAGATCTGTTTGATTCCATGAAACCACACTGTTTTTTTTCTGGATTACTGATAGATTGGAAGGAATGGCATAAACACCCAGACTTCATTTCCTTGGGAAAGAGGAYGAACTGAAATAGTTGAATTAGCTGAATTTATAGGGGAGGACTTCCTAAACAGCCACATACCATTTGGCACAAATCATCCCTGGAGCCAGGGTAGAAATCAAGTGTATTAAGTAGGAATAAATAGCACTTTAAAGCTGAAATCCCATTTTGATGAAGTGGGTTCCCATTTCCAGCGTTCCTCACGGCTTTGATTTCTGGAATACCATTCCATGGGTGTTTGTGGGGGAAGCAGATCTGACTTTGCCTCTGCTCCATCCATTCTCAACTGCAATGGGAAAAGCCTTGCCAGTGATCCCAGTGCAGTAATCTCGATACTGAATTTTTTGGGGCTGCCAGCAGATTGGAGTCCCAGCTGGGATGAAGAGGCTCTTTGCTGTGGGAAGGGAATTCAGTCGGTGCCATGCAATTTAGGAGAGCAGGCCCTGTGGACTCACCAGCCTCTATTTAATTCCTCTTTGCTGCAAAGAYGAGATGCAAAGCAAAACATTGGAGCACTTGCTTCACCCCCCACATTCCATATTAATATTTTCCTTGTAGGGTCCCTGTGTTGTGGGGGAAGAGCAAGCAGGAGCAGTTCAGAATTTGGTAAGGTGACAGCTTTCCCTGCTGCCTCTCTGATACCTTCACACTTTATTCAGGAGCCAAAATACCTTGAAAACATGCCCAGTTTTAAAAATATGCATTCCTGGCATGTGTTTCTCCCTGGGAGTCTGGAGATCAAGCCAGAATTTTCACATGCAGGGCAATGCACAAAAATAATGAAATACAGGAATCTACAACAAAAAAGCTTGGGTCTCTCACAGCTTTTGGTTTTTTTCAGCATTAGAGAAGYATCTTCTCATTTAACACATCCACAGTTTTCCTCCTTGGAAATATGGAATAGGAATATTTTTCTGGAGCTACGATTTTGGAAAATCATTATGGAAAATCCTGGAACCCTTGGACAGCTTTGCTCCATTCATTCCTGCTAAAGGCAGTGCTTGAAAAGGATATGGAAATACTGAAAGCAGAGTTGCAATGGTGATCCCATTTCACAGCTGCCTGGTGGGSATGGACCTTCCCTGAAATTAGAGGAAATATAGAAATTCATGTAATATCAACTTCCTAAATATTTTTTCCAAGGCCTTCCAAGGTGTTGGTTCAAAGAACTCTCTGTGACAGGGTTTGGAGTGGAGGAGCCACTGACCTCTCCTCAACTTGGGAGGGTTAATAAGTCAGGAGAGGAGCATTTTTCCCCTGTACGCTGTTTTTTTTGGGTGCAAACAAGTTCATTTTGATGGTTAAAAATTGAAATAATTTTTAGGAATGAGCAGGGCTGGTGTGGTGGTAACCACAGTCCAGATAGATCAGACCAAAGCCACGGTTTGAAGAAAAACCTACATTTTTATGGATTGATTGTGGCTTTTTTTGAGACCAATAAAATCTGCGAGCAACAGGAGAAGGCAGGGAAGCTTCAAAGGAAATTCTGCGAAGGCTTTGGAAGGAAATTCAGGAGAAAACAGTGGAGCCACATCAATAAAAACAAAATTATTCCAAGTCATTGAAAAGCTCTATGTCTGCCAGATACCATCAGCATCATTCTCGTGTCCTAAAGCCTGTGAAAATTGCTTGAGGAATGTCAGAATTGACTGTCTGGAGCATTAATAAATGTAAACCATTCCTTGGTATGGCCCTGCCTGACTTATGGGGTCATGACTGCAGAGCACAGGGGCTGAAATTCCTTGTTTTTCCAGCCTCAGGGTATCCCAACCCCGAGCTGGATGCACAAGGCGTGGATCRGGGAGGGATGAGGGGAGTGGGGGGAGTGGCTTCCCCTGCAGTCCCAGCCTGGGCTTTGCACGTGCTCTTCCCAACATCCATAATTGCCCTCGGTGTTTGACCTTTTCCTTCCTAAGTAGGGCAGAATATGGAAATGGAGCTGCTGAATCATGCCCAGTTCCCCTGTGCTCTGCAGTCAGATAAATGGAGCAGATAACAAATGGACTCGACCCAAAAAATAAAGCACAAAATTGTGTCCTCTCCTCTCCTCCACTGCAGGCATCTCTGCCCTCCCCGAATCCAAGTGTTCCAATGAATCATGCCAGCTATAAAACTATCGTGAAAATGTGCAGAAGGGCCCTTGTTCTATGAACTTCAATTTCTTTCTCTGAATTAGCAAAACAAAACCCCTTATTGGACAGAAATAATTCCAAAATCWCTTCAAGACAATTCAAAAGAGAAGCTTTTTTTTTTGGGGTGAGGATGAAAAGTCGGAAGCAGGAAAGAATCCAAGGTGGTTGAACTGTCAGGATTTGTCTGGGCTTTGCTRCTCTGAGAAGTTTGGCCACAAATTGTTTGCACTATGAAATTTCCCTACCTTAGGGAGGCCTCTGTCACTGGATACCTGCAGAACTSCATACGTGTGGATCTCTGGAAGAGCCTGAAGAAATCAGAATGAAGAATACTTGGGGAACTGCTGGTTCCAAAGACAGTGTGTTTAGATGGAATATTGGGAAGGAATTGTTCCCTGKGAGGGTGGGGAGGCCCTGGCACAGGTTGCCCAGAGAAGCTGTGGCTGCCACATCCCTGGAAGTGTCCAAGGAGGGAACTTGGAGCAACCTGGGACAGTGGAAAATGTCCCTGCTCGTGGCAGGGATGGATCTGGATGAGCTTTAAGGTCCCTTCCATCCCAAACCATTCCAGAATTATAATAATACTTGTAATGCTTCATTGTAGCAGGAGCTGGAAGGAACTTTAAATTGTTTTGATACTATTTCAGTGCCTCATGAATAGGAATTAGAATCCAATCTCTTGTGGGGTGGCAGGGAGCTGCCAGTCAGTCCTTGGGAAGGTAAGCTAACGCTGTGTACCTAAAAAAGATCTAGGAATACTCGAATGGAATTGTGTTCACTGCTTGGAAACCGTTTAAAAAGGGAGCAGCAGCAAAGCTAAAGCAATTGCTTACAATTGCTTTTAACTTTTTTCATTAACAATTTTATTTTTGATCAACAAACTGTATCCAGATGGACAAACCTATCGAGATAGAAAAGAAAACATTGGATTGTTTTGTTTTCTGGTTTGTTCTTTTGCCCCTGTAGATCAGAGCTGCCCCTGGGGGACAGATCCACGAGCTCCCTGCAGGGCACAGTGAGGGTGGCTCCGTGTGAGTGCCGGGAGCAGGATCCCTGCGAGTGCCTGGTGCCGTTCCCGATCCTGAACCACACCTACATCCTGTGGCTGGAGGCGCGGGCTGGAATCACATCCCTGTGCTCCCCTCTCCTGGCGCTGAGGCCCGCGGACATAGGTGAGCATCCTTCGTGCGGGGGGAGCAGCACGGGAGGGCTCTCCAGGGAAAGCAGGGCACACGCACCACGGGGAAAGGCTCCCTGGAGCTGTTCCTCGGCTCCCTCATCCCGGTCCGGGCTCAGGTGCAAAGCAGACTGAGCACTGGAATTTGTAACGGGAATTTATTTCGCGTTCCTTTCTGGTCAGGACCTCTCCGTGCCCCAGTCTGGGCCGGTGGTGCTGCTGAGGGTTTGAATGAAAACCTGAGAGGSGGGAAAAAAGCTGTTCCAAAAGTTACTTAGCAAATGATCCCACCCGTTTTCCCAAGCAGCTCTCTCATCCCGATCCTTTTTTCCTTCTCCATGCAGCACCAGCGTTTTCCAAGCTGGAAAAACAAATCTGTTTGATCAAGCTCAAACGATTCCTGCCATGATGAATTTGCTACGTGTTGCTGTCCAACGTGCCCAGTTATTGCACATTTGGGCAGATTTCATAAAGGCAGGAGCTGTCAGCTGCTGGGGAAAAAAAATTAAAGTTTTATGAACATCTTATTAACTTAAAAACTGAGGAGTTTTATGAACGTCTCCCTAACTGMTGTGCTTTGCAGCCAGAAGCAGTTAAAAGTCTCTGGGTGGGCTTGTTTTGAAGAGGAGAGGTGGCATTTTTCTTCCTGCTGGTTGGAAATTCTGCTACAGGAAGGAATTAAAAATTCAGGCTCGAGTCTGCCACTATTTAAAAATGACACAATTAGTTAGTTCTGCTTAGTGAAGTATGTTTGAAAARTGCATAATATTAATATACTGCCAGGATTTAGCTCAATTAGAACCATTTTGAATGTAAAACCATGAATGCTTGTGTAATGTGGGTTTTATTTGCTTGTAGTAGAGCAGGTGGCATCACAACCACCATCATCCGTGTTCAGAAAGTGGGATCTGATTCGTGGAAGTGTGATGGAAAAGCCACTGACTTTTGTTTGCCTCCTCCCAAATCACTCCACGCTGGGCTTCGTTCAGTTAATTGCTTTGGGATGATCTATAAGTAATAATTCAATAAAATCTGACCTAGTGTAGGGAATTTGTACTGGAAATAATAAGATTTTTGGTATAACTGAGTGGCATTCCAATAATGCACTTAAATGAGACCCTTGGAGAGCTGGACACCAGTGCAGATGGAGCTGGAAGGGAACATTTGCCCACTGCCCAAGATCTTTGGGAATGTTTTCCCTTCGGCTTTTGCACGTGGTGCAAAAATTCCACAGTGGTTTGGAAAAGGATTTTACTCTTGCATGGGAAAAACTCAGCTGGGAACRAGGACAAGGCCAACCAAGGTCTCAGTAACAGGTAAAAAGTAGGATCTTGATTCCTTGTCTTTGTCCAGGGAAGCATGAGTGTGATCCTGAAGATTGCCCATCCATTTCCCACTCCTGAGTTCTCTTCATCCTGATGGGAAATTTCTAAACCCTACATTACTACTTTGCCCTAAGGTAGCTCTCCTGGAGACTTCCTTTCAGAGCCACAATTTCTGTGGAAGGATGGGAATATTTAGAAAATCCTTGTGTGCATTTTAAGGAGCAAATTGATTTTCTCAGCACTCCCACCCCTCGCTCATTCCCTCTTTCCAGCAAGACAGGGCTTGGTTACTRGGAAGAGTCGTGGCCTAAGGGATGAAATTCCTGAGGTAAATGGGAGGTCAAACAGCATTTCTTGGTAACTATAACAGTGCCAGGGTGACTTTTCCAGGAGGAGAACTTCCATCCGGTAGAGCAGCTCTTGAAAACGGAGTTTAAGAGGAGGCTTGGAAGGGAATGGTGACTGAGTGCAACGCAGCAGCCCTGCCTGGAGCTGGGCTTAACTCTCAATTCATTTGTCTGCAGTAAAGCCTGAGGCTCCTGTGGAGCTGCACCTGGAGCTGGCAGAGAGGGGCCACGTGAAGGTGTGCTGGTCCAGCCCTGCCCTGCTGCCGTTCCCTCTGCGCTGCCAAGTGAGGGTCTCGGCTCCCTCGGGACACAGGGAATGGCAGGTGAGGCAGCTCCGTGTGCTCCGCTTCCCGGGCCTGGGGGCTCTCCCGCGTTCCAGCATTCCCACCACCCTCCTTGTCCCGTGGCTGCTCTGGGGCAGCTGGGCTTGGCACGCTGCTTTTTCCTGAGCTGGGAAAGCTGGAAAACCGGATTTGAGATCTTAGATCCATAAACAGCCACTGCAGCGATGAAAGGCCCATCTCCTGGTGGGTTTTATAAACAAACTCCCATCTTYCTCCTTGGATGGAATCCTGGATCCCAACCCCATATCCTATGGCACGTGTATGTTTAATATTTATAGGTTTTGGTATAAATAGTTGGTTTTTTTCTGTTCCTACCACGCAGCTGGCTCTGGAATAAAAAGCAGCTGTTTAATTAGCAATCCATAATGAAAGAACTTGTTTTCCACGGAGTTATGCAACTTCTACCACTATCACATTTACAGTAAATTTAAAGAAGGAAGCTTTTTTTACCCAACTTGCTACCTAAAAACATAGAAAATCGTTGTGTACAATATGAGGAGATTATCCCCTGTCTCTTAAGGAATAAATTGATTTACTCAGCGCTTCCATCCCTCTTAAAAACTGAGTTTAAAGAGAAGGCAGGAAAGAGACTTCTGACTCTATACTGTTTRTTTCGGTTCCCTCTGCCTCTTTTCCCGTTTCATTTTACAACAATAATGGATTTTGACAATCCAACAGATACTTGAAGTTGCTCTGGAAACCTCAGTGGCCATAGACAATGCCCTGCTGGACTCTTCCTCCTCAGTCCAAGTGAGGTGCAGGAATCTCCGTGGTCCAGGGTTCTGGAGTGACTGGAGCCCCCCCTACAACCTCAGTTTGGGAGGTAGGACAGCTGCAGGCTTTTGGGATAAAACTGATTGCCCAGTTTGGTTTGTTCTGTGCAATTAGTATTGGAGAACATGTGTTCTCCAGGGAGTACATTGTGATTTGGGATGAAAAATCCTATGGAAGATTTTCCCATTCTGTTGCTCTTCCTGCCTGGCTTTGCCTGAGGCTCAGCTCTTTCCCTGTGCGAGACTGGCATTAGGAATTCTGGAGAACACACCTCTGGGGCTGGGATTTGCTCCCCCAGCACCTGTTCAGGCCCAGAAAAAGCTCTTTTCCTGAGAGTTTTTCCATTTCCATTTTCAGTTGGCAGCGCTGAACCTCYCCTCAATTCGAGCTTTTGCTCCTAATGCTTTCTCTCACTTCTACTTTTGGCTTTGTAGCTGAATTTAAGGCCCAGAACACAGTGAAAAGTACATTTTATGTAATCCATCTTGTTTTTGAATGCTGAGCCCTGTGCAAAAACTGACTCTCTGATTTTTTTTGTTGTATTTTTCCATGCTCTGCTTAGAATTAAGTGGGAATATTTTGCTCTGTGCTGTCACAGGAATTCTCTGACCTCTGCTTTTCCTGGGCTTTTCCATGGGCACCTGTACTTTGTATTAAACAGTGTAATGTATAAAGTTCCAAAGAAAGAACTAAACCTTGGAAAAAGAGCTTTTTTCCTAAGAAAATCTTCAACAACAGACCCTAAATCTGCTTTRCTACCTGAGAAGGGGAAATTTGGGGGAAATCCTAAAAACCTCTGCCTGGTTCCTCATTATGGAAAGCAARCCTGACCTTTAAAGGATTTTCCTGCTGGTTTTGGGGTGTTCTTGGGCAAACAGCTCCATTCCAGCTCCACCTGTAGCTTCCCTGAATCCCTGAGTGATGGGGGCTGAGCTTTCCATCCTTGGGAAATTCATTGTCTTTAAGCCTTGATGACTTCTTGTACCACAATTTGGTGCTAATTGCCCTGCTGAGACTGTAAAACCAATTTTTGAGGCTTCAATCTCCTGCTGACTTCAGGAGGAGGAGGAAGAATAGCAGCTCCTGGAAAGATGGATTAATTTTATCATGTTCTCCTCGTGCTGCTTTCACTGCACCCTCCAGCGATTTTCTGCTCACTTAACTCCTGTTGGTCTGGGGAGATTAAAGATTATTTTAAGCAGAGTTTAGAAACTTCAGGTAAGGGAGGGAAACAGTCCAAGGCTCATTTCTGCACCTGTACTTGTTCACAGAGGTTAACAAGTAAGAAAATGAGAAATACAACTGGATGATGATAATAATAATAATAACAACATTTTTCTATTGATAAATATTTTAACGTTTTTTTGGTTCAGTTTCAAATCTCAATGGATTTTTTTCCCCTTTTCMCCCCCTTTTTGTGCAGCTCAAGTCCTGTACTTCCCTCCCAAGCTGCTGACCAGTGCTGGTTCCAACGTTTCATTTCACTGCATCTATAAAAACAAAAGCCAGCCTGTAGAGGCCCAGGAGGTGGTTTGGTGGCTGAATTTAGCAGAAGAAATCCCAGCCAGCCAATATTCTCTTGTGAACAATCGTGTAAGCAAAGTTACTCTTTTCAACTTGAAAGCAACCAAACCTAGAGGAAGTTTCTTCTATAACGCTTTGTACTGTTGTCACCAAAGTAGGGAATGTCACCATAGATACGCTGAATTATATGTAGTAGGTAAGACTCCAGAGGATTTTCCATTCTCCTTTTGCTGCATTTTCATAGCAGGGATGGAATGTTTCCCTTTGAACTCTTTATTGCCTTGTGATGTGTTGGTTTTGATGTCAGCCGTCGTGGCTTTGTCGGTAATCAGCTTTCCGTGTGTTTTAATCAGACATGGATTTTAATATCTCCTGTGAGACTGATGGATACTTAACTAAAATGACTTGCAGATGGTCTGCAAACCCCAACACCTTGCTCCTGGGCAGTTTGCACTTGAGATACTACAGGTATGCATGGATTTTAATTCTCTCTTTATGCTGGGAAAGCATTGCTSGAAATGCTGTTGGGTCAAAGAATTCCGGATAAATATAATTATAAAATTAACAGTTTGTTTAAGGTGGATTTATTCCCAACATAAAMCTCTAGGTGAAGTTTGGGAGCCAGTTCTCTTCAACAAGTTTGCTTGCATCAGTTGTAAAAATGGTTCCTGTTGCTCCTATCTGCAAGTTGTAAGGAATTCAGGAAAAAGCCCATTCCCAGTGGGAACGTCTGGGGAAGCTGTAGAATCCCTGTCCTTGGAGASTCTCAGATCCCAGCTGGATGGGACCCTGGGCACCTCCATCTGGTTTGAATTTAACCCTGCTCTGAGTCAGATATAGGACTTGAGACCTCTTGAGGTCACCATTCTTTGATTTTTCTACAATTCTGTATCTTTTTTTCTGTGTACAGACAGAYAAACATAGAGGATGAAATAAATTCATTCCAAGGTGGAAAAAAAAATCCCGTTTAAAGGATCCAACCTTAGTTGAAGGGAATATTGCTTTATGAAGGCAGCATGTTTGACTGCAGCAGTTCCCAGAATCCCAGACTGCTGTGGGTTGGGAGGGACCTCAAAGCTCATCCCATTCCACCCCTGATATATTGAGCTTGAAGTTTCCTAGAACCACTTCTGTYTTTATATAAACAATCCAGCCAGGCAGACAGACAGACAGACAACCCTTCCTGAGGCAGAAAATCCATRCTTTTACTGCTCTGCTGGAATGGAGGTGCAGAAATTTTGGCAAACAGCTTCCATCAGCTCTGAGGGCCTAATCCTTTGGAAAGCCATCCTGTCTTCTCTGTCGGGGGTGGGCTGGAGTTTGGAACTCTCCCGGTACCCAGGTGGATAYTCCTCAGGGTTTTGTGGACTAAAGGAATAACTGGAATGCTTCACATTTCAAGTGGAGGCTCTTGGGGCAGGATTAACGCCTGGCTGAGTGCTGAGGTAGGTCTTGTTTCAACTGCCTGCACAAACATGAGTATAATGAGCTCGGAATAAACCCCGTGCTGCTCGCCATGGATTCTATTCCCACTTTTTCACTGCTCAGGTTTAGCTAAAAACGCAGCTTTCTAGTAGGAGGTGATAATGTGTACATTTGTTAATGTTCCTGCTAGATCAAACACTGACATTAACACTGCCTGCAAATCCTTCCCAGATGCTGCTGAGCCTTCTTTTTGTTCTGGTGGGKTTTTTTTTGGGTTGTTTGCTCGGTGCAAGATGTGACAGAAGAAAATGAAACAAAATTCCCGGAGTCGCTGCCGCACTTTGGAGCTGAAAYGCAGCCCTGCTGCGCTGCCTGTGTGATGCTTTGGCTGCTGGGGTTTTGTTTTGCTTGGGTTGTTCCTGCTTCTTCCTCTCCCCTCGGCGCTGCCAACAGCAACAGCTCCGAAGGGATCGTCCTGGGAGAGCAGGGAATGCCAAGCTAAACTTCCAAAGCACAAGCTTGGATCGGTGTTGGCTGTGTGGACAGGGAGAGGAGGCTTCAACCCAGTGTAACTCCTGTGGTTCAGCTGAGTAACTCACACCCTCTCTGGCCCCTCTCGTCACAAGGCTGAGGAGGAATTCGACAGTTTTCCATCTCCAATAGCTTATCCCAGTTCCGTTTTATCCAGAATGCAGCTCTCCTCTCTTCTGTTGCCAGGTGTGGTAACTGGACGTGGGATTTTTAATGCAGGGTTGATGTTTTTATGGGATTTCCATCTCCTGGAGACCTCCCTGTGTCTCATTGGTCTGYGTGGCTCCTTCCCCCTGGTTGCCAGCTGGGATTTTGGAAGCCATTCCCGACTGGAGGAAATTCTTGGCAGGAGATCTGCCTCGCTGTGTTCATTGCCAATGTCCAAAATCCCATGATTGATGATTATTTGGAGCTGCCTTCTCCTGCTGTACCTGTTTCTTTTTGTCATTAATCTTTTATCGAAACTCTTTGGGAAGAGCCTTCRTGTCCTGCTTTTTTCCAGGCAAAGAGCCAAAGCTTTGAGGAGTGACCCTGCAGTGTTATTTATCCATTTAGTGCTGATTCAGGTTCAGCATCCAAATAATCCTCAAAATCCCAGGCTGGTTCCAGTGACACCATTTCCTTTAATTCCCTCYAGACTCAGACTTGCAATGTATCAACTAAATGTGGTTTKKTTKTTTTTTTTTTCCTCTTTTAAGGAGCCAAATTTATTGTTCTGACTTTCCAAGCCCATCTCCAAAGTCAGAGGTGAAGGAATGCAGTTTGCAGAGCAACCATTCCTACGAGTGCACATTCCAGCCTATTTTCCTTGTGTCTGGATATACCATGTGGATAGAGTTTCAGCACTTCCTGGGAACCCTGGARTCCTCACCAACCTGTGTCATTCCAGCAGATGTGGGTAGGGCAAGATTCATGCACCTCTCTTCCCTTGTGACCTTGGATTTTAGGTGGTGTAGGAARAGTACTTTTCCATAGATTTGAAATAAAAACGTGAGAGTTTTGATRTTGTCTTTAAAAAAGAAATTGGATTAAATGTTATTTCCATACATTTTGCTCGGCTCAGGAGCAGATTGTAAATGGAACATCCAGTTTTGCATCTTTATTCCCTCTACGGAAGCGACAGGGTTATATTGAAAAATGAGTCTTGTTTTTAAGGTTTTGTTTATCTAATTTTTCAGATTAATTTGTCTTCAGTTAATTAAGTTTATACTCCAGTCCAATGTATTATTTACACAGTTATATATTCATTTAAAATCATGGGGACTGTTCATGCTCTTGCATGCTGCTGCAAAGTTCTGTGACACACAGGGCACTTCAATTTTTATTAAACAGAAAAAGAGGCGAGAGCAATATTTGGGTGTTTTCAGAAACTCAGAAATGTGCAAATCACCTCTTATCATCTGCTCTGTGACAGAGCATTCACTGGGTAATTTTTGGACACAAATGTGAACATATGGGAGAGCAAACAAGGCAGCTGGACCACAGAGGTGCTACATGAAATAAATTAGGGTTGTGAAATGATAAAATGCATTTATTATGTGTGCGAAATTTTCCCAATATCCAACCTAAGCCTCTAAATCTAGTGCCAGGCTGTGTCTTTGGCTCTTTATCCCAGGGCAGGTACCAAGTGCCAGCACCAAAACAACTTCTTGTGCTTTAAATGAAAGTGAAATATATGGAAACACTCCCATGGACTCTGTGTTTCCAGCACAGTCCTGCTTTCCTTGGAATAGCAGAGGCCACGTGTTACCTTCCACCCTCAGGACGAGCTCGAAGTAATCCATGATGGTTTGATTTAATGGGAAGTGTCAGTGCAGACATTACAGTCATTATTTAACCTTTCCATTTTCCAGTAAAGCCTCTTCCCCCTTCCAACGTTGGAGCAGAGCTCACCAGGAATGCTGGGCTGCTGAACGTGAGCTGGACCAACCCTGTCTTTGCCAGCAGTGCTCTGAAATTCCAGATCCGCTATGCGGAGAGCAGGGAAGGGATTCCATGGGAGGTACTGTGCTTTTCATCTGGGTTGGAGCAGGGATCCCTGCTTTGTTGTCCTGCAGCGTGTGGCTGGTTTTTGTGGGATTTATGGCACGGAGGAAACCACAGGCTCAAGCGAAGGAATATTACTGATTATTCCGCTTCCTCACTGGGTTCATTGTCAGGAATTTTGGCTCTAAGAGCTGCCTGAACATCCCTCTGCTCTCACTCTGGACTTTTTGCCTTCTCTCCCAGCTTTCTGAAGTGCCAAACTCCGCAGGCAGCTCAGCCGTGATAGCAGTGGAGCAGCTCTGCGTGGGATACGTGGTCCAGGTGCGGTGCAGGGAATCGGATGGATCTGGATACTGGAGCGACTGGAGCGCGCCAGCCCAAACCCTCGTACAGGACATCAGAGGTCCGTGTGCTTCCAGGGGCACCCTGGAGCTTGGGCTGGGATTCTCCAGGCTCGAGTGTGACACTGTTCTTCCCAAATTGTTTCCCAGCTCCCTTGCGAGGCCCGGAATTCTGGGGAGTGGTTACCGAGGATCCAGCGGGGAGGCAGAGGAATGTTACGCTCCTGTGGAAGGTGGGAGCAGMTGCGTTTTGGGCTTTCCCTTTCATCCAAAAACCAGGTGGAATTGCCAGAAAGGGAGTCTGACATGTTCCCTGTGAGGCAAACTGGGGCGGTCACTGCTTGTGGGAGTTGGGATCTGCCTCCTGCTTGGCTCGTCCTAGAGGCAGGTGGTGAATCCTGGTGGGAATAGCGGGATAAAATGGGAGATGGTTTTGCTTTCTTTGCATTAACAGGTTAATGCAGACCAGAGGAAAAAGTCCCTCRGTGCCTGCCCACTCCTGTTTGCTCATGTTCAGTGTGCAAACAGCTGCTCGGGGGTTTGAACACTGACAAATGTGTAAAACAGGGAATTCCTGGAGGAATCTGAAAGTTTGGCTTTCCTTGTCCTTCGCCTTCTCTTTGCTGGGAAGAGAGGGAGGAAGTGTCAACTCTCAGAGAGGGACAGAAGAAATGAAGTGTTTCAAWGGCCTCCAGTGCCCTGGCTAAAAGGACAGGAGCCACAATATCTTTATTGGGTCCTGTTTGCTTAAAATTGGAGCTGCCCAAACAACCTTTGCTTTGGGAATCAGGGAGTGGGGAATGAATGCAGGAATTAATGGCCGTGTTTGCTGCAGCCCCTGCTGCAGAATCACTCCTTGTGCAGCGTGAGCAGATACATCATAAAGCATCAGACACCTGGAAACACCTCCTGGGAAGAATATGTGGATCATGGCACCAGCTGGTCCTTTCCGTGGACTGAGCCAACTCACACTGTCACTGTGTTAGCCATGAATTCACTGGGAATTTCTGCCGTGAATTCTAACTTAACTCTCTCACAGCAAATGAGCACGGGTAAGAACAGCAGTGAGTAACCACTTGGCA
The DNA here is from genome assembly GCA_018881555.1 of Amblyornis subalaris. Classification (NCBI taxonomy): domain Eukaryota; kingdom Metazoa; phylum Chordata; class Aves; order Passeriformes; family Ptilonorhynchidae; genus Amblyornis; species Amblyornis subalaris. The sequence goes on from JACAXG010000097.1 coordinate 1,685,719, forward strand.
TGTGGGAAATCCTGGGAATCCTTGGGATGTTCATGGACAAAGCTTTCTCTGTGGTAAAATTCCCTCTGTTAGAGTTAGGAATGTTTTATGGGGATACAGTCAGCACCAGCAGAGCTGTTTGGAAACTGAAATTTCCGTCACTTGAAAATCCTTCTGATCTTTGGGTTGGGAAAAGAGTTGGCTGTCACCGTTCCCTCTACTAACAGAATATAAAGTAATTAATCAAAGAAAAAGAAAAGCTTACTGGAGAACCAATCTTTCATCTGCTTTGATTTGGGAACACCCAACATTCCTGCTGGGGAATGCTTTGCTGTTTCCAAAATGAAACTCATGTTTTGGGCTGCCAGGGTACAGAGTGCTCAGACTTCCTGAGCAGCAATTCCTGCTTGACTTCCTGAGCAGCAATTCCTGCTTGACTTCCTGAGCAGCAATTCCTGGATTTGGCTGCTCTCTGCTTCATTTATTCGTGAGGGTGCAGGAGTTGTTCATTTTTTGGTTAACAAGTGATGAAGAAGCAGAACTTCAGCAGTGGTGCAGGTTATGGGATGTGGATCCCAGCTGTTTTCCCTGTTTTCCCCAGTGGATGCCATGCAGGTTATGGGATGTGG
>JACAXG010000097.1:1687106-1718461 GCA_018881555.1 Amblyornis subalaris
TCAGTGCTTTCCTGGTGAACAGCACCTGTGTGGTTGTGCTTTGGACTCTCTCGCCCCAAATCCATGGGATAACATCCTTTGTTATTGAGTGGAAGAACCTGAACAAAGAGGAGGAGATGAAGTGGGTGCGAGTTCCTCCAAATAGCAGGAAATATTTGATTTATGGTGAGTGTGTGCTCGAGAATGTATTTCGTGATGTTAATTGGTGTGGAACAAAAAAAAAGTAGAATTTCTGAGCTCTGAGTCCTTTTCTCCCCTCTCTATTTCTAATGACTTTCAATAAAATTAGTTCTGGAATATTGAACACACCAGCTAATTATTTAAATTAATACCTGCATTTCCTTTGCATTTTGATTTTAGCCTTAGAAATTATTACAGTAGCTCCATCAGGTGTTAATTCCTTGACAGAATAATGCTGGATTAATAGTTTTAATCTTGGGATATTAAAGTAGGCATCTATAAAAGATGGATTCATTCCTCTCTGAGCTGAGCTGAACTCTGATCTGTAACCAGAGCCTCTGGAGGGAAGTGTTTAAAAGCTGGATAAAAGTTTGGATTCCAAAGGCTGATTTCCTCTTTCCAGATTACTTTATTCTGATTGAGAAGTACCAGTTCAGCCTGTACCCTGTGTTTGCTGGAGGAGTTGGCAAAGCCAGAGCCACGGATCACTTTGCCAAAGGTGACTGACAGGATCTTTTTCCACATCTTTTATGAAGGAGGAGCTTGTAAAAGTGACCTTTAAGTGCAAAAGTCTCTGTCTTACCAGAAMAAAAATGTAGTAATAAAGTAATTATAGTGTAACTACAAACACTGCTCTAGACTTCAGCTTTAATTTGAAAACYCTCTGTGGGCTGAGCCAAGAGAGGGACTCAATTCCTATTTAATTCCTTTTTGTCTGTTTATTCTCAAGGGACAGGTTTGTTGATGTGCAATAAAACTGTTGATCAAGGCTATTTCCCCTCTAAGCTGTCGGTGCTGCTGTTTGTTATTTCCCTGTTGCAAACTATTTGCTCACAGACAAATTATTTTGCAGCGTTAATGCCTGATCTCCTTCATTTCCAGGTGGATTTGAAACTGGGAATAGTGGCAGCCTCTCCCTGGTGCTGCCCATTGTCATTTCCACCTCAGTTTTGCTGCTGGGAGCGTTGCTGGTTTCACACCAAAGGTATTTTGTTGGCATCCCAAAGTCCAGGTGCTTCTGCTGCACAGGTTTCACAGGATCCCAGCCTGGTTTGGCTTGGGAATGACCTTAAAGCCCTTCTAGTCCCATCCCAGGGGCACTTCCACTATCCCAGGGTGCTCCAAGCCCTGTCCAGCCTGACCTTGGACACTTCCAGGGATCCAGGGGCAGCCACAGCTTCTCTGGGCARCCTGTGCCAGGGCCTCCCCACCCYCMCAGSMARGRATTCCTTCCCAATATCCCATCTAACCTTTGTCAGTGGGAAGCCATTCCCTCTTGTCCTGTCCCTCCGGGCCCTCTCCAGCTCTCTTGGAGCCCCTTTAGGCACTGGTGGGTTGGGATCATTCACCAAAAACTATCTATCTTTTATAYTTTCCCAACCTGCCACCTGGAATGTCCCTTCTTTATTTTTTGCATCAAATTTTCGCCACTTATAATCTCTCAGGTGATTATTTCATCGTCACAGTGCTGTGGATAAATAAAATCGCAGAGRTTCCTTTCCTGCACAGCCCAGCCCCCGTGAGAACAGCACCAACTCCAGCTTTTCCCTGCCTTTTTAGGATGAAGAAGCTGTTCTGGGAGGAAGTTCCAAACCCCAAGAACTGCTCGTGGGCACAAGGAGTGAATTTTCAGCAGGTTTGTCTTTCCCTGGAGCTGCWGCTTCCCCCACCCAGGGCTGTTGTTCCAGGCAGTTTGTGCCCAGCTCTGTCCGTGTTTCTCCAGTGGAAATCCACCCTGCTGGATCTGTCCAGAGATTCCTATTTCCCAGGCCTCTGGATTATGCATTGCATGTGATAAATATCTGACAGCTTTCAGGAGTGACGTGGCAGAGGTGACAGATGGTGGCCTCTGCCAACAACACCCCTGTCCCTGAGTGGGATGCCTTTAATCCCTGGCTTTGCTCTGCTGTCCAGGGCTGAGGGAAGGGACACAAACATCTCCAGCAGGGATAAACCGGGTGCATGAGGAGAAAAAAAAGTGGTTTTTTCATTGTTCAAAAGCTYCCTGTCCATTTGGGTGTGGGAAGGTGACGGATTTGTGTGGGACAAGTCCCAGATTCAGGCCAAGGTGTCCCCAACAGCGAGTCTGGACTGAGTAGAAGCCCAAGAGTTTTACTCTTTGCTCTAATTTCCTACTCTGAATATTTTGACAGGTTCCTCATTATTTTGGCAGCTTCCCTGCTGTAAAACCTGGTTTGTTACTGCACAAAAAACCTGGATTTAATCTGTTTTGTCTTGAATTCATTAGGAAATACAAGGGAGTTTTCCTTTGGAGCTCTCGTGTTGCTGTCACTTCATCCTGATGGATAATTTACATGTGCGTACATTAGGGAGCAGTAAATCCCACATTTCTCCCAAATGAAGGTGTTTGTCTCACTCAGTTCAAACAAGCAGCTGCTCCTCAGATGGGAATGCTCCAACAATCCTGCAGAAAGGCTGAATTGGACCTGGATAATACAATCCTAGCAGGGAAAGTCACTGCAGCTGGTGTAGAAAGGATTAAATCTGAAGAGGAAATGTCTCGTAGAGGATTTTTAACTGTAAACTCTTAAAAAACAATGTGTGAACTTGATGTGGCAAAACTCCAGAGTCCTGGGAGTGAACTTTGGAGCTGGGTTCTGTGATCCATWAAACCAGTGAATGGATGCTGGAATAAAGCTGTTCCCTAGAAAAATGAGCATTAAAATCTCTCTTTCCTTCCAGCCTGAAACTCTGGAGCATCTCTTTGCCAAGCATCCCGAGGCAATGTCCTTTGAGCCACTCCTGGAAGCAGAGCTCGTGCTGGAAGACATCAGCGTCACCAAAGCCTTGAGGAAAGAAGACACAGAGGATTTTTTAGGGATGGACTCCGTGTTTACAACCCCCCAGGACTCGGAATGTGACTCTGCCTGCTCCAGCAGCCACTTCCACGGCAGCAGCTTTTCCGGGAGCTCCCAGGSTGGAGAAAGCACGGYACAGTGTGACCTCAGATATGCCACTGTCATCAGTAATTCCCGATCCACTGGGCTTTGCCAGCGGAGAATGAATCCAAGGAGTTGTTCTGATAGGTGCTTCTTAGGGGAAGATTCCATGGTTTTGAGGGCCTTTCCCAGCAGTGCTTGGGAGGTGGGGAATGGGGCATTCCTGGTGTTCCCTGGCTCAGCTGGCTGGCAGCCCAGCAAGGCTCTCTCCCTGATTTCCTCGGAGGGATTCTCAGAGCCTTTGGATGATGCTTTCCCAGCCAGCCCTGAGAGRAGCCTCTATTACCTCGGGATAACCTCCCTGGAAAAAGGAGAAAACGACATTTTCCTGACGGAAAATTCCRGGCTGATGTGTCAGTTCCATGCCACGGATCTGCTCACGGGGGTGGGGGTTCTCCAGCACATCCCAACAAATGTCAGGGAGTTGATCCAGGGCAGCCTCAAACCTAAAGCCACTGTTCCCTATGTGCCACAGTTTCAGATGCCTCCAGCCAAAGGGCAGGAGACCATGGAAAAAAACTGATATAATCACACCAAAATTGGATATTCCTAATGTTTTTCCGGATGTTGATGCATTTCCCCTGTTTTCCCTGTCCTGGCTTCTCCAGCTTGTCCTGATTTAGGGTCCACCTGGAAACCCCAAGGGTGAGAGAGCAAGGAGTGAGCTGGAAAGTGGCCTGAAATATTTAAATGTGTGGGGATTTTGGGGGGAAAAGCTGGAATGGGTCATTTCTCTGGGAATGATTGGTGACACCAAGTGGACCTGGATAGKGTCGGAAGGAATGGATCGAGTAGAGGGAGAGAATCCATATTCTGGTGTSTCCATGAATTGGATAAAATGATGTATTTAATGTAAAATATCCACATTTTCATTGTTGAACACAAGATTCCRGTAGGAATGGTATTGTGGTCAGACTGACTGCTCCTCCCAGCCTCTCCCCTGAGATTCCACAGTAGAAAAGGCAGGAATTTGATCCAAGGACCCTGTATTTTGGACCTTGGGAGAGCCWACCTGTCTGTGTGGACTTGGAGAAGCCACTTTGCCTCCACATCCCTGCCAGGAAGCCTCAGGTGGGAGGAAAATCAGGTCTGTAGTTTCTGGGATAAGCAGGAAAACAAACCCAAACCTCTCTGCAAGCCAAATCTAGTTTGTTTTTTGTTTTTTTTTTTTTTACTTCACAGTTCATAAATATTTTTATACACCTGCCTTTTCAGAGAACTATTTTGAGCAGCTGAGGGTGAATTGATTGTGTATTCCAAAGATGAATTTCTGTAAGACCAAAGAGGCAAAACCAAGGAGAGTAAAACCCAAAGCAGGTGTGAATTTAAGCCCAGCTTAACGTAAAACCCCACTGCTGGTTTTAGGACCAGCTCCTGGTGAATGTGACACAGGTTGGGGTCAAAAATATTGGGTGGGGAATTAAAACCTGTTCTGTGTCAGGAACCAAAGCTCCTTGGCACTGTGATTGGAGGCTGTGGGATCAACCTGCAGGTTCCTGTAGCATTCCAGGGAAAAGCTGGGAGGGATGCTGGGTTTGGGATTCACTTCCTGCTGTTGGGAAGGGAGAGGATAGCTCAGTTCTCCGTAGAGTGGGATGATCCTTTAGTGAAAGTGTCCRGAAAAATGATTTAGCTGTGTTTGAAGTTGTCTTTCTCAAGAAATGAAAAGCTGATTTTAGCCTGCGCAGTCCTTTCCCAGTAATTCCACAAGGACAGGAGGAGCATTAACCATGGGAACGATCAGCTGAGGGAACCAGGAGAGGCTTTCCAGGGAACATGGGGAAATGCAGGAGTTGCTCTGTGTTAGGAGATGTGCAGAAGGTGTTCCCTCGATGGACACAGGGATCACTTCCTTTGGGAGCCCAGCCTGTCCTCCCACTGCCATCCCAGGGTTTTTCCTGATGGCCAAAGCAAGTGGTGCTCCTCAGGAAAACAAATGGATCTCCTCTACAGAAATCCTGCAGGAAACACAGCAAATCTGAGCTGATTTCTTCTGCTTCAGCAAAAAGAGAAGATTTTCCATGTGATCAGTGCAGAACCAAGGGAYTGAATCCCTTCCTGGGGGTGTTCCCGTCCCGGAGCAGCTCCACACCCTGTYTGCAATCCCAGTGTTCCTGAGGGTGCCGATAAATCCCAGTCCTGACCCGCAGGGCAGGCCCCAGATGCACCATCCACTCCATAAATAATTCCTAACGCTGCCTCCCCGGCTGGCCTTCCCATCTGGATGGAAGGGACATTCGATCCTGCTCCTCACCTCTCTTTGCTCCCGCACGGATCCCAAATCTGCATATCCCGAACCCTCCATCTGCTGCCCCTGGCTCCGGCTCCGGCCGCTCCCTCGGGCAGCAGCTGCCTTGGGGAGGGAAAACCGGGAGCTGGGGCCAGTTCTTTTCCATCTTCATTTTTCCCCTCCCCTTGAGGTGAGTTTTAACCCCGCTGAGCCCTCCCCAGGCCGTGGGGGATCGCCGCGTTCCCAGCCATCTCCTCCTGGCACAGGAGCAAAATCTTGGCTTCTTCCCGGCTGAGACGGAGATGGGAACGTGCGGCGCCTGGGGATTTGGGAAGGTGAGGAGGTTTTTGTTGGAGCCGGAAGCAGCTCYCCCTCATTTCAGAGCAAGTGTCCGTGCGAGGGACGCGGGGGTCAGCCAGGGGAGGGCTGGAAGGGGCTTTGTTCCAGGAGCTGTCCTTGGGAATGGCTGGAGCCAGGAGTCGGTGCTTGCTGCCTCTCCCGGGCTCCGGCTGCATCTTGGCAGGAGAGCTGGGAAGTCCCTGCCAAGAAGCAGGGAGAAAGTAGGGAACAGGGTCATGCCAGGATCTGCGCTGGGAGAAGAGCCGCAGAGGGAAAAACGGGTTTGAAGTGACGACCTTCAACTCTGAGGGGTCTCCTTCCGCCAGGGCCGCTCCTGGCTCATTCCTGACCCCCCCAGGGCGTGGGAAGGGAAGAGAAACCTGTGGAAATGCATTTGGGAGCATCCCGAGAGCAGCTGCAGGAGCGAACCAGCACAGTTTCTGTTTCCTTCTCCCAGGGAAAAAAGGTGATGCTTCCCCAGAAATGTTCCCGTGCCGCAAAGAATCCTGTGCTGATTCCCAGGGAAGTTGGGCATTTTGCAGGGAGATGGGGTTTGCAGGGAGATGGGGCTTTTGGCCACGGCTCCACGCTCACCAGGAAAGGCCTTTTCAGCTTGAACCAAAAAAATTTGGAATCCTGTGCAGCTTCCGAGGTACAAATGAAGCTCCTGCAAATTAATTTTGGAGAGGATTCAGGAGTGGAACTCATTTAGCTAAAAAAATGACTCCCATGTGCCGTCATTCCTTTTCCAGGGCACTTGCAGCTGCTGTTAAATCCAGGCCAGTTTGGGACTGGAACAGTGACGTGAAGCCTTGGAGTGGCCTGAAAAGCCACCAATCCCATGGGATGGGCTGTTCCCAYCTCCCTTTCCCTGAGGGGCTGCGTGGGGAAGGACCCCCCCGTGTCCCTTCCTGGGTTATTTTACTCATCCCTGTGGGCACCTCAGAGTCTGGGTGGCACCTCCCTGCCTGGGAAGGGTGGGATCCATGGATCGCTGACGTCAGGAYGCGTGAGGAAAAGGCCTGGGATGCACGTGGGCTTTGCAGCTGGAAGCTGGAGGGGAGGAGGCACCGATGGAGGTGGCAGGGAACGCACAAAGTTGGGTTTTCCCAGGAARTCCACACCCGGTTTGGGGTGGGCTGCTGGGGGTGTTTTGGCCTTTAAATAAACACAGAAAAGGTAAAATTGCCCCTTCAGGTATTTTATTTTCCTCCATGGGAAAGGACTGAAATCCATGTTTTCCGTGAGCCATCCCTGTCCTTCCAGAGCAAGGAAGTCCTCCAGCATCCTGGGCTCTGCTCAGAGCATTCCTGGGGCAGGAATTTGGAGCGAGGTGATCTTTAAGGTCCCTTCCAACCCAGACCATTCCATGATTCCTTGATTTCAAAGCACAGAAGGGATCAATCCTTCAAATCATTACCCAGCCAGTGATTTTGCTGTGGATATTCCTGATTGTTCCCTGTTGGAGAAAACGTAATTAAAATACAGGGTTTTGGTGGGAATTTCTGCAAGAGGAAGGATCCCATTCCTCCAACCTTCCTTCTGCTGGGAAAGCAACTTGCCTCAAGGTCTGAATTAAATCTATTTGTGGTGTGCATCCAGGTTTTCCCAAATAAAACGCCGGGATTTCRTTGCCCGCACCCTGCTGCTGACAAGGCCACCGCAGCGCTGGCCGCCAGCCCCAGGAACACCAAAAGGACCCAAAACACCCCCCGCCAAATTCCTTTCAGGAAGAGCCAAACTGGAAAGACGCCGCATCCTTGCGGGTGCCACTCCGCTCGCTAACGATCCCAAACAAAAGAGAGGGAATTGTCCGTGGGAGCCGCTAATGAACGACTCCCCATCGGGAGCCGCTTATGCAAGAGCTGTCATCAGCCGAGAGTGCGAACAGCCTGGATGGCTCCTGCCATCCCGCAGCGTCCTGCGGGCTCGGAATCCAGGGAAAAACAAGGCACGGAGAGGGATGGAGGAAGGGACATCCCGGGAGGGGGCTTTGGATGTGGATGGAAAGCCGTGGCCAGCGAGGTCTGGGGGCCGTGGGGCTGTAGTTCCGAGCTGATTAAAGGGCCTTGTCTGGCTTTTTTTTTGCCACCACCAACATCCAGCCCCCCTTTTCCCCCTTTTCCAATCGTCCTGGATGGGTCCTCTCGGGATGCAAACGAAGCTCGTTTCCTATCCTTGAAAATTCCTYCAAAAGCAGCCGTTTAAGCCTTGAAATCCAAGAGGAGAGTGAGGGACGGGTGACAAACACCAACCGGCCTCGTGCTGCTTTCCCAAAGCTCTTTCCCAGCAAAGAAACTCCTTTCCATATGGATCCAGCGCTTGGCAAAGGAGAAGGAGCAACCTGGGCTGGGGGAAGGTGTCCCATGCCCTGGGTGGAACGAGAGGAGCTTTAAACTCCATCCCCATCCCAATTGTGGGATTTTATAATYCTGTGAACGGATGGGATGGGAAAGGCGAGGAACAGCTCCCTAATTCTCCCAAATCCATCCGGGACACAGCAGCCCAGGTGGGCAGGAGAGCCAGCTGAGGCTGGAAAGGAGCACCGGGAGCCTCATCTCGAGCTTCCAAGGCCGATGAAAGATCTGGCAGGGAAAGGATTCTTTGCTCTTGTGCCTGCCTAATGTCAGGAGCTCGTCGGGAGCGGCTGCTGCTTGCGGGAACAGCTTGGCATCCCTCTGCTCCAGCTGGGTGGGCAGGAAAACTCCAGCTGGGTGGGCAGGAAAACTCCAGCTGGGTGGGGACAACTCCCTCCTCAGCACAGGGAGCGGGAGGGACAGGGATGGACTCAGCCCTGATCCCCGTTTCTGCCCCGTGAATCATCCCACACACCCTGCCTGCAGCAGGAGGTGGTTCCAGAGGGATTTTGTCCAACAGCTCCMCCTGAAGTGAAGGATGGTTGGTGGGTCTGGAAGTCCGGGCATGGTTTTAGTTGGGGTTTGTCTTGGAGCTGGGAAGGGTCCTGGAGCAGCAGGAGAGGCTGAGGGAGCTGGAAAGGGACTCAGCCTGGAGAAAAGGGGAATCAGGGGGGACCTTCTGGCTCTGCACAACTCCTGACAGGAGGGGGCAGCCAGGGGGGGGTCRGGCTCTGCTCCCAGGGAACAAGGGATGGGATAAAAGGGAAGAGCCTCAGGCTGTGCCAGGGGAGGGGCAGGTTGGATATCACGGAAAATTTCTTCATGGAAATGTTGTCCAGCCCTGGCACAGCTGCCCAGGGCAGGGGTGGAGTTCCTGTCCCTGGAGGGATTTAAAATCCCTGTGGATGTGGCACGTGGGGACGTGAGGCAGTGGTGGCCTTGGCAGTGCTGGGAATGGTTGGACCCGATGGTCTCAGAGGGCTTTTCCAAGCTTAACGATTCCACGATTCTATCGTTTTATAACTCTGGGAGCCTTCTTCTCCTTTTCCCATCGGCTGGATGCCAAAATAGATGTTGAATGAGGAGCCTTTTCCTCAATACCCTGAGGACTCCAATCCAATTCCGTGTGTGGAGTCTGGAGAAATTGCTCGGAGCCCCTCGGAGCTCTGTGGCCTCTCTGGCCGAAGGCTGAAGCTGCAGAGATGGGAATTCGGCAGCTCCAAAGATCCATTTCCCTGCGAGTGCTGCTTTGTGTCACCTCCCCAGACCCTGTGMGTGGTGACAGGGCCCAGACACACAAACCAGGGCGGTGCCAGCCTAAAACACAGGAGGATTTCTTCCTTTAAAAATCTGCTCCGGATTTTTTTGTAGGTAAAAAGGCAGTGGAACCTTCCTCGACAATTTGAGGTCCTTTTTCCCACTCCCGAAAAACCAATCCCAGGATTATGGGCTCAAGCCTATATGGCCACCGCTTTGGTGTGTTTTTAGGGAACTGATGTTTATTAGCTGAGCTCCTACATGGAGAAAAATCGCTTCCCAAATTGATTTCTTCCCTGGGAGGGTGGAGAGGCCCTGGCACAAGTTGGATGCCCATCCCTGGCAGTGTCCAAGGCCGGGTTGGAGCAGCCTGGGATAGTGGAAGGTGTCCCTGCCCACGGGATGAGCTTTAAGGTCCCTCCCAACCCAAACCACTCCAGGATCCTATTCCATGAAGAATCCAAGCTTTAATATCAGGACTTACTTCTTGTGTCTGTTCCATGTGTTACTTGTGCCTATCAGACAAAACTGGAGCTGCTTCCTTCATCACATCCAGGGACCTTCCCACCTTGCCTGTTATGCAAGATGGAAAATCTTGTCAGTGGATATTTTTTCCCGGAATTCCTCACCATCCAGACACGGACCCTCCCCCAGTTTGGGCTGGGCACAAGCCGTGGGCTCGGGGCTGGCAGCCAGGGAGGAGAACATTCCCCGGCACCTCTCCCAGCCCCGACGCGCAGCGCCGCCTCGGCCCTCGCAGGGATCGGGATGCTCCCGAAGAACTCGGTGGGATGAATCAGCTCCGTGTGTGCCAGGCTTGTGGCTGAGGGGGAGGAAGAGGAGTGAAGAGCTTGTTCTGGCTCTGGSGAAGCTGCAGCACAGGAGAAAAGTGACAGAAGCTTCCTCCTGTCTCAGTTCCACGCCTCAAATCCACCTTTTCCTGTCCTCCCTGCTAAAGCCGACACCTGATCCCTTGCTGGCACCTTCCGGGCCTGCCATGAAAGCTGAGGCAATGGGAATATCCCGCTTTTCCAAAGCAGGGCACCGAATCATCCCGATCCACCTTCCCGCTGGTATTTTTTCCATGTGTTTTCCAGAGCATCCAGCACTTCCCTGCTATGCCTGTGATGATGCCCGTGGCCCAGCCTCCCTCTTTAAAGCCCAGGCTCCAGAGAAAAATGGGAATCTGACATCTCAGCCTCACATCCCAGGAACTGCTGCAATGTTCCTCGCTGTTGCCTTTAATCAAAATATTCTGGTTTCCAAACTTATTTCAGGAAAAAAAAAAATMATCCATGGAATTGCCCTCGTTGCTTTAGGACCAGGACAAAGCCTTTCATGCCACTGCTGCTTCCCATCTCCCGCACCTGCCTGCCGCTTTATGGATGACAAATTCCAGAGGCTGCGCTCCAGCCTCGGCGCTGCTGCAGGGAAGTGGCTGCCTTTAAACGCTGCCCAGCATTTCAAGAAAGATTTAAAAAGTAATAAAAAGCCTCCGTGGTTCCACAAGCTCCTGCCCTTTTCCTATGGAAAGCTGGTTGGTCTTTTTTAGGGAAGCCRCTGTGTTGGAGGGGAGCTGCCTGGATTGCTGTGTTTATCCATTCACAGGCAGGATTTGGGAATCCATGGCAGCCTCCTCATGCACTCCTGGGAGTGAAAAGCCTCCCAAAGGAATTTTTGAAGGGGTAGGAAGTGCATCCCTCACTGCACAGATGCTGCTCCATGTATTTCTCCCAAATAAATGCCTGAGGATGCTCCAGGAAGCAAAGCAGGGATGGAATTCATGCATTGATCTCTCACAGTATCCAGGTTATTTATTTCCTTTCCCTGCTTCTATATTTTCCTATTAATCTCCCAACAATCCACAGCCTCCCAGCAGTTTTCACCTGAATCCCTTTTTCTGGCACTGAGATCTTTCTGGAAAAAAAGATGACAAAGACATTTGGGGTTGATGAGCTGAGGGCACAGAGGGAAAAAATCGTGTGGGGAGCGACAGTGCTCGGTGCTGGCAGTGCCAGGAAACGTCCTGATCCTCTCTGAAAAGAGGGATTTTGGAGGGGGGAGGGCACCAAACCAGGAGCAAACCCAGAAAAACCTGCAAAATACCTCAAAATGGTTGGTGGAGGAGACAGAAACCAGGACACTCTTCTGCTCAATATCAGCCTTTCTCATTCCAGACACATTTCCTTTTGCTCCCTTCCTCTTTGAATGGSAAACGTGTCCTTTTCCCGTTGGACAGGACCTCACTGAAGCCATTTCTCCTGCTCTGTGCAAGCTCTGCCACCACATTTRTCACCAAAGGATCCGAGTGCATCAAGCACCACTCCAGACATCTGCCAGGTTATTTTTTTTCCTCTCAGTCTCCTCAGGAAAAAAAAAAAAAAAATCAAACGAAGGCGATAATGTCCTATTTTAGGAAGTTGGACTTTCCCCCCAGCCTCTCGCACACAGACATTGCTTAATTTTTTTTTATAGCAGAGAAAACAAATCCTCACAGGATCCACACGCTCAGGTTTGATCCTCAGGCAGTTCTGCTTTCAGGATTCACTTCGGAGTGGGTCGGGAGCGCTCGGGGCCTCTGGAATATCTCAATGCCAGGGATGACTCCTTGGAGTTGGCTCGGCAGCTGCAGCAGAGGGAGATAAGAAGAGCACGAGCCCCTGGTAGGATGGCAGCAGGAGCTCCGAGGAGTCCCTTCATTCCATCCTTCCCTCCCAGCATCCCAGCTTCCAGGGGGATGTCAGCCAGCCAGGGAGGAGAGCAGGAACGCTCGGAGCTGCTGCTGCCGGCTCCGAACAGCAGGAACAAGCCCCTGCTTCCCACCAGGGTGAAGCACTGCTGCCTGTTCCCAGGCTTTGGAATTCCATCCGTGACTGTCAGTCGTTGCCTGCATCAGGATCGCTGGYATTTCCTGTTGCCAGGGAGTTGAAAAGCTGGGATGTGCTGCCTGAAGGCTGGGAATGACCAAAAGCAAGATTTGGATTTCCCTGGCCTCGGGAAGTCTGGAAGAGCAGAGTTCCTGTCAGCCATTTGGGAATTCTGTATCCTGCCATCATTTGTATTGTTCAGTGCTTATGGATAAAAGACAACTCCTAAATATTCCAAGGATTTGCCTGAGCCTAAACCACAGGGTTTAAACCTAGAATCTAGGGAAGGAATGYTGAAGTGACTTCTCTGTGGAGTTTCATGAAGTTTAACACCAAATTTCTTATCCTTGGCTCTGTGTCCAAGGCAGGAGAGAGGGGAAAATATCACCTTGGTTCTCCTCACTGCTCCTTGAAATTCGGTTGATAATTAGTTTGATACTTTGTGTATGCAAAAGGAAACTCCTGTATTTGRTAGAAATCTATTAATTATTAACTCCTAATTTTACTGAGCCGGACAGACAATCTTTTCTCCTTCACATGGTACAAAACTTTCATTCAATATTGTTCTTTTCCTGCATAAAGCCTGGTCTATGGAGATCTGCTGTGGTCTGGGCTGTGGGGCTGTGGGATATCAGGCCATGGGATGGGACCGGAGCAAGGATTCCAACACAGCAGCCTTCTGTTCACCCTTCAGAGGCTGCAGTCATGAATCCCTGGAAAAAATCAAGGGTCTGTGTGTCATCCACAAATAACCAGTTTAACTCTTAATTTAAAAGSTTTTATAATGAATAGATTTTATTTTTCTCTGCAGGACTCTGAGGTTTTGGGGAGTTGGGGTTGGTTCTTTAAGCCTTTTGAACGCTGCTCCTCGGCGAAGAGCAGAAAATCTCTCTTTTATCATGTGAGCCAAGTTCTTCATCTTATTACTCCAGAAACTTGGCCTGTGATGAAGACATCAAACACGCACAGATCTCATGTTTAGGATCAAACAGAAGTTCCTCCTGYGACAACCCATCCAAAGGGAGTTACCCTTAGGGTGAGTAGCTCTTGTTTGCCACGGCCCCAGAACCCTCACAGGGAAGAATTCCTTCCCGATATCCCATCTCAACCTGTCCCGTGGCCTCACCATCCTCACAGGGTAGAATTCCTTCCTAATATCCCATCCCAGCCTGTCCCACCCGCACAGGGCAGAATTCCTCCCCAATATCCCATCCCAGCCTGTCGTGGCCTCACCACCCTCACAGGGCAGAATTCCTTCCCAATGTCCCATCCCAGCCTGTCCCACCCTCACAGGGCAGAATTCCTCCCCAATATCCCATCCCAGCCTGTCGTGGCCTCACCACCCTCACAAGGCAGAATTCCTTCCCAATATCCCACCTCAGCCTGTCCCGTGGTTTGTGCCTGCCAAGGACCGGAGGTTCCCCTGTGTGTGGAGCGTCCCCTGCTCCCTGCCTTTGGGCGACATTCCCTAAGGAGAGCCCTCAAAGCAGCACCAGCTGCTTCCTCCCTATGGATGCGCTGACATGGATAAATTTCTGCTCGATTCCACGGAATCCCAGACCGGTTTGGGTTGGCGCTCCCCTCATYCACCTCCCCGCCACGGGCGAAGGATGCCCGGSTTGCTCCAAGCCCCATCCAGGCTGGAATTTGGCTGGATTTGCTGCAGAGCCGCTCTGGGAGCTCCCCTCGGGCCGAGCCCGGCCGGGGGGGACGCGGGGGAGGGACGGACGGAGCGGGGCGGGACGGACGGAGCGGAGCGGGGAGGGAAGCGGCGGAACCGGCGGGGAAGGAGAGCGGCAGGGAGGGGAGGAGAGCAAAGGGAAGGAGAGGAGCGGGGGAGAAAGGAGCGGAGCGGGGAAGCGAGGGACGGGAAGGCGAGGAGCGCGGTGAGGGAAGGGAAGGAAGGAGCGGAGCCGTGAGCGAAGGAAGGGGAAGGAGCAGAGCGCGGAGCGAAAGGGAGCGGGGAAGGAAGGGAAGGAGCGGAGCAGGGAGCGGAGGGAAAGGCAGGAGAGCAGCAGGGAAGGCAGGGAAGGCAGGGAAGGAGCCGAGCCGCCGGCGCTGCCCGCGGTGCCGGCCCCGCTCGCTCCGCAGCGCTGGCGAAGCGCGGCCGCCGCTCCGCCGGGGCCATGGAGCGCTGAGCGCCTGCGGGAGCTGCGGGAACCTGAGCGGAGCCCGGGGGGAACCTGAGCCGAGCCTGAGGGGAACCTGAGGGGAACCTGAGGGGAACCTGCGGGAACCTGCGGCAGCCTGCGGGGAGCCTGCGGGAGCCTGCGGGGAGCCCCCGGAGCCGCCGGCGGCCGGAGGTAAGCGCTGCGGGGCTGCGGGGCTGCGGCCGCCGCCCGGGGCCGGGGCCGGGGCCGGGGCAGCCCGGGCTGGGAGGGGACCCTGCCCGGGGTCCCGGGGGYGCCGGGGGTGCCGGTGCCCGCTCCGTGCCCGGCGCCGGCGGGGCCGATGGAGCCAAAGGACGGAGTGGCTTGAGGGGCGTTCGGGTGGCCTGGGTTAAGTTTTGTCGTGTGCAATCACATGGCCCTCAGGAAACAAACAAACAACAAACAAACAAGGGCTGCGGTTTGCCAGAGAGCGAATATACACTTTCATTGGGTTTTTTAATTATTATTTTATTTCCATGCTCTCCGCGTCTTGTAGCCATTCTATCTAGGTGTCTATATCCCTTCTATTTCCTTCCGTATTTTTTTCTGTTCCAAATTTCTGTTGGAATCGCTSGTTTTTCCCTGGCCGCCTTGAGGCTGCCGTGTGGCAGCGTCGCGCTCCATGGGATCGCATGCCCAGGATTCGCGTATTCCCAAACCCTGCCGGCTTCCCCCTCCAAACCAGCCCGGCCCCTTCCCAAACCCYTGGAGCGATCCGCAGCCCTGGATGCTCATCGCGGGATGAGCCCTCCCGATGCTCCTCTCCCGGAGCCAGCTCCCAGCTCTGCATCACTGCCGTGCCATGTGCTTTGACTCAGGTTGTTTTTCCTGAGCCTCCTTCTCTCCCGGTGGGAGTTGGGAGTTCGGAGAGGATGTGGAAGTTGTTTCCTTGGTGCGGCTCCGCACCAGCTGCCTGCCAGCCCCTGGAGCACAGAGAGGAGCTTTTTCCCCTCCTCGGGTGGAGGTTGGGGAGTGATAAATCAGTTTTGATAAGGAGCAAGCTCCTTGCTGGGATCTCTGGGGCTGGCATGGAGCCACCGAGGCACGGAGTTGTTTTGGGCGATGCTCAGCATCTGTTGCAAAAGGAAACATCCCAAGAGATCACCTCCACAGAGGAGAGAATTCCCGGTAGATCTCCGAGTTTTCAGCAGAACCCATACAACGCCTTTATTTTCCCCTCAGGTGTCCAGAGGAAGCAGCAGGGAATAAGCTGAATAATTGCATTTGCAGCTTGTAAATCCAGTGGAACAGGGAACTTTTCAGGCCACTTTGCGAGAGATGCTCGTTTGTTGTGTCGCTCCGGAGAGGGAGCTGAGGGTTGTAAAGGTCATAAACAAATCTCTGATCTATGAATCAGCTGCAATATAAAGCCTGTTAATACAACAAGTGCTTCTTAGTGCACTTATTAACTGCATGCAGCAGATTATTCATTGCAATGCTCTGTTTCTCTTGTCATCTCATCTATTTTAATGTTTCCATGTGCCTGCTCAGGTACTCCAGGTGCAGCTGTATCCTACTGTATTTCCATTTCTGGACGTGTTAGATGGCAGGAGATAATTTTTAATGGGTTGCTTTAATGTGAAGCTGAAGTAAAGGAGGATATTCAGCCTTGTTGGCTGTTTTTCCTCAGCCACTTCTGTATTTACTTCCCGGCTCTTCCCACGTCACATGGAAACCTCTCCTTGTTCGGCATTCAAATCCTTGCTCGAGAGCCCGACTTATCCATCAGGAAGCTTAAAGCAGGTTAGCTGAGTAATCGTCTCTGGGAGCACAAGGCTCCTTTAAAAAGTCATTACAATCAGCTCYCTGGAATTTCCATTTCTGAAATGGATAGCCACGGAGAGAGCTGGAAAATCCTGCCGAAAATGGCAATTTTTAATTGGGATGGTTTGTTTTACCCAGACATCCTTTCCTTGGAGTGATCCACGGGGAGCTGTCCGTGTRGAGATGTGGGAAATTTTCAGCAATTGTGAAAAATAGTGACAAAACAACGCTTAAAACACTTTTATCCCTTTCAGTTCAGTGCCTGTATTTCCAATTTTACAATCTTTATATGCTTCCAGCAGTAAATAAAATTGCCTGATTATGGCAGTGGGATAAATAAAGCCTTGGCAGATGGGGAAAAAAAAACAACATTAGGAAGGTGTAGGACAAAAATGAGGTGAAAAAACTCCCCTGAGCTTGATGACTGTTGCGACGAGATGTGTGTCCGTCGRTATTAAATATTGCTTCGAGAGGAAAAGGATTTTCTCCTGATGTTATTACTCGTGCTCTGAGGTGTTTTTTTTTTTTTTTCCCCCAAGTATTTCCCTCAGTTTAGAGAATTAAAATAATTTGTCAGCTTCACTCGGGGCTTTTCTTGCTGCTGCAGTGTTTTGGTTTCAGGCGGTGCAGGGCKATGGTTTAGCTGGGGTGGGTAAAACGTCGGAGCGGAGTTTTTTTAATTATGAAAATAGCTTTGAGCTTGAAAAGCTTGTTTGGATGAAAAAAAGGACAAATTGATATTGTCCTGTTGCTGCTAAAAAGGTGTTTTTCCTGTTCCGTCTCCGAGTGTTCCATTCACCTGGGAGCCCTTCATGCYGTTAGATCCCAAATAATTTAAGGAYGTATCCCTTATTCAGGTTGCCATGTTAGAGAGAGTTTGGTGAATGGTCCAGAGAAGGGAAATTAAGAACCTTTTCCTTGCTCATGCAGCAAAATTGAAAAATTCAAGGCTTTTAATTTAATTTTTTAACTCARTTTTTTCATTAGATGTCTAATTAGACCAAGGCCCAATTTGCCAGGGTGTTCTYGAAGCACAAAACGTGGCTAAATCCAAAATAATCACTGCAAATCACCGAAGTCTGAGAAACTCTGCAAATCCTGAAAAGGCAATTTTGGAGCGCAATAAAAAATTAGAATTGTTTATCCCTCGTGGCTTAAGCCGGTCTGAGAAATAAGGGGAAACTTCCTGGGAGAGCAGATTATTCCRTGGGTGCCTCCAGTGGAATTCCTTGCGCTTTCTGTTGCAGCATCTGGCGCTGCTGGCAGTGATGAGAAAAGAGATTAGAGGATGAGGATGGATTAGATCTGGGCTTATTCAGGTGCTTAAAAAATGCAATTCTGGAAGTGCCCATGTGCAGCCTGACTTTGGCTCCTCCTCGTGTTTGGGCACTTCAGGATACACTTTGTTTGTTCAGAACTCAGGGGAGGAAAATCCGCAAAATTCCCCTGGAATTGGCTTTGTCTCTGCCTTCTCTGTCTGTCCGTGTGGGGTTTTGCGTGTGTGGATTGTGGGATTTTTTTCCCTCCCCTTTTTCCATGTCTCTTTCCTGATTGTTTTCACCTCTTTGGAAGCTGAGCCAAGAGGGTTGGGGATATTTTTACCMATGGGAATGAAGTTGGAACCAAGGCAGATCCAGGGCCTGGGAGAAGTTAARGAGAATCTCGGTGGGGCTGGAAATGTAGGTGGGAAATTGGGAAAGTGCAGAGCAAAGATATTGCACAGAATGAGTTATTTTATATATATAGATTTAAAAAGTGGCTTTTTTGGGATAGAATTGTAAAACTTGGTACCTGAAGGRCTGAAGACCAGGAAAATGCTGAATTATGGTCTTTAAATCCCTTTGGATCGGCGGTGAGCAGCCTTGCTGAGCTGGAGTTAAGACCCACTTTCCATTAAAACCTGCTGTGGTTCCGAGATTCCCTGTTGGGATTCTTCCCCGAGCTTTTTCCTGTTGGTTGCCCAGGGAATACCACAGCATTCCCGTTGTCCTGTGAGCTGCAGGAGATGTGATGGACATGCCGGTATTTCAGTGGATGAGCCTCTCTGTCCTGAATTAAATCCATTCCTGGTGACGGAAAAGCCGCGGGATCCACCAGGATCCTTCACGCCGGAGAAGCTGAGGGGACTGATGTCCCCTTGGTATCCTGGAGTGTCCTGGGAGAGGGTGGAAAACCTTGTGTTCTGCGGAAGATCCGGGCTGCGTTTCACCGGATGCCAACTCCGAGATGACGTTTTTGAGGAATCCTTGGAATATCCATGTGCGAGCAGCTGCCGAGATCGCTCCACGGAGCCGACCCAGCTGCTGAGGAGTTAATCCAGACTCGTTTACTCTCTAATTAATTTCCTGGGGGATAATGCCCTGTGTTTGAGCTGATGTTGGCAGCAGATTCCATGGGAGCAGCTGCTGATCCCGGCCCAGGCTTCGCCTCCCGTGCAGGAGGCGCTGGGAGCACAGGACCGGAGTGACCACAATTCACCCAGGAGGTGCTGATCCCTCCCTTATCCAAGCCTTCCCGGGCTGCGGGAAGTAGGACAGGGATTGTTCGCACTGAAAGGCTGTTTTTCCGCCAGGTATCCGAGGCAGAGCTTGTGGAACAACAGCCAGAGCTGTTCCACAGGCGAAGGCGTAGGAAGAGGGAAAAGGGAAAAGAGAGGTCAGCTCAAATAAATCCAAGGAAACAATACAGCCTTGGAGGCTCCAGAGAGCCGGGGGAGCACGGCAGAGTGGGAATAGAGGATAAACCGATCCCAGGGGGAGCTTTGTAAGCCAGGTCTGCGGGAGGATTCATCTGAGCTCTCCAAAATCCAGGAGGAATCTGCTGTGGGGACAACATTCCCTGGGGGATTCTGACGGAGGTGCCTCAGGGAAGCAGCCGGAGCGACGGAGGATTTGCTCCTCAGGGTTCTTTTCCTTGGTGTTGCTAAACAAAGCTCAGCCTGTGAGTCACTGCCGTTGGAATATTTGCTGTGGGAAYGGAGGGACAAATCCCTCCTGAGCTTTGGGGAAGGATTAGGATCTGTGCTCAGATGGAGAAAGAAATTCCTGCCATTGATTTTGGTCCCATTCATGCTTTTGGGATTCGGTGATTGCCCTTGGAATAAACAGCACCAAAAAATCTTCTGGGATTGCCAGAGCGCTGGTTCAGTGGGAAGGATAAATCGGGAGTGGAGCTCCTTGCAGCAGGGACGCTTCCGAGGGTGCTTATAAATAGTGGAAGCGGGAATTTCAGGAAGGGAGGAATCCAAAAGGATGAATCCTCAGGAGTCGCCGTTTCGGAAAGCAGCAGCCCCAAATAGGAAACAGGAAACGATCCAGCAGCACAAGAGGAAAATTTTCCTCTGGAGAGGAAAATGAGGGTGAGACACATGGAAACCTTTGGGGTGAGGCTGCTCTGTTGGTTGGGATTCTGTTCCAGGAAAATCGGATTCTCAGGATGCACAGTGTGCTGGGGAATACCGAGCAGGAATCTCCCAGGGCCTGCAGAGCTGGAGCTAAACCCACTCCTGCCCGGAAGGAAACACATCCATGTTTAACATTGGCTGCGGGCATCAGCTTGGAAAATTGGCGCTGGAACAGCACGGGATTCTCCATTTTCCATCTGGGAATGGCTGGTGGTGGTTGAGTTCACAGTAACTCCAGCTGGGGCAGGAGTAGAGCAGGATGTGGAATGTTCTTTGGAGAGCTTGGATTCCCAGCACTGCTCCTTCCAGAGGTGCTGCTCTTCCCYCTGGAGAAAATTCTCTGTATCTTTTTGGGATCTCTGTATCTTTTGGGATCCTCAGGGGAGAGAGGGAGCTYGTCCYGGGTCGTTATCCTTGGAGAAAGGCCTCTCCAGGATCTCAGTGATGAGGTACAAGGCAGGAGGAGCAGAGCAGGATGTGGGATTTTGTTTGGAGTGCTTGGATTCCCAGCACTGCTCCTTCCAACAGTGCTGCTCTTCCCGCTAGAAAACTCCATGTGTGTATCCTTTGGGATCCTCAGGGGAGAGCAGGGAGCTTGTCCTGGGTYGTTATCCTTGGAGAAAGGCCTCTCCAGGAGTTGGGGAACAGGGGAGAGCAGAGCTGGGTTTCCATGGGATGGGGCAGCATCCTGCTGATCCCAAGGATTCCATGGCAAGCTCTTGCCTGAGACGACTCCAAACTAGGCTCCTCGTAGGAAATTCCTGGAAAAGTGTCTCCCGCTGCCGTAACTGTTGGTATTCAGCCAAAATAATTGTTGGGATGCCCTTTCCCGCCGGTTCTTCCCAGGTGTGCCGGGTTGGGAGGAGGGAATATTCCTCAGTTGGTTTTGTGTGGCTTTTGCTTTCCCTTCTYTCTTTTCTCCGCCTCAATTTTGCATTTCCTTTCTGGAATTCATCCCGAAATTTCTGTTCTAAGGCCCTTTCCCTGCCCTTTCCCGATGAATTGATGAAATCCCTGCCTGTACTTCCAGAGCTGGATGTGTTCTTTGTGTGTGTCCAGTGTTGTAGGTGACTTGGGCCTGTGCGTTTTTCCCGTTTTTCCTGTTCCTGCCGGAGCCACGGGACCACTGTGRGACTTTTTCCAGCTGCTCGTGGGTCGCTGCTGAATCAATTCCATTATCAATGGAAGGTTTTCCATGCGTTTTTCTCAGGAAGGCAAGACCAAGGCGGTGCTCAAAGCGAGTCAGGCGTGAGAACTATAAAAATAAACACTTTTTTTTTTTTCACCTAACACTCAGTTTCCCTCTGGAAATTCATTGGGATACTCACAGAAAATCGGATATTATTAAAAAAGGAAAAATAATCCAGTCACAGGCACTGAAAGGAAGCCGAAAAGTACATTTTTTGCATCATCTTTCCTTGTTTTTGAATCCCCCACTATCGGGGATAAAAATACTTTGTGCTGTTTCAGTGCAAGACTCCTGGCGTGGAAAATAATCGGAATTAATTCCTCCGTTCCGTTCTGTGTGGGAATATTTAGGAAGAATTTCCTAAGCGCGGGATAAGGCGTTTATTTGGATTCGTGTAAAACCAGAGAAGCTTTATGATGAAAAAATAATGATTTAGCTCTGAGCAGGCTCCTGCTGACTTTTTAGGAAGCTTTGGTGAGTTTTCCTGGATTAAATATTGGATGTTTTCCATGACCTGAGCTGTTCCTGGTGGGGATTTTGCTGGTGGCAAAAGCACTTGCTTCCCGCTATAGCAATTCCTACATTTGTGGTTGGATAAAGYGGAATTTCTTTAACTTTCCAGGAACCCAAGCCTATTTTGGGGTTTATTATCGATATTGTGCCTTTGGGAGCAAGGAAGTTGTGCCTGGATTAATGCTGGGAATTCATTACCARCTGCTTTGGACTGGTTTTGATTTCAGATCCACAGGGAAGCGCGGATTTTTTTGGGAGTGTGGTTGCAGTGCTGAGTTTTTAAAGGGTATTTGTAGGTGTGGAACAGCTGCCCTTTAATCAGAGTGATGAAATCCATGGRAATTTGTCATTGGAGATGGAAAAAATCGGGAAGCAGCATAAAATATTCCCCCTGTATTTATCTGTGCACYGTGGGGGACTGAAGCAGTGCAGGTTTTCCCACTGGAAATACAATCAAGTGATCATTTCCCTGCTTGGATTTTAAATATAAAATATCTGGAGAGGGCTCCTTTCCCTGTTGGAATCCTGCGGGCTCGGCTCATCCTCCCTTTTCCCGCAGAGGAGGGGGAAAGGAGCGTTCTCCATCTGGCTGGGGGGTTAAAATTATCCCAGTTTGGATGGCTCCGCGGATGAGTTGAGCTCTGCGATCCACGCCTCAGCCTGGGAAATGTGCGTGGAGAAAAGAGCAGGAATGCTTCATTCCCGAGCCATTCCGGCCCAAGGAAGTTCTCCCTTGCATCCAGTGGTTTTCCTATTCCCGTGCTGGCCCTTTTCTTGCTTTCAGGGAGCAGGAGACACGCTGCTAAAAATAAAATGTCTAAAGTGCTGTTGGAATTTTCGTGTATAAATTCCCTGGGAATCTGCCAAAACTTCTATCCCAGACCTGCAGTCATTCGGAAGGAGGCACAGGCTGTTCCCAAGCCGAGGGAATTCAGGTGGGAAGCCTCTGCCTGCGAGAGGGATGTGGTGAGGGGGAAGAAATTCCTCACTGTGAGGGAAAAGTTCAGGTTTCCCAGAGAAGCTGTGGCTGCCCCATCCCTGGAAGTGTCCAAGGCCGGGTTGGAGCAACCTGGGATAGTGGAAGGGGTGGGATGGGGTAGGATTTAAGGTCCCTCCCAACCCAAACCAGTCTGGAATTCTGGGGTTCTGTGAGGTCGCAGCTGTTTAATCCCRGTGGGAATGGAGCAGGCAACGCCCTCCTTCCCTGCTCTCCTTCCCTGCCTTCYTTCCCTGCCCTCCTTCCCTGCCCTCCAGGCTGAGGAAACATTTCCATCCTCCCCATCCCATGGTGCTGCCAAGGGAAAGGAAGGGAAATCTCCTCTTTTCTCCTCTCTTGGGTACAGGTGGCATTCAGATCTCCAGCTCCAAAGCTGATCCAGAGGAAAATGAAAGGGGCTAATTCTGCACTCTCCAACGCCTCAGGACCTTGGGATTAGCCTGGAGTTTGTTGCGTTTTCCTGCCTYTTCCAGCGGCAGAGGTTTCCCATTCGTGCCCCGAGGATGTGGAATGCAGAGCTAATAAATCAGATTCCAGCCGCTCCTCTGCTCTGGCTCTCAGCTTTGCTTCCAAAGGCTCCTTTTTTCTGTGCTGGGCTGGATTATATTCCAAGCCRTTCCCTGCTCCACGTTTGCCGTTGGAAAACAGCTGAGGGTCCACATTTCGCCGGTTTATTTTGGGCATCTTGTCTGTTTTTGAGGGAAAAAACCTCCATTTCCTTCTATTCTGAGTTCTCAAAGGGAGGAATACGAACATTTCCTTATCTCCCTGGGAGCAGATTGATGAGGGAGCGCCCGAATGTGGGAGCGAGTGAGGGATGAAAAGCCTTGGGAAGGGAGAAGGGGAGAGGGAAAAGGGAAAAGGGAAAAGGGAAAAGGGAAAAGGGAAAAGGGAAAAGGGAAAAGGGAAAAGGGAAAAGGGAAGCTCTCCTGTGGTGCTTCCCCTCAGATCCTGGATGAGCAGATCAGGCCGAGTGTAATTAATAACGAGGAGAAATCCATGAAGTTGTTATAGTAACTGGGAAGCTGGGGTTGGGAATGGATGATCCGAGTGACTCAGCCCTGGGGGAAGGGATTTGGGAGCCCACATAGAGCTGGAGCTTCCCTTTCCCTGCTTTCCTCTCTGTCCGAGCCCGGGAAGCTCCGGAGTTGGGCTCTTCCAAACCCTGAGCACATTTCGGCAGGAAAACCAAATTATCCCGTCACTCTTGTCTCTCTGGATGGCTGGTGATACTGGGAAAGTTGGGAAAACTCATCCAAAATAAGTGGCAGGTCTTTCCAAGAGGCTCTTTYGGGATAGGGAATAAGGGACAGGGAATCTGAGGGTTCTTGTGTCCTGTGGAGCGGCACCAGCTCCTTTCTGGAGATCCCTTGGAAGGAGGATATCTACAGAAAAAAAGGAATTTATTTCCTTCAAGAAAAGGAATTTGTTTCCCAGAATTTGTGTGGGATTTTCCTGCATGAGGAAGTACATTCATTTTGTTGACATCATTAAAAAATATTTCTGGGAAAGTTTTCTTGGAATATCTGTGTTTCCCTTCTTTGCAATCCATGTTTTCTCAGGATGCAGCTGCTGCCACAACACCACATCAACCTTTACCTGCCTCTCTCCAGGTGTTTATGGCAGGGATTCATGGATAAGGGAAGGAGGGCAGAAATCTGGGATGCTCCTTCCAACCCAGTGTTCTAATGGAAGTTATCCCTGCCCATGGCAGGGCTTGGAATGAGACGAGCTTGAAGGACCCTCCCAATCCAAACCAGTCTGTGATTTTTCCCTGTTTCTTCTGGGAATTCCGCATCCAGAATTAATAATGAACCTTTATAGCCAAGGCTTGTTATTCCCTAATTCTCCTGGCTCTGTGGAGAGCCCCTTAGGAACAGACAAAAGTGTTGGTGAGGGATTAATTGGATAATTACTGGCAGGTTCTAAAGCGGTAGGAATTTGCTTTTGGAATGGTCTGTGGTGATCTTAAAATCCCTGGATAATATAATAGTGATTTATTGGATCTACTCAGGTACAAATGAGTCTTAAAAAGGGGAAGAACTTGGATTTATTAAAAAAAAATACGGATTTCAGACTGTGCCTGTTGTGGAGAGGTCTCTGGGTTTGCCTCCTCTCTCAGCTTCAGGTTTATTTGGAATTCATGTGCCGGTGAAATTTAAGGAATTTCACTTCTGAACCAAATTTCACCTCTTGTCTATCAGCAATTCAAGTTCATAATCAATCTTCCTTTAATCAATAGGAATGTTTGCTATGAAATCCCTGGATGATCTTTAAGGTCCCTTCCAACCCCACCCATTCCGTGATTCTCAGTTCCTACAAGACAAATTCCTGAGTATTTAACTGTAAAAAAAATCGCAGGCCAGTGTTTGATTGTAGGAAAAATTCCCAGAAAATCCTCTGCTCCTTGTAAAATGTGGGATTTTTGATCTGCTCCTTCCCGGGGTAAAGAGGACAAGTTGAAAAAGTGATATTTTTCCTTATTTTAATAATTACATTTCCAACCGTAGGAAAGACGTTGCTGTTTTGCTTCACATTTTGCAGGGAGAAGAATTCCCTGCTGGCAAATCCGTGTAATAATTAAATCCCGCTGCTTCGCCCCAGGAATCCAGGTGCCCTTTGCCTTTCCAGCAAAGTAATCCCGAATTTTAAAACTCCTCTCCTGTTGCTCCTTGGGGATTCCCGGAGCTGGGTYGGGATTTAATGATGTGGTAGGGTCRGAGTGAGTTGTGYCTCCTCTTAATCTGCCTTCCAGGAGGGCCTATTTTTGTCCAAGGAAAACACATCCTAAGAATAGGGGAAATCCATTCCAGGGCCTCCCCACCCTCCCAGGGAACAATTCCTTCCCGATATCCCATCTAATTGCATCCTCTGCCAGCTTTTGACACCAAGACTCCATTTCCACTGGCTGTAATTTCCCAAAATCGTGCAACAATTGTCATTTTCCGGGTGAGGTTGGGATTCCTCTTGGAACACCCTGCCACACTCCCACACCCCTATATTTGGGAATTTCCACTTTYCCAACTCCCTCTGCCACTGCAGCATTGAAGAATTTGGATGGAAGAGCCAAATTTTCCATGATGCTGCACACAAGAGGCCCCTGACACGGAGCTGATCCCTGTGAAGCGATAATTCCACACGGGAAGCGCCGGGATGGTGCGGGCAGGGGTTACTGAGCAGGGCTCTCCTCATTAATTGCAGCCTTTGAAGTGCTGGAATGGGATCAAAACTTCCCAAAGTTTTCAGCAAGMGGCAGCCTCCGAGTGCTGCAGGGATCACTCCTCGTAATTGAAGGTTTGAGGAGTTTTTGATAGCTGGGAATGGAATTACAGCGAGGAGCTGGGAGAAAAAGCTGGAGCTGGCACAGCACAAAGTGAGCAGAATTCCTTTTTCCTTGAAAAAAAAAAAAAATGCTGATCATTTCAGGCCGGATCCGAAAATAAGGCAAATATTTTCCCCAAGAAGCAAAAATAGCAGATCCAGAAGGAAGGAAAACAGCCTCGGAGTAAGGAAACGGGAACATCTGCTTTGGCTCTGAGAGAAAAAAAAAATCCTGGAATAAGAAAGCTGAAATATTCCTCTAAATCAGTTTTTATTCCCYGAATCTCCTGTTCTAAATTGGTGTTGTCAAAGCTGCCTCTTCAATATGGGAAATAAAATATGGAAGTGCTCTTAGGGGCCGCGGGAAAACGCGGGAGCGTTCGCAGGATGCCAAGTGCTTTCCCAGTTTCTTTTCCTTTATTGGATGGGCAGACAGGAATTTCAGTCTGGAAATTGAAAACGCGGGGAAAAAAAAAAACCCGGAATAAATCAGGTTTGGGGAGACGCGGCGTGGAATTGGAATGATTCTCTGTCTYGGTGGGAAAAGGGGACTTCCCGAAAATCGGTGCTGGGAGAAAAGCTGGATACCTAATACCTAATTGGCCATGGAATAGGATTTGCCACAGGCATTGGAATTGTTTGTTAGGTGATGTCGTGTGGCTTTGCTGCTTGGCTCTAATATTTAAACAAAAAGGGAAAAAAATTCCTTTTCTCAGGCTATTTGAACTTGGCTCTTCCTGGAAAAACTCTTGGGGAAAGAGATCTGAGGGTTTTAGGACCTTTTCTCCTGGAGGGGAGGAACCTGTGGATGACTTTTGGAAGGGGAGAAGTAAATGAGGGGCGGGAGCCAAGGGCCGATYGAATTCCCCCAGTTTATCCCAAGGTTGATCCCGATGGATCTGCAGCATTCCCGTTATCTGTGAAGCCCAGCAAGGCTTAGTGCTGATTCTYCTTTCCCAATTAAAAAATAGGAGGACATGAAATCCAATTTTTTTTTTTTTTTAAATCAACTTAAAAATCTCCACGGGGGAAAATTTGTGTGGCGTGAATTTCCTGGGGTTTGTTGGATTTTTAAAGGATTTTTTTTAAATAATAATAATAATAATAATAATAATAATAATAATAATAATAATAAAAAATTAATTTTCTTTGCTCTCTAAATGCCGCTCAGCTGCTCCCAGGAGTGGGAGGCTCTGGGAATCATTTGCTCAGGGAACAAGAAAGACCTTAAATTGCATCTTTTAATAGCCTGCCTCACTTTTCCCGGTAATTACCTTGGAAGTCCTGATGTGGGGAACACTTCAGCTGAATCCTTCGGAGCTGTCAGAACTGATGTTTGATTTCGTTGCATTTCTCCACAATAGGAGATGAGCTTTTTAGAAAGAAATGAGATTTAAAAGTCACCGACACAGGAAAATGGAATCGTGCGCTCTGCAATCCTGTTTCCATATTTAGGACGTTTCCTGAAAAAAATAGAGCCKTATTTTCCAGTGGCAGTTACTGCCTGTGTTTCTTGGGATTTCTGCAGAGCACGTTGGGCCTGAGGACAGTAAAATATTGATTTTCCTATTGGAAGTGAAAGAAATGAAGAGAAACGACAACCTGGTCGTGCCCTCTGCTGGAAATCCCAGAGTTACTGGAATTCTGGGACACGGAATTATTCTCGGCTTTAACGACTGGGGGGGGGTGGCTCCAGAGGAAGAGGAATCCTTGAAATCCTCTTAAGCTTGGTGATATCTTGGGAAGGAGCCTCCTAATGAAAGTCAAGACGCTGTTTTAATAAGAATTTATTATTCTGGCAGCTTTAAAGGTGTTTTTTTGGCCCTGCGCAACTTTCTTGGAGCTTTCTCAAGGATCTGCCGGGATTATCCTGCCTTTAACATGTTTTTGGAATGGGAGAATTGCTTGAATTTGTTATTGGAGACAAATTTGTGGCTTTATCCTGATGCCTTAAACCAACAACCTTGGTTTGATACTCAATTGGGACAGAGCTCAGGGCAGGCTTGGGAGAGGCCAAAGTGGGATAATCCCTTCTCCAGAGCCTTGGGAGAGGCCAAAGTGGGATAATCCCTTCTCCAGAGCCTTGGGAGAGGCCAAACTGGAGTAATCCCATCCGCAGCTGGATGGTGTTGGTAGGTCTCAGTTAGCAAAGTTATTTTAGATAAGAATTGTCCTGATACGAAGTAAAAGTTGTTACAGTTCTTTGGGAAAATTTGCCTCCRGCTCTGGGATCCCAGCTCAGGAAGGACATGGAGCTGCTGGAGGGAATCCRGAGGAGGCACCAGGATGGTCAGAGGGATGGAGCAGCTCTGCTGGGAGGAAAGGCTGGGAGAGYTGGGATTGTTCAGCCTGGAAAAGAGAAGCTTTGGGGTGACCTCATTGTGGCCTTCCAGYGCCTGAAGGAGCTGCAGGAACCATGGAGAGAGGCTTTGGAGAAGGGATGGAGGGTCAGGACACAGGGAATGGCTTCCTACTGCCAGAGGGCAGGGTTCGATGGGATATTGGGAAGGAATTGCTCCCTGGGAGAGTGGGGAGGCCCTGGAATGGATTTCCCAGAGAAGCTGTGGCTGCCCSTGGATCCCTGGAAGTGTCCAAGGCCAGGTTGGAGCAGCCTGGGATAGTGGGAGGTGTCCCTGCCCACGGCATAGGTGGGAATGGATGGGCTTTAAGATCCCTTCCCACCCAAACCATTCCATGATTCCATGARMTCYCTATTTCCCGATCCAGTCTTCCCGAGCTGCAGCCATTTGTGCTCATGGATGCCCTCGCTTTGATTTTGCAGGGAGCTGTGGAATCTCCTGAGCTTTTCCAGCAGCAGGAACAGCTTGGSATTGCTGAGGGGGAGTGAATCCCTCGGAGCTGCCGGCAGCTCTGCACGTCCCTTCAGTCRTTGCTGCTCACAGGGAATGGGAAAAGGTCATGGAAAAGAACTTTTCCTTCACCAAATAAGTCATAAAAAGGGGGAAATTCTGTTGGGGAGATTCTTGGGGATGTATTTCTGGGAGGCTGTGTCCAAGGATTGGATATAAGGGAGGGGTTGAGGGAGCTGGAGGGGCTCAGTCTGGACTTGCTCCATCCCTGGAAGTGTCCAAGGCCAGGCTGGACAGGGCTTGGAGCAACTTGGGATAGTGGAAGGTGTGGAAGGGGAGCTGGATGAGCTTTAAATCCCTTCCAAGCCAAAGCATTCCATGATTTTGTGTGAAGCAGGAGCCCATATGTTTCTCCTGGGAGAGCCAGACCTGAGACTGTCACTTTTTTTCGGTGGCTGTCACCCTGTCTGAGGAGGTGCTTCTCCCTGGAAGTTTCCATGGACTTTAAGGAGAATCCAATTCAAATCCCAGCTCACAAACGATGCAATTCCCTGTGGGATCAGTCTCCTGCATCCCAGCCCTTTCCTTAGAAAAGCTTCTCCAATAATTCACCACTGAGGTGTCTGGGTTTATCCCTGAGCATTTTCAGGATCAGCATTTTGTTGGGAGGAAAAATCCTGCTCTGGGAATGTGGGGGAAGTGAGGGAGAGCCAGGTGTGGGACTGCAGGATGTGCTGCGTTATGGGAATTTCACTGGGGTTTTTCTGGGTTTTTCCACTCTCCCTCAATCTCTGTGTCCTGCCTTCTTGAAAAGTGGGAGGAATTGGATTTAGAGGCTGAAAGGAGCCAGAGAAACAGCTCTGCTTCCCAAAAGCTGCTGTTCATCGGGAGAACAGCTCCGCAGGAGCAGCGGGAATGGCATCCTGGCCCTGCCAGGTTCGTTGGGAGAGGAGGATCTTCAGGGATCAGGGAATCAATCTGCTTATCACCCCCCCTTGGAGCCTAAAACCTGCCCATGGAGGAGCCCAAATGTGTGGGAAAAGAGCAGCGTGCTGGAATTTGTGCCTCATATTCCAGCTCATGCCAAACTTGCCCATGAAGATGTGGTTTAGGAATTCCTTTAAATAGTGGATTTCACGCTGGATGAGCTGAACAGCTATTTTTTAAGGAGTGTGTAGGAAAAGCAGGCTTTATCCCGTGCATCCATGGGGTTTTATCCTCACCACTGTCAGCTGGGAATGCTTGAATTCATACCTTGGTTTTCTCCCTCTGGAATTGCTGGAGCGTTTCCCATCGGTTTGGAACCACTGGAAGATCCTTTTTCTCCACAATTTCATAAGAAATGCAAATATTTCCTGCTGGTCAGCATTCCCTGCTCCCCAGAGCTGCCCAATCCTCTGGGATGCAGTTTCTTCTTGGAGGATTTGGGTGCTGGAGAGGAACTCCTGGTGTTTTATAAGTTGAAAATGTTCATGAGGAAAAAATTCCCGGTAATCCTCTTTGGAGCTTTTCCCTGTGGTTTATTCTCCCCCTAAATGTTCATCCCAGGTGTCGGATCCTTTATGGGGAGGCCCGAGGAAGGATGAGTCAGATTTTAATGGTGACTTAGTCATGATTAAGGGAATTATTCGATTTTCCTCAGCCCTCAGCGCTGGAATTCACACAGGACAAAAGCTGGGATTTATCATTATCCAGGTGCTGCCTAAATTTCCTTGGACAAATGGATAAATATTGATAAAGTTGTGGTGTGAGAGGTCCGAGGTTTGCACGGAAATGATCACCAATCACCCGGATCCATCCTTCCACATCCCACTTCCCGCTGGCCAGCCTGATCCTGGAGTTCAGCAAAATGTGGGAGTCATTCTTAGACTCTCATTCTTCCAGATTTTGATTTTCCCAGAGAATGTGTGGATGTGGCATTGGAGGTTTGGTGGAGACCATGGAGGTGGTGCTGGGTGAGGGTTGGACTCGATGATCTTAAAAGTCTTTTCCTCACCTTGATGATTCCGTGATTCTAAGAAGTTTTCCTGGATATTTATTTATTTATTTATTTATTTATTTGTTTGTTTATTTATTTATTTCTTGATGCCAGTTTGGGAGCTTCCACGTTTCCAGGCAGGAGCTCCAGTTTGTGTTGGGATCCCAATCCCTGCACAGCTCAACAAAGCTCAAACCTGGGTTTGGTTAAGCCCAAATCTGGACTTTATTAAAATCTCTTTTATTCTGCTGCTTCCTTTTGGTTTTTCCATGGATTTTGGTCTACATGTAAAGGGGAATGTGTGTTTATTTCCGGCAGGAAGTGGTCATTCCATGTTATCCCTGTGTGTGCATGTTGTGGTCATATTTAGCATTGATATCTGGGGATGGATCAATTAATTCCTTTAATAAGAGGGCATTTAATGTCTCCTGATTGCTGAGGATTGATAAAATAATTAAATTTAATCACGGATTTGATTCTTCTGGTGTAGCATAACCTTGGTGCTGCTCAAAGGGAAGTGACTCCTGGGGACAAGAGGAAAATTTTCCACAATGGGATCGCTCAGCCATGGGAATAATTCCTCCAGGGAAGCAGAGAATTCCCAGTTTTGGACACTTTGAGGTTCAGCTGGAGGGGCTGCTGGGCCATCCTGTCCACACAGGGCTTCTGCCAGGGGAGGTTGGATCAGGTGATCCCTGAGGTCCATTCCAACCTGGCATTCCACAATTCCCTGAGTTTTCTCACTCCTGGGAGCTGATGTGGTTGTGCTGGGGATGAGGAGCCAGGTGGGGTTTGTGGAGATGGAGCAGAGCCACACTTTGGGGTTTAACAACCCTTCTGCTGCTCCAAGGCCTAAACACACCCCRGGGCTGTGCTGGTCATGTCCTAACCCTAACCTCACCCTGGGGCTGTGCAGGTCATGCCCTAATCCTAAACCAAATCCTAACCCTAACCCCACCCTGGGGCTGTGCTGGTCATGTCCTGACCCCAAACCTAACCCTAAACCCACCCTGGGGGCTGTGCTGGTCATGTCCTAACCC
>JACAXG010000097.1:1718826-1834946 GCA_018881555.1 Amblyornis subalaris
CCCTAACCCTAATCCTAACCCTAAACTCACCCTGGGGCTGTGGAGATCATGCCCTAACCCTAACCCAAACCTAACCCTAAACCCACCCTGGGGCTGTGCTGGTCATGTCCTGACCCCAAACCTAACCCTAAACCCACCCTGGGGCTGTGCAGGTCGCTCCTGTGGCCTGTTGTCCTAAAAAGAGTGTTCCCTCAGTCCATAAATCCCTTTTTCCCGCTGCCCGGCCCTGGTTCCAGGGATGGATCCTGGGAGGAGGCACCACAGAGTCCTCATTTCCCATCCTTGGCTCATCCACGCCCATCCCTTCGTGCAGAGAAGCTGTTGGGATGCTTTAGGAYGCAAATCCCTGCTCTGTTTTCCCGGGAATCCCACAGCCCCCAGCGCTGGCACCGCTGCAGCGGCAGGAATCCCACGCCTGGCGTGGATGCGAGCGCCGGGAATGCCGGGGCTGGCAGGGAAGAGGGATGAATGTGTGCGTTGGATGAGGGAATCCCAAGGGAACGAAAACAGCTGGAGGTGCCACAGCCGGAGCTGCAGGGAGGCAGCGCTGCCATTGGCTTTGTGTTTCCTTGGAGTTTCTGTGGTTTTCCCCTTCTTTTCCCACCTCTGGAAGCAGGAAACTGTGGAGTCCCCATCCCTGGAAGTGTTCCCAAAACACGYGGATGTGGCRCTTGAGGACACGGATTCGTGGTGACCACGGTGCTGGTTGAGGGTTGGMCTTGATGATCTTAAAAGTCTTTTCCAGCCTGAATTCCATAATCCCTTGAAAATGGGCAGTCGGGAATGGACCAGCCGGGATTGGTTTGTTATCAAACCCAGAATTTTTTTATTTTTTTTTCTCTCAGGTTGCTCAGCTTCRGAAATTGCGTTTGCCAAGAAGTTTTTTCTGGAAGGGGCTGCACTTCCATCCCGATAATGAAGAAGAGCAGGAGTGTCATGACAGTGACTGCGGACGAGGTGAGCTCCTGCTGAACTTTCATTTTTTTCCCAGTGAAAATGAGCTAAAAAAATTGGGTTTGTCTTATTCTGTAAAGGTTTTGCTTTGGTCGCTGGCAAAAAAAATGGGAAATGACATGGGATGTGTAGGAAGAGACCTTGGAGGAGTGGGAAGTAAGGGTTGGTGTGTCCTGGAGCACTTCTCCAATAAGTAAGTGTTGTTTCACACCCATATCCCAAATTTTGCACAGCTCCATGGTCACTTTTCCTGAGCATGAAGCTRGGTCTGCTCAGTCCTGGATGATTTTAATGGAAAAACCATCCCAAATCCACTGGGAAGGCACAAAACTCTGCTGGACACTTCCTAAATTATAACAAATCATTAAATAATCTCAMAAGGACTATTAATAAGGGCAGGTTGAGTCACCTCCTCCTACGGGAGACAGATTTTCCTTTCAGGCATTCCTAGGGATGTTTTCCACCCGATTTTGGGCTGTGAAAGAACCTGTGAGCCAATGGAGGCCTCGGGCTTCGCATTCCATGGAATCATTGAGGTTGGAAAAGACCTCCGAGATCGTGGAGTCCAACCAGTCGTTCGTGAAGGACCTAAAAAGGGATGATGGAAAATGAAACCTCACTCATTTTCTCTGGAGTCTCTCAGTGCAGTGGGAGGGGTTTATAGGGAAGGGGAACTGAGGGATTTGAGGCTTGGAAAGGTGAAAATCCAGGAGCAGGTAGAAGAAGAGGATAAGTGTGGCCAGATATTATAAATATACAGTGATTAAAATAACCCTGCAGCTTCTCCTGAAAGCTCATCACATGCGAGCCAAAAATATCCTCATTTATTTTGGACAAGTCTATTTGAGGAGCTGAATTCTCCGGGTGGCACCAAAGCTGAGGAGCCTCTCCCGGTTCTGGATGGCCTTTTGGAAGTCTGACAGGCAGCTCTGGGATCGTGGTGATGTTTAAATAAAAATCAGCAGGAAGCAGAAGAGGAAAAAGCTTCAGCTGATCCAAATGGGGATTTTGGGGATTATTTCTACCRGCAGTGTCAGGGTGGATGAGCTGGGGGTTCCTCTCTCCAGAGGAAGTGTTGGATTAGATTGGAATTAGCTTGGAATTTAGCTTGGACTGGTATAGAGTGAATTTTCAAGCACATCCGTGGTGATAAATAAAAAGCAGCACAGCCAGACCGTGCCACGTTCTGGAGCTCTGGAGTTCTCCTCCTGGAGCATTCCGGAACTCCAGCGGCCTCTCTATCTCACCAGAGCTCCCTGGATTACCTGGAATGCGGCCTCAGCAAATCCTACAGCACTTCCAGCCACGCCCTGGGCATCGACCTGTGGAGAGGGAGGAGGTGCTGCTCCGGGAATCTGCAGCTTCCCCCCCTGGCCCAGCGGCAGACGGAGCGAGCCAGGACCCCCGAGAGGGACGTGGTGGCCAGGCCGACCACGCTGGCCCTGCTGACCCCGCCCAGCATCGCCATCACCACCTACCACGACTGGTACGTCCTTCCCCTCGCTGCCTAAGGCATTCATTAACTAATTCATTCGTTTTCCGCTTTGGAGTTGGCTTTTTCCTCGTTTTTTTTTTTTTTAGCGCGCCGGGTGATTATCTCGGATGTGTTAATTGTATTGGATGTATTAATCCGGTTAATCTCCATTAGTCGGTGCATGATGGATGTGAATTCATAAAGCAAATGGTTTTTAAGTGTTTTTGGAGTTCTGCCGTTATGAAAACCTCTCCTGAAACTTCGGATTCCGACCTCAGCCGGAGGGTTTGTGTTCCCAGCTTTCCACCCCCCACGAGTTCCGGGGGGTGGTGAACTGTCCCATAAGTGCTCGAGGAAAAAGCTTTCGCTCTCTCAGGGATATTCCTGTGTTAAAAGAGAGGCTTGGAAAAAACCCCGTTGGGATATAAAGTTGAGATAAGTCCTAAAGAAACCATCAGGGAGCTGATGAAATGGGAGCTGCTCCGAGGTGAGTTCCAAAATTGGTGTTGAGTGCCAAAACAAGGGAATGAATCCAGAGGGAGAGGAGGAGGGCCAAGCCCTGAGTGTTCCTCTGCTGGAATGGGATTTGAATGGGAAAATGAGGTTTTCTGTCCTGCTTGTCCCAGAAATATTGAAATAACATTAATACAACCTTAAATCCTGCGCTCTCAGCTTTGGGTTTAGAGTCAGCTTTAGGTTCCGAATTTTCCACTCTCGGCTCCATTTCCTAGTTCCTGTTCCCAGCGTTATTTCCCAGTTGGAATGTGGCTTTCTGTCCAGCTCAGCGCTCTCTTCACTTTGCATTTGAACAACTCCAGAGGACGTCCCAAATCCATTTGTCAGGGTCCTTTGGAAAGAGTTTTCCTGCTGAAAATGGGATTTCTAAACATCCCTGGAATAGCTGAGAGAGAGGAATTGCAGGAGCTTTTGTTCAGGTTTTGTGCTGAATTGCTGGGAGAAATCCAACCAAATGAGCCCTCCAGTTTTGGATGGATTGGGAATTTTGGCAATAAAAGGGTCGGTTCACCTTAGTGGGCATTGAGCAAATGTTCCCTTTTGTATGTGCAGGAATTTGCGTTCCTGACTGCCAGAGCAGTGGGAGTGTGTCCATAGGGTGGGCTTGGAAAGGTGGATTAGCTCTGACCTTGGAATGTGCCTCTGTCCACGGTTTAGGAGAAATTCAAGGAATTGCCATGGATTTATCACGAGTTTCCCTTGGAACACAAGAGGGCATYGCTGCTCCTCTTTTCCAGCGCAGCAGAATCCATGGATTCACTGTGTGCCAAAGGGAACCTTGACAACACCTATCCAGGTTATTGCTGTTTCTTTAGTGCTGTAAAATTCCCAGTTTTCCATAGGAACTGGGAGTTGCTRGTGTGACTGGGATGCAGCGCTGTCCCTACTCCTGTTTCTGCGTCCTCCTCACCCTCCTGACCACTTCCATTGGCTGATCCCACAAAAACTGGGCTGAACATTCCCGTTTTTTATTGAAGTTTTAGGCATCGARGGGTTTGGATCAGGTTAGCACTGAGGTCTATCCCATTCCAGGCAGTTCTTCCCTGTGCAATTCCCGGTGGCTCAGGACCTGCTCACCCTCTSATGGAATGTTAAGGTTGGAGAAGATCCTGGATATGGGATAGAAATCCAATAGAGCTGCACGTTCAGTGCTTATTAATGGTCAAAAAACCAAATTAATCGAAGATTTGRGGGAAAAGAATAGTGGATAAAACATGGGAGAGACTTCTGGAGGCAGGTACTGGTAACCAGGAAAAAAAAAAAAGGGAGGCTGATCCCAAACAATAATTCCAATCCACCTGCAACGCAATAATATTTTGTGTGGAAAAGGAAGGGAATACTCACACAAAACAGCTTTTTATGGATCGTGCAAGGCAAGAGGAATATGGGATRTAAATCTTCAGGTGACAATCTGAGTGGAGAAATCTTCCAAGCTTCTTTTCCACAAATTGTGTCCATATTTTCATCCGAGTTGTTCCAATGTTTTCCCCCAATCCTGCTCYGTATTTTGTAACTCCAGCTTYGTGAGGAGAAATCCAAGCAGGAGGGAAGAGCGAGGGTGTGAAGAATAAATTTGTAGCTACACTTGGAGCATCCAAAAGAGTTCTCTTCCCTATTTTTTCGCTCCTCCCCGGCTCCTGGGGTGGATTTGACAGCTGGCTGCTCATTCCCACCATTTCTCCACGTTTCCCTCGGGTGTGTGGGGATATTTGGATGTTTGGACAGGTTTGCAGCAGATTTTTATGTTGGAACAAAAAAAGGGTTTTCTGGTGAGTCCCGAGGCGTGAGGAAATCCAGGATTTAAGAATTCCCTGAGGAGTTGATCTGGTTTGATATCAAATATTGGAGTGCACCTTTTTAGGGCTCTGAGGGCCTGTTCAATATTTAGGTTCTGTTAAATATTTAGATTATGGTCTTAAATGCTTTATTAAAATCTGGCTTTGCTGCCTTGTTGCCTTGGCTTGGTTCTCCTGGAATAATTTTATTGTGGAGGCTGCGGATCAGAATCCGAAAGGAAAACACGAAGGGATCGATCCTATTCCCCACCTCCACCTGGAAAACCTTCCTGGAATCGGGATAAATCTACTCCTGTCTCTACTCCTGTAGTACTCCCGTTGTTCTCCAGATGGTGGTCGTGGGCAGCACATTAAAAACAGTGTTAAAAGCTAAATAAAACCGAAATTCGGGATAATTTTGGGCSCCGAGTGACTCCAAACCTTCCTCAGGAATTCTGGCTTCAGCCAGAGCTCRCTCGTGGTCCCTGGGAAAGCTGTTGGGAGTTAATTGAGGGATTGATAAAACGGGGATTAATTGAGGGATAGATAAGGTGGGGATTAATGGAGGGGCAGATAAGGGAAGTTGGAATGATAAAGGGGAGGGAGATTTGCATGGAAAATTAAAGAGGATAATAAAGCTTGGAAAACCGAGCAGAACATGCCCAGATGCTCCTTCCACCTCTGCAAATCCCACGGATGAAAGGAAATATTTGGGGTAATGGGAGGCTTTAATAGGAACGGTGGGATGAATCCCAGAAGTTCGGAAGGAGGTGATGTTTT
This sequence comes from Amblyornis subalaris, assembly GCA_018881555.1. Classification (NCBI taxonomy): domain Eukaryota; kingdom Metazoa; phylum Chordata; class Aves; order Passeriformes; family Ptilonorhynchidae; genus Amblyornis; species Amblyornis subalaris. The sequence goes on from JACAXG010000097.1 coordinate 1,724,326, forward strand.
GGAGACATGTGGGGGCTTTTTTKTAAATTCAGTTTTGTTTTTTAAATGTTGTGTCAGAGTTAATACCCTGAGAAATAGGTGGGGCTCTTATTTCTTAGATCATTTSAAATTATCACTAGGTAAGAACTGAAGGAATAAAGCTTGGAATAGGAAAAAAATAGAGGRGCTGGCTTCCCACGTGGTGTGGAAAATAAAAACCTGGAGGAAAAAATACTTCAAAACACATTTTTAATATTTATGCTGATATTTCRAATTATTTAAATCACAGAATGGACATCACCTGGTTGAAAACCTGAATTAATTCCATAAATCCCGTCAGTTTYGGGGGTAATGAGGCAGGATCAATTATTCTGCTTGAACATCCTTCCTGGATTTCAAAAGCCTGCTCCGCATTCCTGGGGGGCATTCCCTTACCTTGGAAAAGGAGGTCGGTGGTGTTCCCCAGAACACCCCAGGATCCGCAGGGAAAGGAGGATTGAATTATTCCGTGCTGTTTCTGGAAAACATCCMTGAAAACTTAGTCCTGAAACTCAGACTTCCTGTGATTTTATTCCACGATTTTATTCCCACCTGGAGCAGAGGAGCAGCCGATAAACCCAAGCCATGGTGCTGGATCAGCACTCAGGGGCTTGGGGCTCACTGGTGCCCAAAATCCCACCCCAAATCCTGGACATCTCGTCATGAAAGTAATCCACACAAATCCTTTCTATCCAGGAAAACCCAGAGGCCACCGCCTCTGGATAGTCCAAATGCCAACCTATCCAAAAAAAAGTGSGGAAAAAAGGTAATTTGTGCTGTGTCTGACTTAGCTCTGCTGTCGTTCCTCAGCTAAAAATACCCAGATGAATGTTTTGTCTGCCTRTTTTTAGACCTTGCCTGTTGCCATCAGTTTTTGAAGCTCTTGGAGCTTCTCAGTTGGGATATTTTTTAATTTTATGTTTTCTCGGAGGCCTAAATAAAATAAGTGTGATTAATATGAGGGGTAGCTGTCTAGAGGAGTTTCGAGAAGATGAATTAATCACAGGTCCGGGAATGAAAATTGTCACTCTTTATCAAACCTCTTTTTGTCCCCAACTTTCGTTTTGCTGCCGCCACATCATCTTTTGATTCATCTGCGTTTCTTGGATCCAYTGAATTTGAGGCTGTGCGGGTGCCGGGAATTATACCATCCCCYTTTTCTGTGGGAATTGAGGTGAGCCCAATCATTTTATTAAAAGGTGAGCCCGAAGTTTGGCTCTGCCAGGTTTGCCTGGAGATGGAAGCGGTTGGGAAAAAAAGGCTTTTAATGATTCAATTTTAATTACACACCTCGATCCCGAACGCAGAAAAGGCAGCTTGGAATGTGTGTGGAACGGGGAAGGGATGAGTCACTGTTCATCAGCAGAAGACAATGAGGCTCCTGAAATATTTTCTTCAAACTTCAGCCTCGCCAGAAGAGAAAATAAACGACAATTATGGAAACTCAGTYGATGTCAAAGCTGAATCAGACACGGATTCTGACAGCGTTTTCTGACTAATGATAACTCATCCCGAAGGAGACATCAAACCTCTTTGCTTTTACCTGCAGAACCTTCTGGATCTCAGCTCATCCYGGACATTCATCCCCGGGAGGGTCCGAGGGGCAGGGATTTGGGGTGAGATGAGCTTTAAGGTCCCTCCCAAGCCAAACTTCCCAAACGTTCCATGATTTTGTTGAGGATTTGGTTGGTTTTATTCAATATTAGGTTATTTTTGTTCAATATTTGGTCTGCACACACCATCCCCTGTCCTCTCCTCCCTCGCGCTGCCGTACAGGAGAAATCCACGGAGTCCGGCGTTGTTTGGCAAGGGATTCGGGAAYAAATCGAGGTTGTTCCTTCCTCTGCCTTCCAGCATCATTCCATGTCWTTGTAACAGCTCCTCTGCCTCTCCTGGCTGTTGTAATCTGGGAAGGTTTCATGCCTGGGCTTTGATTCCACAGGGATTTTCTCATTCCTCCCAGGAAGAAGGGACAGGACGGGAGGGGAGCTGCTGCCTTTGGACCTTTCCCTATGTGCTTGCAGTACCTACGTCTGGAATATTTCCAGACTGACTTTTTGGGGCAATTCCCAGCTGGAATATTTTGAACAGAGACCTGGGTAACACCGGRAATGTCACTGGAATGAAGCAGAGGATTGGGAATGTAGGATTGTCCTGTGCTGCTGCCTCAGCCGCGTTCTCATCCCGACTGCTGCTCCAAAGGCTCGTTACCCAGCACTGGAGATTCCCATTTCCATTAAAAAATCATGGAACTTTTTATTTCCTTGGCCAGGCCACAGCCAGCGCCTCCCTGACCCTGTTTTTGTTGGCAGTGGCTCCGAGCTGCTCCCGAGGATTTTTGGCTGGGAATTTATTCCTTTAATTAAGCCATCATGGACACAGCTYTCTGGGAATTCCCACAGCAAATCCCGCTCTTTCCCACCTCCAAAGCATGAGGCACCTGGCAAAGCTGGAGTTGAACAGGGAGTGTTGGGAGCTTTGCCTGTGTCAGGCATTCCTTAGGGAAAAACAGCTGTAAATAAATCCACCTTGTAAACCTGATCYCGGTTAATCCGAGGGAGCTGATAAGGGACGGATGATCTGGGAGACAAAGAAATCCAAATAACTGGAAGGAAAACACAAACCCTTGGATTCATGGTGGAATTTTCTGCTCCTGCTCAGCCACTGTGAGGCCGAAATGAGGGAAATTTGTTGGCTCGTGCAGGTGATTTAAATCCTTTGGTTGGTAGGAACAGGAGGGTGGTCCAAGGCTAAACATTCCTTTTGGTCCCTTTTTTATGGAGTTTTTCTTGGGAATACCTGGCAGGATGCAAAAATGGCCTGGCAAAACGGAGGCCTGGATTGGATCCATAGGATTATCTGGGAGCAGTAAGAACTGACAGAGCAATATTGGTTTTTTTTTTCATGTTTGTCATTGTATTACAGAATCATGGAATTGTTTAGGTTGGAAAAGCCTTCTGAGGTCATCGAATCCACCCCTTCCCCGAGGCCACCCCTGCCCCACGTCCCCAAGTGCCACACCCACACGGCTTTTAAATCCCTCCAGRAAAACCCTTTCCACGAAGGAATTTTCCCTACTCCACCTCTGTAGTRACACAAAGCCTTTTCTCCTTGGGATATACGAAATTTTCRCACTTTTTCCCGTCGGCTTTTCCTTTCTCTGGAGTCACCCCGGAGGTCTCGGCCTGTGAGGAATAAACTGGATTTATTTCCAATGTATTACATTGAATTAATTGGTCATAGATTAATCAATAGCTCCGAAATGAGGGAATAATCCCGAGCGATGCAGATGGGTGTGACATATGGGATTACTCACCGGGGATAATATAGAAGGCATTTAAATGTTCTCCGGGAATAAATCAAGCACAATCGAAGTTGCTAAGCAAATTCCCTTCTTACCTCAGGCCCTGGCGCCTTAYATAATATTACAATAAACGCAGAAATGATGGAAATGTACCATTACGAGGAATTTATAAATATCAATTTATTCTCCGGTGCTAAGGGGGTAACAGCGTAGACAAACACCCGTAAGGAAAAGGGGCATTGCAGCGTGGTAGGGGGTTGGATTTTTTTGGCAAGGAATCCAGAGAAATTTGATTTCCTGTGCATTTAATACGGGTAAAACCGTTCCAAATCCGGTTTAGGACCAATGGGAAGGAAAAGGCAGCAGGTTGGTGTTTTTCCCGGCTCCTCCGTGCGTGTTCTGAACACAAATCRTTTTCCAGTGCCAGGGAGCACCTTGTGGGGCTCTGGGGATTCGTTCCGTGTGGGCAGGGGAGCAGCCAGCCCCTCCAGACTCCCAGGGAATATTTTTTAAAGGTGGAATTCCGTGTTTTTGGGACTGAGCTGGAAAGTAGTCTGGACTTTCTTTGAGATCCTGGGTGTTTTAAAGACCTAAAAAAATTATGGAATCCTATGCWGAGGTTGGCAAGTGATGGATTTAAAGCAGGAATGAATATAAAAGCTGATAATTGAACGAGGAACAGCCCGGGAGCAACTGGATGCTCAGGGAATGGGAAGAGCTCCAGAGGGGGCTTTTTATTTCGGGTGGGTCCTGTCCAACCTTGGCTGGGCTTGCAGAGGTGGGAGATTTCCTGGAATCCCAACTGGTTTGGGTTGGGAGGGAGCTTAAATCCCATCCAGTCCCACCCCAGGGACACCTTCCACCATCCCAGGCTGCTCCAAGCCCCGTCCTTGGACACCTCCAGGGTGGGGCATCCACGTTATCCCTGGGAAACAACACCAGCATCTCTTCACGGATGAGGAGTTGATGCTTCCAGATACTTCCTTGCTGTTCCCTTTTTATCCCTGTTCRACGCTGGCTTTGGTTTGTGTGTTGTGGAATGGGGGGGGCTTTGCTTTCCTGCCTTGCAGGGGGATGTGGCTGATCCAACGCAGCTCAAATTCCGACGGTGAATTCCTGCTATCCATCTCAAATCGCTATTTTAGCTCCCCAGAGTTTGGTGCGATGGTTCCTGTGCCAATCACGTGTTTAAGCCGAGCCTACGAGCAGGTTTGCTGCCGTTCCGAGGGAGCTGAAATAAAACTGGGACTGGGATGGGGCAGGATTATCTAAGACTGACCTGTCCTGGAATTCTCTCTATGGAATTAGTGGCGCTGAGCAGTGGGATGGACACAGCGCGTCTCCYGGATGGGATGGAAGGGAAATAAGGAAGGGAAAAATTAAATTGCATTTTGTGTCGTTCCCTTTCCCTTTCTCTCCGCTTCTGTTGTGTCTCCAGAGCTGCTCCATCCCTGCAAAGGTTTCGGTTTGGATTGCCTTGGAGTCTTTTCCAGCTTTTCTCAGTGCTGCACGCAGCTCTTCTTTCCACATCACTGCCACTTCCCAGCTCTCCCTTCCCAGCCTCYGCTCTCCCTGGAAGCCTTGGCTGTCATTCCTTATCCTTACGTTTCAATCCTCAGTGCCTTCTATTTCCACATTAAAGCCCCATTCCCTGGCATCTCTTTTCCTGGCTGCTCCCAGCTCATTGATGTTTTTTTTTGTCTCGCTCCAGACATTTCTGTTCTGTTTGATTCCCTGGCCCCCCCTCGCATCCCTGCCTGTCTCCCATTCCCTGGCTTGCTCTGATTTCTTCCCAGTGCTGCCTCATCCTGGCAATTACATCTCCTGCCTGGGGGGCTGAGCTGGAGATCACATCCCTGTCACTCCTGTGACATTTCCAAAGCAAATTTATTCCGTGCTCTGCTGCTGTCTCTGGAACTGAGTTATTTTCCAGTACAAATGACTGTTCCCATATTCTCCACTCTCTCTTTCCRTCTCATTCCCTCTTTTTTCTCCGGTCACTGTGTTGGTTTAGTCCTAGAGAAAGTTGTCATTTTATAGGGATTTTTTATTCCCTTACCTTGGTTTGCTTTGCCCCTTTTCCTCAAAATCATGTTTTTCCTCCCTTTCACCAACCCAGACATTCCTCAATCCTTTTATTTCCTAATGGAAACTTTAGCTGATTTCCCTGCCTCCTCTTTAGGATCACGTCCATCCCTCCCAGAGCTAATGGAGCTAATTGGCTTCTGGAGTTTCTCTCCTGGAACTCCAGCGTGGATCCTTTCCCAACCCATCTTCTACCCAGTGCATTTGGCAGAAATCCATGTTAAAGTGGGGACAGTGCCGTGAAATTCCATCATCTTCTGGCCCAATAATGTTTTTTTTTTCCCATCAAAGGTGGCCTGATTTTAGTCTAAAAGAAAGAGATTGGCTTTTAAGGGCTGGAATCCTTCCCTTGCGCGTCCTCAGCCATGAATAAATGTTCTGGAGTTGTCCATCTCTCCCAGCCTTTCCAATCCTGGGTCTGATTTTAGCCAAGGAAGCCCTGCTGCGTGTGAGGGACCTTCCAGRTCCTTCCAGGACTAACGAAGGAACAGCTCCCGTTCCTTCAGGAGCTCGGGGATGTTCTCATGGATTGAGACAACAAATTGAGCAGCAACTAAAAACACACGGAGGGGATCTGTGGTTTTTATTCTATACTGAATAATCTCAATTTTCAAATTGTTTGCGAGTTTGATCGAGGTTTGATTTGGGCTGCGAAAGAGGGAATTCTGTCAGCGAGGAATTCCTGAACAGGAAACTGGACTTGATTAAAAATGTGTTTTTCCCCTGGGTTTCCTCCCTCGGAAAAAGAAGGACAAGTAGAACCAGCAAAGCACAACCCCTTGAGATAATCGGAATTAATTCCGTCGGTGTTATCTTTGTGGGATGCCTTTGGGATGGATGGAGCAACGACCGGAGCGCCAGGGGGGAATTCCTGTTTTTATCTAAATGTGCTGCGAGGAGGAATTATCCCATTGCTCTGCCCCTGGCTGCGAGTGCTSGGAAAAGCCAACCGAAAGCTTTTCCCTTCCTGCTGGAGCGTGCAGGACACWCCACAATTCCCTTTTCCCGGGTGTTTCGTTCTCTCCTGGCCATTAGGACTTGGGAACAGGTGAATAATGGTGCTGCTGGAGGAGAAGGAGGTGGTGGTGTTGCTTAGCAATTGCTCTGAGCACAGCGAGGATCAGCTCCCGGGGAGGAGTTGCAGCCTTGGGAATGTTGTTTACCACCACATCAGGAATTTTAATAAAATATATTCAAACTTCCAGCAGTCCCAGACCCTTCGGTGGGGTGGGAAGAGTGGATGAAATCTCACCCAAGCGTTCTTAAACTTCTGCAAGTTTCCTGAATTCTCCTTCTTTTTTCCGAGTGGCCTCATTTTCCTGCCAGGCACTTCCCTTTAATCGTCTTTTCCGCCTCCTCGACAATTCCTTCGTATTTCTGATCCCTTTTCTGATGGGATTGTTACTCTTGGGCTCCCGATGGGCTGCAGGCAATAGTCTGTGCTGATGGACAGGTCAGTGCAGTCCAGGGTGTTCCTGGGGTGGAGTTCAGGACAGAGGGAGATGCCTGGGGACCATTTTCCTTCCTGGTGTCTGTCCAGGCTAGGGATGAACAGATGGAGCAGAGCCCTGGGAGAAGGATTGGGGGTGCTGGGGAGTGGGACTGGACTGGATTCTGCCCCTCTCAGGTGAGACCCTCCCTGCAGAGCTGCTCCAGCCCTGGATCCAACAGCAGAAGGATGTGGAGCTGCTGGAGAGAGTCCAGAGGAGGCCATGGAGCTGCTCCAGGGCTGGAGCCCCTCTGCTCTGCAGCCAGGCTGGGAGAGCTGGGAGTGCTCACCTGGAGAAGAGAAGGCTCTCAGAGTCCCTTCCAGTGCCTAAAGGGGCTCCAGGGGAGCTGGAGAGGGACTTGGGACAAGGCATGGAGGGACAGGACACAGGGAATGGCTTCCCACTGGCAGAGGGCAGGGATAGATGGGATATTGGGAAGGAATTCTTGGCTGGGAGGGTGGGGAGGCCCTGGCACAGGTTGCCCAGAGAAGCTGTGGCTGCCCCYGGATCCCTGGAAGTGTCCAAGGCCAGGTTGGAGCAACCTGGGATAGTGGGAGGTGTCCCTGCCCATGGCAGGGCTGGAACTGGATGGGCTTTAAGGTCTCTTCCACCCAAACCATTCCAGGATTCCATGAACSTCCCCAGCCGCTCTGGCACTCCGTGTGCTCTCCCTGCCATCTCTCCCGTTGCCGCTGGTACCCTCAGCAGGWACAGCAAAATTCCTTTTTGGGAAKTGCTGCCAGGCTTTTCAGATCCCAAGCTTTTCCTGCCAGTTAGCTCCAGTCTCTGGTTCTCACCTCCTCCTGGCTCATCCCGGAGTAAAGCAGCGTGTCTGGCCAGGATTCCCGCGCTGTAAATCCATGGAGAACACGGAGGTGTTGGCTGCAGGCTGCTCTGTGTGTGTGCGACACCAGAAGTTGGCAGCTGAGGGATGGGARCTGGAACACCAGGAGAGCTCAGCTACAACCTTTCCCAGGGAAYTGTGTCAGGGAAACGCGGATCCGTTGCCACCGGGATCTGGAAGGTGCTGGAAAAAGAAATATCCCGTGCTCGGGGTCAGCCTTCAAAGCGCTCCAAGGAACCTCAGCCTGGAGGAACGCCTGGATTCCAGCTTCCTGAAGTGGGTGGCGCTTGGTGTTCCCACTCTTTCTGCTTTCCCAAGGGATTGGAGCCTTGCTTCCTCCCCCAGGCTCCTCCTCCCTGCTCATTAATTCAATTTTCCTCCACTTCTTTGCCCATCCCAGCCCAGGCTGAGGGGCTGACAGTTCATTACTAATTCATGGATGTCCAAGTGATGGGAAGCACTCCCTTCATGGACACATTGGACAGGCTGTTTTATTGCCCTTAAAAGGTGATTTCCCTCTCTTCTCCCTGCCCTTTGAATAGCTCCAGGAAAAGGCATGGAAATCTCTCTGATATCAGATATATCCTCACAAACCCCCTCCAATATCCCATCAGAGTCAGAAAGTTCATTTATATTTCTGTTTGGAATCCCGGATTTTTATTTCCGTGAGGAATTCCAGCTTCAGGGCTTTTGTGTGGATCGGATTTCCCATTCAGCTCCCAAGCTTCCCTTTGTCTCTCCCTGCCTGTCGGTGCAGCGGAGCAACAGATCCCAGCCTAGCACGTCAGAATTCCTAAAGCATTCCGTGCTCCTGCTCCGCTGCTGCCTGAACCTCTCTCCGTGTTCAATCGCTGCGGTTCCACTGCCCTTAAGTGAGGCTTAGGCAGATATTTTGGGATATTTTGGTTTTTAATAACTGGGAATGGCGAAGAGCACAGGGCAGGCTGGGTGGGATGTCTGGGAACTCTACAGGGAAGTTCCTATAATGAGGCTTTGCTGGATGCTGAGGGAGCCACGCTGGTGTTTCTGTCGAGTGTTTTGGGATATTTGAGTGGAAAACCACTGGAATGGACAGGGACTGGYGGGGATTTGCTGTGTAATTGATGCCTGTGCTGTGCAATCAGAGCACTTTTCCCACAGCCTTGCCTGGGTGGCTCTTCCCTKTCTCCTCCTCCTTTAAAAACATTTATTGTGTTTACATTCAGAGTCACCTCCTGATCTGTTACAAAGATGTTCTGCCCTTCCCTCTGGGGTTTTTTGTGCTCTTAAAATCAGCATTTTGCCTCTAACTTCCTTACCTGGATGTTGCTTCTTTATCCTTGCACGTGTAGGAGTTCCTTTCGTGGTGTTTATATCCAGCCATAAAATCCCTGTGGTTTTCTCGCTTTAAACACACAGAATCTTAAAGCCATTGGAATTAACTTCGCGGGGAGGTGCCAGGTCCCCCATCCTTTGATTTGGCAGCGGTTCCACCCTTCGGCTCCGGATCCCGGGACCGTGGAGCCCGTCCATGGAGCAGGCATTCCAGCAGAATAGTATTCCTTGCCGGAATAGTATTCCTCGCTTTGTTCCTGCACAATAGTATTCCTTGCCTTTTTTTTGTTCCCTGTCAGACCTTTTTTTYCCCCACCCTCGGTGCTGCTCCCGTCCCTCCCCGAGCCGGGGCTCTCTCGGGGTGTGTCAGCTCCTTAAAATTCCCTGGGAATCCGCCGCGCTCCCCACGGGGCAGGACGGAGCCCGCTCGTCAAAAGCACCCCGAGCCAATGAGCGCGGCTCGGGTGGAGCTCCCGCGGTGCGGGCACCGCTGATCCTCAATGAAACCCCGGGACGAGCCACCCTGAGCCATTCCCGGCGCCCGTTCCCGGCCGCCCGGCGCGTTCCCGGTCGGGGGGAGGGCGGGATGCTGCGGGACGGGGATGCGGGAGAGCCGCGGCTGATGCGTTTTCCGTGAGGGGCTGGTGCCACAGCGACGGCCCGGAGCGTCTTCCAAGGAAAAACCGCGCTCGCCGCAGCCCTGCCGTGTCATCCTCGCGTTCGTGCCGCCGCCGCTCCGGGCGGGATTTGCGTTTGGAGCGGAGCCCGCTGGACGAGCGGGAGGCGCTCGGAGCCCGCRCCGTGCGCTCCCGTGGCGATCCGTGAGCCGCGGCCGCGCACCATGCCTTTCCGTGGCCATCCGTGAGCGGCCGCGCTCGCCCGGCAACCGCGGCGATGACGGCCAGGGAGGCTTCCCGGGAAGTCGCCGCTCCCGAGGCGGAGATTTCCATCCGGACCTTCAAGGAGCAGATGCACCTGGAGCTGGAGCTGCCGCGGCCGCCCGGGAACAGACCCGCGTCGCCCAAGATTTCTCCCCGCAGCTCGCCCAGGAACTCGCCCTGCTTTTTCAGAAAGTTGCTGGTGAATAAAAGCATCCGCCAGCGCCGGCGCTTCACCGTGGCGCACACATGGTAAGGTCTGCCGGGCATCCCTCCCTGCTTCGACCGGGCTTAAACCGAGTTTAAACTGGATTTAAACCGGGGCGAACCCGCCCAGGGCTCTCCCCGCGGGTGCCGAGCGAGCGGGGATGGTTGGCGCGGTGCCTCGAGCGCTGTCGTTCCCGGGAGGAATCCAGCCCTTTATTCCCTGTGTGCCGCCGGTAATCCCTGGCGAACAAAGGCGGCGGGCGGCAACTTTGCCAGGCGTGGTGGGGTTGTGGTGGAGAGCCCGGGAATTCGCGGCAGAGCCCGGGAATTCATTGCAGGACTCGTTTTCAGGACCTGTGAATTCATTTCGGGGCCCAGGAATTCGTCTCAGGACCCATGAATTCATTTCAGGACCCATGAATTCATTTCAAAGCCCATGAATTCATTTCAAAGCCCATGAATTCATTTCAGAGCCCATGAATTCATTTCAGGACTCGTGTAGTCATTTCAGAGCTCATGAATTCATTTCAGAACTCATTTCAGAGCCCATGAATTCATTTCAGAGCCCATGAATTCATTTCAGAACTCATTTCAGAGCCCATGAATTCATTTCAGAACCCATGAATTCATTTCAGAACCCATGAATTCATCTCAGAACTCATTTCAGAATCCATGAATTCATTTCGGAGCCCAGGAATTCATTTCAGAACCTTCAGGACACGTTTTTTCCTCCCCCTCTGAGCACAGGGCGATGGGAGCAGGGCACTCCTGGAGTTAAATCCTGCCGAGGGCTTTCACTGCGCTCTGAGGGGCTTTGAAAGAGTTTCTGCTGGCTACAAATATCCCTCCTTTCAGCCTTTTTTCCGAGGGAATCCTGGCTGAGAGTCTTGTTTTCCCTCCCTGCGAATTGCTAACCCCAAACAGTGCATTTGGGTGCCATTACAGCTGATCGTGGCTGCCTCTGGCTGTCACTCACCCTGCTTAAACCGTGCCATCAAAATATAGAATCCAGGAAAATCCATGAGGATCTCACTGGTTCTTTTCCTGAATTGACTCTGGATGTGCCTTGCRCCATCCACCTTTTAAATCCCACAAGCCTCCACGAACACGCACCAGCTGACTGTGGGAATTGAAGCAGAAAACTCGGAGTAATGTGAATTTTTTTTTAAACCCTGCTCGCACAGCCGTGTATCCATCAYTTTCCCATTCCATAGATCATCCCGTTGGGATCTGGGTGGGCTGGTTTGGGGTGGCTGGGACGTCCACCCYTGTTTGCTACTTTGGAGAGCAGAACCTTTTGTTAAAAATGGTTCGTGTGAGCGATGCTGGAATATTCCAAAGCTGAATTTACTTCCGAAGGGAATTACTGATGGCTGAGAGTGGATTAGCGGCTCTGAGTGTAAGAAAAATAAGGAAAAAACTCCCAACTTGGCTGCCAGGGAATTGCGTTGAGCAGAACTGAGATCACTGACTTCTTAATTTTGCTTTCGACACAGTTGGAAATTTTTGGGGGGTGCAGCAACGTTCTGTTTGAATGAGAATTCTGGAATCGTGCAGTTTTCCTGCTTTTTCTTTAAATTTAAATCCAAGCAGTAATAACAACCTCCAACTGGTTCCATCTGCAGCAGCTCCAGTGTGTTCTGCAGCGTTTTCATTGGTTGTAGTCCCTGGCGTTCGGGGTTATTCCCGTTAATTCCCTGGAACATCTGTCACATCTCCCAGCGTGGGGACAACGGGGGTGCCGCTCATCCCAGCGGCCTGCCTGGGGAAATGAGGGAAGGATGGTCCAGCTGGGAATGAGGAGGGCAGGATGTGGCCAGACTCAGCACTGGGTAGCTGTGAAAAAAGAAATGAAAATATACTCTACTTACACCAACTTGTAAAGGAGGTGAGATCCCTCTAAATGGAAAAAAAWGGGAAGGTTCTCAACTCARTCTTGAAAAGTTTTGAATATCAAGTGATTTTGACCTGTTTTAGCTTTAGATAAGAAAGGAATTATTGTAGGGATGAAGAAAATCACCCTTATAAAGAATGTGTGAGTGTGAGCACGTGCTCAGCATAACCCACCCAGCAAACCCAGCTGCCTTTCCAATTGAAATTCCATTATTTAAATTGCTCCAGCTTTTCCCTGGAGTGTCTGGAGGGCAGCAGGGTCCGGCTGTGCCCCTGGATTTGCTGAGGAAYTGTGGGATTGGGGTGCAGGGCAGGGAACAGCCTCACCTGTGCCGAGCCAAATGCCCCTTCCGTAAACTACCTTTTTGTGGGAGCTGGGAAGCAGGAGCTGGGAAGCAAAGGAATGGCCTCGGGAGCAAAGGGACAGGAAATCCCATCCACACAGCAGCGCCAAGGCAGGGAGTTAATTCCTGCTGGTGGATTTTGTAGGATTTGTAACTTTCACAGCCTCCCAAACAGGGAACTTTTTCCCTTTGGGGGTGGGAAATCCTCGTTTTTCACCACGCTGATGTTGTCGTTTGATGAATCCTCTGTTCCTTYTTCCGTGCCCTTTATTTTCGGTTTCTGCCTTCCCTCATCCATCTTTCCTTCATAACTGATTGCCTCTCCCAGGCATTTTCCATCTTTCATGACCGAATACCTGGCAGCTCCTTTCTCCTGCCGGTGCTGGTGGGATCTGTGTCACCGCACTCTGCTCCCATATCCAGCAGCAGATCTTATCCAAAAAAGAAAAAGGAAAGCAAATTCTGAGATTTTTTTTTAAAATGAGGATCATTCCAGTTTTTGTGTGCTCCAAATCATCACTCCCCTGGTGTCCCCTGGTGCATTTTGGGGACTTTGTGAGGAAAAGAGCAGGCAGAAGCCATTTAAATTTGGGACGTGGAGAGTTTCCTTTGGAATCACCGGAGAGGGARCAGCAGCTCCTGGGGATGGTCCTCAGCTCCTTCTCCTGCCATCCCAATCCCAGCACATTCCCGCTCCATGGCCCGTGGTCTCCTTTCCCTCACCCCATCCTTAGCTCGAGGATCCCAAAGGAATGGTTTGAAAAACACCTTTCCTTTTTACAGCTCTCCCATCTTCTTTTTGCTGAGGAATAACTGTTGGGATCACACCCATASCAAGGTCCTTCCCAGCAATGTCTTGGAAGATCCCAAAAGCCAGTGTTTTCCAAGTGCACTCTGCAGTTTGTAACCCGGATTTCTTTGGTTTGCTGTGTTTATCCCCAAAATTATAAATAATTCCTCAARGCCAGGTTGGACAAGGCTTGGAGCAACCTGGGATAGTGGGAAGTGTCCCTGCCCTTGGGAATGGGATGGGYTTTGAGGTCCCTTTGAACCCAAACCATCCTGGGATTCTGTGGATATTTATCCAGCCTAAATCACTTGTTCAGTTTTTAATTCCCAGACAGCCCTGGYTGTGCTGAGCTGTAAGGAATAGATTTCTAGACTGTGATGTTGATTGTCTTTTCCTAATTAAGACTTTTGTGGGRTTTTTTTCCCCCCCCAATTAATCCACATTTAGCTTCATTAATTTAATAATTACCTGGTATCTCTGTCATGAAGAAAATACAGGACAGAACAGAGGAAATCTCAGGGAATTTGGGAATTTTGCTGTGCTTTTTCTCTTGGTTATCCCTGGGTGCAGCCAAAACGCAGGCATGAGTCTGCTTTTTAAAATATAACATCCAAAGCAAGTCATGTGCTTATTTTATATCCTTAATTTTTTTGAAAACGAGATCTGTTTTCATGGCACGACAATCTCCCGCCGTGGAATTCGGGAATTTAAATAACGCGGCACAATCCAGTTGAGATTTTTCCAAGCCTGGTGAAACAGCAACGGAGCTGTTCAATTACTGGAAGCTGCAAAATTTAATGGAGGCAAATGAAAAGGATCAAAACATGTCCTTTAGGGTTTGGCTGCCTGATCGTGCAATCGGATAAGGAGGAATTCAATGGAATGGTGCTTTTCGGGAGAATGTGTACTTGGAGTTGCTGAGGAGAACAGGAGTTGATAAGATCCKTGGATTTCTCCGGTGTTTGGGTCACGGTGGAGGGACTTGGGTGCTCCTGGTGGTCCCTCTCCCACCAACTGCCTGTCCCACGGGGGTGAGGTGGCCCTGGCACTCCAAGATCCCAAATCTGAGCTCTCCTGGCCGCCTTCACCCGGGATTTGGCCTGGAGGAGCAGATTCCTGCTTTTGGGACAAAGTCCTGAGAGTGCTGGGTGATGCTGACTCACCCATCTCAGAGGTCTTTCCYGACCTAAACGATCCTGGGATTCTTCAGGATGTGCTTTTGGAGCCGTTTCCACGCTGCTCCATCCATATTTAGCAGGATGCATTCCCATATCCCMGTGTTGGAAACACTTGGATTTGCCTTGATGAGCTGCTCTGGTTGTGTTTCTCACCCACTGCTGATGTGATTTCAAGCTTCTTTTCCCATTTTGGAAGAAAAACCGGGATGCTTCTCGCGCTTCCTGCAGCTTCTCTCCCAGACTGGGGCTGGTATTGGACACGCTGTGTTGCTCAATTCTCCACGGAAAGTTCCAGGAGAAACAAACTGAAGGGAGTAGGGAGAAAAAAAAAAAGATGGGGAAAAAAGCAGAAGGTTCCTCTCTTTTTCCCCGCCGAGTATGTTCTCCCATCTGTCTCCAAATCCCGGGAGAATTCCTCAGCACTTGCGGGAAGGATTGCAAAGGACACGGGGCTGAGGGGGAAGCGGAGCGAAGCCCCCACGACAAACCCAGCACCAGTTGTGCCATCCCTGCATCTGCTCTCTCCCGGGAAATTGGCTCCAAGCCCCGCCAAAAACCCATGGAAAACACAAAGGAGCAGCTTCCTGCATCCCCCGGGCACATATGTGGGAAAAGATGGTGCTGAAATCATCCCCAGCTGTTCGAGATGGGAGAAAGTCCAACGGATCCTGATATTAATAACTGGAGTTTGATGGATGCGGCCCTTTCCCTGGGAGGGGGAGCGAGGAAGGGAGGGAATTCCTTCTCGGAGAAGTTATTTCTGGAGTTTTAATACCTTTAGAAGAGTTTTAATACCTTTAAAAAAGTTTTTCAATGTCTGCAGGGTGCTGATCAATGAGGGATAGACATTCCCAGAGGATTTGTGGTGCGTGCCCGGAGAATCYATGACCTCCAGCCCTCCTGTTGAAGGATGAAGTTCAATTTTCCGGGTTTTTTCCAGGAGGTTTTCCTGGCGGATCTGGCTCTGTGGGAAGTGTTGCTGTGTGACACTCGCCGCCGTGGCAGCATCCACACGTTCGGGCTGAGTGTTTTTGGGATGTGCTCTTGGCTCCTCCCGGGCTCCCTTTGGTTGCCAGGACAGGCTGTGGCAGACACATCCCTGGATTATCCTAATTTATGCACTGTGGGTTGGCTCCAGTGCAGATCTCTGCTTTCCCTGATCCTTTTTTGGGGTTTTTTTGGTCTTTTCCAGCTTTTTTGTTTTGGGAAAATCCTCCCTGTTTCCTGTGGAGATCCAAGAGGGAAATAACGATCCTGAATTCTGCCCACGTTAATGTTTTGGGGTAAAACATCCCCGTAAGTGCCCTTGGAAAAGGTTATTAATGTGAAATAAGGTTTATTTTCTAAGAAATCCATGCATAGATTCAGTTGAGTTTTGGGATAAAACTCTGCCACTTGGAAGCACTGGAAGAAAAGTGAATATTGAAGTTTTTAAGTGTCTCACATTCTCCCAGGGCTACAAATGGGGGTGGCTGAGGGGCAGAGTAGATATTAAATAACATAATAATGAGACTCTGGAGAAAGATCAATAGATTAGATTATTTATTTTCTTCTTATGGTTGAAAATACACATTTTTTTTTTGTGTCGGACAAAACTTGATTGATCGCTGATCCATCCTGATAAACAAAGACCTTCCTGGTGGCGTGGTGCGCCGGAGCATCCTCATTGTCCCTGTTTTGGGATGCTGCACTGAAATAGGGATCACCTTTGATCCCACTGGGAGATTTGATTATTTCCAATCAAACTGATTGCCAGAGAACTGAGGAAAAACCTTTTCCTTTTCCTCCTGGCTGAGCCGTTCGTTGCAGCTTCCCCCACGACAGATTTAATGCTCTGAGGGCCAAACATCTGCACAGCACTTAGGGAATTAAAAAGGACTCATTTTATCAATTTGCCCTGAATTTATCTGTATTAATGGGGAGAAAAGAGGTTTTGTTGCATTCCCAGTGGCTCCATGTACTGCTGGGATGAGGATTTTCGTTTCTGGGGACAGTCTGGGATGCAGATTTCAAAAAAGAAATGTTATTCTGAGTAAAAATGTGCTGCAGGTGGATTCTTCCAGGTGCATGAACTGAATGATTTTCATCTCGTTGCATATTGGTCCTGGGACAGGAATTCTGGCTGTGTGGATTTCTGGGATGGAAAAGGGAGAACATTGGACCAGGAGACAGGAGGAGACTTTGATCTCATTTTATCAGTAAAAAAAACCCCAAAACAAGAAATAAATTTATTTTCTCTCAGCTCAGGCACAGCTTTTACAGGTACAGATGAACTGAGTGCAAATCCAACAAAAATGTTAAAGGAATTACCTCCTTTGATATTCTATAGTTTCAACCATGGAATCATGGAATTGTTCAGGTTGGAAAGGACCTTAAAGATCATCAAGTCCAACCATCAACCCCTGGGCCATGTCCCCGAGTGCCACATCCATGGGATTTTTGAACACTTCCATGGATGGGGACTCCAACATTGCCCAGGGCAGCCTGTGCCAGTGGATTACAACCCTTTCCATGAAAATTTTCCCCCTAATATCCAATTCAAACATCCACTGGTGCAACTTGAGGCCTTTCCCTCTCATCCCATCCCTGTTCTCTGGGAGCAGAGCCCGACCTACCCCCCCCCCGGCTGCCCCCTCCTGCCAGGAGTTGTGCAGAGCCAGAAGGTCCTCCTTGAGCCTCCTTTTCTCCTTTTTTTTCCTTGGATTCTCTGTATGTTCTCCAAACGTGCAGAACAGTTTGTAAATGAGCAGTTCCTTGCTGTCTTTTCCACTCAAAGCACAGCCTGAAAATCAGGAATGTTTTGTGCTGCAGCTCCGTTTCCAAAAGTTTTCGTGCTCCCTGCAGGTGAAAACTGCGGAATGATGGACAACTTCATTAGGTGAGAGGGAAAGTTGCCTTCCCCAACAATAATGCAAAATTAGCTTTGCCATTTGATTGGATTCGTTATTCCCGAGCCGATTGGAGGAGCTGTGCCGAGCCCGGTGCATTTTGGATTTCATTCCGCAAAACTGAGGCTTGAGGGAGCTCAGCAGCCTTCAAACACATCCAGATCTCGTAGGTTCAAGGATATTTTCGGATCTCTGTTCCTTAAAACAGCAGAAAAAGGCGAATTTTGTGTTATTGATTATTGTTAATGCACCAAGCCTTGGGAACGTGGACAATTCCACAGGCACATGTGGAATACTTGGGGTGTCTGTGCAGGGCCAGGAGTTGGACTGCATGATCCTTGTGGGTCTCTTCCATCTTAGGATATCCTGTGATTTTAGCCTGCTTAGGTAAACAATCCTGTTGCTTATCTAGGGATTATTTTATTCTGGATTTTTTTCTGAGGAGAATGGAGAAAGAAGGGAAAAGTTTCATATGTGACATGTGGAAATTCAGGAAGGGGTTGATAGGGAACATGGGACAAGGCAAAGAAAGAAAGAAAGGGAGAAGGGCGAGTAAATCCAGGTCCTGGTGCTGTTCATACATCCTAAAACTTTGGGAAAAGTGCAAAGTTCACAGCACGAGACACTTGTGTTCCTTGTCCTTCAAAACCTGGCATTTTATCCTGGAATTGCTCATGGATATTGGAGGGCATGGACAGCGTCCTGTGGTTATTTCTGTGGTGGTTGACTTCAGGAGGAAAGTTTGGAAAGCCAACAGTAATTATAGGACTGGGATCACTATCAATTATTGATGGCAAGAGCTGAGTATCCGGCTGTGTTCCAAAGCTTTCTCTTTTCCTCAGGGAATGTGTCCTTTTAAATCTGGCTTGTCAGACTGGCTCCCCTTACCAGACTGTTCCATGGAGCTGCTGCAGGTCAGGGGTGGGACAGGAGGACAAACGGCCCTGGCATTGTCCCCCCTTATGGATTGAGCCGCTTCCAGCCGGTGTTGGGCTTGGAGTTCCCCTTTTCCAAGAGCTTCCTGCTGGATCAAACCCATGGATCCATTTATAAACACGCTCATGGAGAGGTCACAGCGTGTTCGTTGTGTTCATGAACGATGACAGTGCAGCCCTTTGGCTTTGGTACCATTGGATACCAATTCCATCCGGAGCCTCCTTCGGCTCCAGGGGAGGCTGATAAAAGCAGCAAATGGATTTCTGAGTCAGAGCCAGGGACAGCATTTCTTGGTTTGGTTTTCCTCCCAAAGAGAGCTGGGAACGAAGGAGGAACGATGTCCTCACCACGAAAAAAACCCACAAAACCCCTCAGACGACTCCATGGTCGTGTAAATGATATTTGCGAGGCAAATATCCATAAATATTGAGAGGAATGTTTGAGGAACAATCCTGCTGTCTCAGGAGATCTCTTCACCGTCCTGCTGGTACTGGGATCCAGGTGGGATCTCAGTTGGGATGATGGCAAAGAAGGAGCAAGGATGGAGAAGTGGAAGATGCACGTGGGAGGAGAGCTTGGTGTGATGAGCAGCCCCCGCTTTGTACAAACCTCACCTGGAGGGGCTTCTCTGGAGTACAACATCTTGGCAGTCTGGGATCCAGACTCTGCTCCTGCCTCTTTTCCCAGCTTTATCTTCCCTATAAACATAAGGTCGTCTTCCCCCACTCTGCCTCCAACAAAAACACTTTCCCAAATCCCCGCGACCTCTGGCTCTGCTCTGTTTTCGAGGCGAGACTGACGGAAATCTGCTCTGCTGTACTTTCAACCTGCTCCATAAGGAAGGAGAAGAATCCCGAAATGTCAGGCACTGCTATTTTTACAGCCTTTCCCAGGAAGCAGCTCTTGCTTTGCCGTCTGCATCCTCGGTCGGGATCCGCCGCGGCCGATTATCCCTGTTTGTCTGGGACTTGTCAGTTGTTGTTTTACAGGGAAAAAAAACACTGTAGGAAGTTGTAAATGCCTTCAGTTGGTCAGCCCGGGGTGAAGCGGAATGGGAATCCTCTTCAGCCGTGCCTGGAATGCGTTGGGATGTTTTGGGGGATTAGTCTTGAAGCTTTGGTTTGGGATTTCATGTGCTTGAATTCTGGAAATCACAGAATCCTGGAGTGGGTTGGGGTGGGAGGGACCTTAAAGCTCATCTCGTTCCATGGGCAGGGACACCTCCCACTAGCCCAGGTTGCCCATCCAGCTTATCCTCGAACAATTCCAGGGATGGGGCGTCCCACACCTCGAGGACTCTGCTCCACAACAACCAGGTCTCCAAGGAATGGTTAAGTGGAAAATGCCAGGGCTCTGCGGGCTGGAAATGTCTCCAGAGAGGTTGTTTTATTGTGTTTATTTGTGTTGTGGAAGCTTCACGTATTCACCGCTAACAGCCTCTGACAGGGCCCTCCCTTCGCGGGGAACTCGCTCGGAATCGCCTCCGGTCGGGCTGGAGAAATGGGATCGGTTTAATCGTGGGTTAAAATCAGCAGGAATTCATTAAAAGGGCTTACATTGATGCTCATTCACAATATTGAAAAATATTATGAATTAAGCTCGCGGATCTATTGTGTAATAATAGATGGAAAAATGAGGAGTTCTCCCTGCGGGCTGGGCTGACAATTGGATTTGTCGGAGAATTCCTGTCGATCCTGGTCTGGATCACTCACTCCCCATCACCCCTGTCACTGGGCGTCGTTCACACTCAAATATCAGGTTTTTTACTCATCTTGCTGTTATTGATTTATTTTCTCTTACTATTTAAATCTCAAACGAGCAATGAAATGAAAAACCAGGATTTCCTTCTGTGCTGAAGGGGTGGGAGAGGAGCAGTCAATGGTGTGACTCCATCTGAGAGGTCTTTTCCGACATTTATGTGATTTTAAGGAGCAAGAGAACCTGGCAGGAAATAGTCAAGCGTAATAATTAGAGTTGTTGTCTCGATGATGTAAATACTGAGGATGGAAGAGAGCTCAGAAATGTTTGGGGTTGATATTTTAAATATTCGTTTTTAGTCATGTGCGTGACAATACGAGGCAAACATCCACAGATCTTCAAGAGATGGAATTTAGGAGTCAGAAGTTGCAAAACCAGTGACTGGACAGTCCAAACTGCTGTCAACTGGCCCCCCAAACTGGGAGCAACTGGAGAGGTCACCCTGGAGGTTCAAGTCTCAGGCATTTCCTTGTCTGTTGGTTGTTTTTTATAATTTATTTAGTGATTCTCACCCAAACCCCACTGGGTTTTATTGTTAAAAATCTCATTTCCAAGTCGCTCAACGTGAATTGCCCTCCTAAGGCAGGTCTTGCTTTATTCTGATTCCTCTTAATGCAGGCAAAGAGAAATAAAATCCGAATTATTTCAAGACTTCCAGGGAAACATTCCCTGTGCAATCAACGCCGCAGGTTTATTCACTCAGGCGTCCTGGGGTGGGAAGCGACTCCTCGGTGACAGAGCAATTTGGGCGTGCAGCGACTGTCACATCCAAAATTCCCTCCTCTGGAACGGGAGCGTGGCGGGGAGCGGTGACACAGAGCGGGAATGGCATTGCCTGGGGCACGTCGGCCCCCGTCGCGGGGATTGGGTTGGATTCTGCCGAGTGAACGAGCTGAGCTCCATTTTTGCTTTCACTTCCTTTGAAGGTTCAAGGGAAGGGGAAGGGAAGAAGCTGGAACAGATTCCGAAATGTGCCTTTTAGTGTGGTGGCTCTCCAGGCAAAAGCTGGGGATGCCTTCAGGAATCTTCGGGGGAAAAAACGCGGTGTTGAGTGCTCGAGAGAGAAAAACAGGATATTTAATGCGGTTTTGTTCCGTTTAAAACAACTGGGGGCTCGGGGAGAGCGTTTGGTTAAATGTGTGATGAATAATTCAGGGTCACTAATTTAGGAACTCTGTCATCCGCACCAAAACCCGGCGGTTTGGGCTGTAAACAAAGAGAATAAAAACCCAGCGTTTAACGCAAAGCCAGAGGCTGCTGTGGAGGGAGGGTGCTGTGACAACCCCGGGAACCTTTGAAGGGCACCAGCTCCCAGCTGAAAAGAGGGACAATTTAATTAGGATCGATTTTTTTTGGATGAGTCAATAATAAAATCTCTCCCCAGCAGCGGTAATTCGAATTAAATCGCATTACGCTCCTAAACCCCCCGGATTTATGAGGAGGGAAGTTTTGATCCGAGCACGCAGAGGGCCTTTGCGGGAGCTCCGTCTCTCATCCCGCGATTCCACGGGATGGTTTTGTGGAACATCTGAGGCGTTTTGGATGCTGTGGCTCTGCCAGGCCTGCCGGGGAACAGCCAAACAAAGGGGAGGATGTTTCCCTGGCGAGCTCCCAGCCTTAATTAACGAGACTTAACAAACACAATTACCGCAGATAAAGGTTCGGAAGAGACGGCAGAGATAACAGCAAAYCCCAGAGAGGGACAAGAATTAAAGCAGGGATATTCGTGTTCAATCCCGCGCCCTCCCCGAGAACGGCAGCCGCCGATCCAGATGCTTTTCCCGGCTCCGAGTGGCCTATTTTTCATCCCGGATCTCTTGATGTGCGGTTKGCAGAAATTTCAATGCCGCGTTTCAAAGGCAAAGGGAGAATTCCAGAGGATTGTAGCATATGTCACCTTTCCAGGCAGACGCGGGCTTGAAGGCATTTGGGATTTAGAGGAAATCTCCAGAAAATGTTGGTTGCAATTGAAAATAACCCTTTATTTCCCATTTCAGGGTGATCCCAGTGTAGGGAATTACCTGATGTTCTCATTTGGCCAATAACTCTTTATTTCTCATTCCAGTGTGCCAGTATAGGGAATTACTTGATGTTCCCAGTTGACCGATAAGCCTTTATTTCCCACTCCGGGGTGATCCCAGTGTAGGGAATTCCCTGATGTTCCCATTGCCTGATGTTCCCACTTGACCAATAACCCTTTATTTCCCATTTCAGTGTGTGATCCCAATGTAGGGAATTACGTGATGTTCCCATTACCCAATGTTCCCATTACCCGATATTCCCATTTGCCATCAAGGCCTTGGGTTGGGAATCCTGTAGATTGTAAGATTCGAGTGGATGCTCCCACTCCGAGGGAGAACTGCTCCCAGAAAATACAGGTAATTTGTCCTGAGAGAACAAAAATAAAAGTGATTACTTAGGGTTTTAGGGCTGTCCCTTCAGTGGCCTTTTTTTGGGGACAAACATCTCCTTCAGGTCACTTCTTACTCGATTTTTGCTGCTCGAGTGGTGGGTTTGGGGAATAATTTTATTTATTTATTTATTTATGAGAGTCAGCAGGGATGTGTTGGGGTTTTTTTTTTATGAGGATCTGCTCTTTCCCAGGGCTTCCCTTTGGCTCCGGGAGCTGGGATGGCGAGAACTTTGTGGGGCTGGCAAATCGATCCCCGCGGCTCCGTGCGCGGAATTAAATGGATGTGATCGCCGTGACTGCTTTTGTCACCGATAATTCCTGCCCTGAGCAGGATATTAAAGAGGACAAACGAATTAAAAACACAACCAGCACCGACTACTCATTTCTGTTTGGCTTCCCTAACGTGAAATTAATTGTTGACAGAGATTATTCGGGTGGATTGGTTTGGGGCTGTGCTTTAAATTAAGCTTTTGTGGGTTTGCTTCGCATGCAGGGAAGATCCTGCCCAATTTTGAAAAGGTCACTGCTGTTAATCATTTCGGGAAGGCAAGAAAATATCCCGGTAATGACTCAACTGAAAGGAATAACCAGGATTAAAAGCTTCTTAGTGCTTAATAAGAGTGATCTTGATTAATTCAGGTTTTTGTGACAAAGGTTCAATTATCTAGCTGAAAAATATGATTTTTCTGGGAGGGTGTTATTTGGTTTTAGGGTTTTGGGCTTGCTGCCACCATTAAAAAATTGGAGATGGGTGAGTGCAGCCCAGAAGGAATAACAGGTACCTGCTGCAGCCATTCCTGTTCTGGAATGGTCACCAATGTATTTTTCCAGGAGTTCATTTCTGGATGGAAAAATTGTCACAGATCTCATAGAAATGAGGTCCTGTTTTAATTCTGAGTCTTCTTGATTTGTCACCATTTTAAGTCATCCTTCCAGCACCACAAAGTGATTTTTGCAAACGCTCCACCAGACTTCTCTGTAGGTTGGCATTTATGTTAAATAGGATGAATGGATATAATACAAATAAAGAATTCATCATCTCGGAAGGAACTCAGAGTTCCTTGTTCTTGTTTGCCTTCCCCTCACCCCAAAATCTGTCATTCCTGGCTAAATATTGAAGGATTTACCATAACAGTATTTATTGTATTTTTTAATACCTACCCCGTGTTTAATAGTATTCTTTATACACCACGTGTTTAGTAAATATTGTGCTCCAGAAGTTCCTTCTGATAATCCACCCTTCTCTTCTGCCTTCCACTCCATTATTCCTGGTAATACTTTTATCTTTCACCATTCCAATATGATTTTTTTTTTCTTTTTTTGCGTCAATACCGGCAAACAAAAGCTGACAATCAGCACAACTATTTTAGCTAAACGAGGGCTGTTTTCTTATCTTAATCCTTCCATTTTCTAATCCCATGGGGGGGTTTTTTGATGCTGGTTTTTATTTTCTTCCGAACCCGTCGCGTTCCTCCCGCACACCCCAGGCGTGAGCGTTGCATTTCCGTGCCTGGAGCGTCCCTGCCGTGCTCGTTTTTCCTGATGAGCGAGGGAATTTCGAATGCTCCGGACATCTGATCCAAAGAATCCAATTTCACCGGAGCGTCCTGCTGTTCCTGCCTCTCTCTAATGCRTTTTCCTGCGGACAATTTGTTTAGCTGAGCGTTTAATCAGCTGCAGCATCTATTTTTGGTCCCGCTTTTTACCCAAACCTCGCAGGGGAGTGGATGAAATTTGCGCTCAAGCCCAGGTGAAAGATCCTCACGTTTCTAATCTTGCATTTAATTTTTACGAACGTTGGGATGCATCTTTGTATCCCTCAATATTTTCCGGGCCCAGGCTTTAGCTTTTAGAGTGTTTTCCCCTCGTTGCGCCGCGCTAATCCATCGCTGGGCTGGTTTTGATTGGTGTGACATGCAGGGGCCTCCCGCTGCTGTCCTTGGATTTAGGTTCTCGGCACAAGATTAATCTCCAGGTCATCCAGTGGGAGTCTCCTGAGGACAGAGCCAGAGGAATTTTCTGTGCTGAGCGTTTTTGAGTCGCCGGGGCTTTGGCAGCGTCCAGGTTGTGGCTTTCATTCCTTCTTCCCTTGAATTCCAGCAGGAAAAGCCATAGGGTGTGTCCAGGTGTCCCCAGGGACGGCAGCACGGCTGGAAGTGGCTCGTTGCTCCAGTGGGATGTCATCCCATGGCCAGAGGCACCATCTGGGTCAGAGGAGCGGGGTTATCCCGCAGGTCCAAGCTTGGATATTTGGGGAGCTGGGATCATTCAGGGCCTGGGAGACTGGAAGGGACGTGTGGTCACTCTGGATGTTGGCGAGGAGCTGCTGCAGAGGATTTGTGTCCAGAGGGACAAAGGGAGAGGAGATGGAGAGGGAAAGGGAGGCTGATGGCAGAGGGAAGGAGCCACAAGTTGGATCTGATTGACGTTAAGGAATGATTTTAAACTGCCAGAGGGCAGGGTTAGATGGGATATTGGGAAGGAATTGCTCCCTGGGTGGGTGAGGAGCCCTGGCACAGGTTGCCCAGAGAAGCTGTGGCTGCCCCTGGATCCCTGGAAGTGTCCCAGGGCAGGTTGGAGCAGCCTGGGATAGTGGAAGGTGTCCCTGTCCATGGCAGGGGTGGCACTGGATGGGCTTTAAGGTCCTTCCAACCCAAACCAGCCTCCCCTTCTCTGCTGGAAGCACCGGGACAGACCCCGGGAACTCTCCTGCACCATCCCTTTGGAGCGTAGGATAATTAATATTCCCATTCCCCTGGAGCCGGGGCGAGTCCCGGCTGCTCTGGGCTGTGCCTCTGTGGGAGCCTGTGTGGTGCCAACTTCCATATGGAACCACCCAYGGAAGCAAAGGGAATTTCCTAAACTAAACCCAGTCCAGTAATTACACCAAAACCTGTGTAGGTTCGTCTCCTGTTTTTAATTGGGTTTTGGGCCCTTACTAAGGTCCCTGTGGATAATGCTGGGAAGAAGAGCAGTGTGAACCCTTCATTTCCCCGTTCTCAAGATGGCTTTGGACGGAACCACCCCAGTTAAAGCTGTGATCCCTGTTTTGGATTTTGGGGAGCTGGATTTTAGGAGTTTCCTTGAAATACAAGTAGACTTTCAATTAATGCATTAACTTTTAACGGCTGAGAATATCCATGGAGCATCCTGATGGAGGACAAGTGGAAATTGCTCCGGTTTTGTTGTTGAAATAAGAACTGGAACTTTGGCCAGTCCAAAATTTGAGTTGTTGCTCGAGAAAAACGAGGTTGGAAACCAGAAATTTCCAACGTAAATCCCAATTCTTTGTTCTGCTTCCAGCACAAGCTGGCCAAGGGTTCCTTGCGGTGCCTGTGGGTGAGCTTTGAGCTCGGCACAGCGGGAGAGGGTCCCGTGAAGTGTTTCCTTGTTAGGGTTTTTCTTCCGGAGGTTCGCAGTCATCCCATAAATTCTTTTGGGAATTTTAGTCATTTTTCCCTAATGGAATTAATAATACTGAAGGTAGAAATTATCCATCCCTTTGGGACGTTAGTGATTGTGGTGGTCAGGATTTATGGGCACCAAGCCTGTCTGGTTTGTTGATTCCCAGTCAAAATGGTGGAAAAAAGGTTTGGGGGATGCTCTCTTTTCTTAACCCCAATGAGCAATTCCCACCAGGCTCTGGTGTAAACTAGATCGCCCTGTATGATGAGAAAAAACAGGGAGAGGATATGGAATTTGGGGATTTCAGACTCATCTTGGCTGTTGAATATACCCAGGGTAGGGAATTTCTTCTTGGAGGAGTGACCACCCCATTTTCCATGGGAATTTGGGACTATTTGCAGACACCTGTCAGGTGAATCCTGGGTTTTGTGTCAGATCCCGACGACCACCTGGGAGGAGTGGGGAATTCTGGAAGCTGGCAGTCACGAGAGCTCGATTTGTCCCCATTATTGCGGCGTATTCACGGCTGATTTTTCCCTTTGAGGAGCATGACTGTTCCGATGATTCACGGCTGCTCTCCGTAGGCATTCCAGCCAGGAATCACAATCGCACCGCTCCTGTCGCCGCTTGTTTACTGCGGGGCGGGGGAAAAAAACCCCCGGAACACAAATTGTAAYTCGTTAATCTGGCTGCATCTCCCCAGCTCTAATTGTTCCGTTAATTGGAGGGCGTTGGGAGCCAATTTCACGGGGATGAGCTCACATCCCGTTTCAACCCCATCCTCGTGCCCGAAGCTGGAGCTGCTTTAATATTGAAATGTTGATATTAGGCCAGCACAGGGGATTGATACTTTTGCCTGCAGCACTAGAAAAGAATTATTTTATGCTTTGTAATCTGTTATAATATTTTTTTCCTCCGTGCAGTCCTTCCCTCTTTGGCTGCCTGAGCGGTATTTGCGTTTTTGTAACCTCTGAGTCCGAAATGTAACGTCGGGGCAGCCTGAGGGAACGCTCCCAGAGCAAATCCCTGGCATCTTCACGTGTTAATTTTAGGAGACGTGACAGAGTTTTGCTGGGAAGAAGCGTGGAGGGAGCAAAGTAAGGTTTTCATCAGAAACGAAAAAGGCAGAAATAGCAAAACATCAGGGGAGATTTAAAAATCARTATTGTTTACTCTCAAGGCCGTTGCTTTCGTTTAGTTCTGCGAAAATTCCAGGAGGAGGAAACTTCTTTCCATATCTGCTGCAATAGGGYGAGGAATGATTAGCCAGACCTGCAGCAAGGGAGACAATCAGGCTCTGGACACTTGGAAAAGTGGGAGGATGGAGAGGAGCTGAGCTCCATTGGCTGGGCAGGCCACTGAGCCTGAATCTTTTGTTGGGTGAGGCTGGAAAGTTCTGGAKTAATTAGAATAATTAGGACCAGCTTTGGATGGTGGGAAGAGTTCAGAACATTCTGGAAGCCCCTCACAGRGGTGTCTTTCTGCTCACAGCAGAGGTACGGTGGATATTCCAGGGAAATTTGTGGCAGTTCATAGAGCAGATTGAGTTGTGAGAAACCTCGGGGATTATCCAGGGATTATCCACCTTCCTCTATCCCAGGTTGCTCCAAGCCCTGTCCAGCCTGGCTTTGGACACTTCCAGGGAGCCAGGGRCAGCCACARCTTCTCTGGGCAAMCTGTGCCAGACCCTCACAGGGAACAATTCCTTCCCAAAATCCCATCTAACCTTGCCCTCTGGCAGTGGGAAGCCATTCCCTGTGTCCTGTCCRTCCATCCCGTGTCCCAGTTCCCTCTCCAGCTCTCCTGGAGCCCCTTTAGGCCCYGGAAGGCTGCGCCATAACAACGTAGTACAAACAGTAAAACAGCAGCTCCGAGCACAAAAGAACAATTATCCTAAAAAACCATTACTCATGGATCTATTTAAAGCCCCTTTTTCCGTGCAGGTGACTACAAATCTCCCCGCACTCCATGAATCCAGGAGAAAGGCGGCTCTGGCAGCGGTGCCGGGATGTGCTCCACCTCCCACCCCTGCCTCRCYGGGCTGTGTTGGCACACACGACTCYCGAGGTGGAAAAGCTGGATGTGCTCCGGAAAAAAAGCTGGAGAAGGTCTAGAGTGCAGTGGGAAGGGAGGGTTGGAGCAGTCCCAGCATTGCTTTGGCTGGATTTTTTCCTTAAAAATCCGTGTGTTTGGTGCTCTTGTGGAGCCGCAGTCACCCTGCCAGGGCTCGTTAGTCGCTGATTAAAGCTGAACCTCCCCGGGAAGGCAAAAGTTCCCTCGGATCCGTGTCTGTGTTTGAACTGCGGGTCAGGGAGGGAGATAATGGCTGGAAAATGGRTGGCTGCAGTTCCAAGGATGGATCCCGCTTCAGCCATCCCTGCAGTCCCTGTGCGTGAGGTTAAACGAGGCAGGAATGGTGCCTGGGAAAAGCAGCGTGGGTAGCAGGAAAGGGAGAATCCTGATCCTGTGCCTTGCTCATGTGGGACCCTCCTGCAGAGCTGCTCCAGCCCTGGATCCAACAGGAGAAGGATGTGGAGCTGCTGGAGAGAGTSCAGAGSAGGCACCAGGATGAGCAGAGGGATGGAGCAGCTCTGCTGGGAGGAAAGGCTGGGAGAGTTGGGATTGTTCAGGCTGGAGAGGAAAAGCTTTGGGGTGACCTCATTGTGGCCTTCCAGTGCCTGAAGGAGCTGCAGGAAAGATGGAGAGAGAAAATTTCCAAGGGATGGAGGGACAGGACACAGGGAATGGCTTCCCACTGCCAGAGGGCAGGGTTAGATGGGACATTGGGAAGGAATTCTTCCATGTGAGGGTGGGGAGGCCCTGGAATGGAATTCCCARAGAAGCTGTGGCTGCCCCTGGATCCCTGGAATTGTCCAAGCATGGGGCTTGGAGCAGCCTGGGATAGTGGAAGGTGTCCCTGCCCATGGCAGGGTTTGGAATGGGATGAGCCTTAAGGTCCCATCCAACCCAAACCATTCCAGGATTCTTTAGTTCTACAACATTCCCATCCTCGGCATGACTTTATCCAGCAGATTATTGAGTTCCACGAAGA
Organism: Amblyornis subalaris; assembly: GCA_018881555.1. Classification (NCBI taxonomy): domain Eukaryota; kingdom Metazoa; phylum Chordata; class Aves; order Passeriformes; family Ptilonorhynchidae; genus Amblyornis; species Amblyornis subalaris. The sequence continues at coordinate 1,753,123 of JACAXG010000097.1, forward strand.
CTCAAATCCTCCAGGTCTCTTCAGTGAACTCATTTCATTTATAGGCTTTTTTTTCCCGGTTTTTACCTGGAGCAGCAGCTGTGTCTGTGCTGCCTCCCTTCTCCAAATATTGACAGCTGAATTGTTGGAAAAGCTGGATTTTGTTATTCCCTCCACCCCGGGCATCCCCTCTCCCTGCTGGGACCCGAGTCCTCTCTCCAGAGGAGGGAGAAAAACACTTTTTAACTTAAAATCTTAATTAGGTCCTTGATTAAAGAGGGAAAAAAGCCATATTGAAGGAGACAGTGCCACATCCCCTGTGGACTAAGAGCGGTGAAACTATCCTTGGATTTTTAGGTTTTCCATGGAATAAAACCAGGGTGAGGGGGTTGGCTACAAATCCACTACTACCTGGTTACTATGGCACTTACTCAAGGATTCATGGAAACAAGAAAATCAGTATTTTGTGGCTGATGGTGCAGCTGCCACATTTACATCCCCCCGGGAGGAAATCTCCCTCGTGTCCCCCTAAATTATATCTATTTTTATACAACAGGAATGGAATATTTTAAAAATCCRCGGAAATTGTGTCTTGTCCAGCACCGGAGTGAGATTGCTTTATTCCAATTATTGAGAGGAGTGGTCTGTGAAATCCAGGAAATTCTTACTTAATTACATTTTTCGATTGAATTTTTGAACTGGCGAATGGTGCAGCCCTCCCAGAGGAATTTTCACTTGGTTTYGCTGCTGGGAAATGGATCCCGGTGGCTGCCTGGATCCCCAAATTCTCCATCTCCAACTCTCCGATGCCGAAACCCAGCAGGATTTTCCCGGGCAGGATTTACTTGCTTAGCCCTTTCTTCCTCCAGTATAAATCTTGGTGGTGTTAATTTAATTCTTCGCTCTCTTGTCTCAGAGAAYGGAATAAAAGCAGCTCTTTATGTTAGCCAGGACCTGTGGCCAAGGTTAATTCGAATTTTATGGATCATCCCTCACTCTGTTCCGGACAGAATTGGATACACCTGCCCGGAATGTGAACATTACCTCCTTAATAAGCTTTTATTTTGTTTTTAAATCATTTGTGTGGCAGCGGATGAATGTTCCCGCTCAGGTGCCAGCCCCGGTGGTGTATTCCTTGATGGGTTTATTTTTAATTTAGTAGGACATTACTTTGTCTTGGGTTAAAAGCTGCTTTGCTTCCCGGGACACTTTGTCCCTTCACCCAGGAGTTTGTTCAGTGGGATGAAGTCATGGAATCTGCACTTAAAATGTATAAATCTAATTTTTAATGGTTCTGTTACGCAAATTACCGACCATTTTCAAGGATTCGAACAAAGATTATTGCTTTTTTGCTGTCGGTTTCTCCTCTTAGATGCCTCTAAATGTCATTTATATCATAAGGATATAATGGAATCATGGAATGGGTTGGGGTGGAACTGGATGAGCTTTAAGGCCCCTCCCAACCCAAGCCAGTCTGGAATTCCATGTTCGTGATGAGAGGACAACATGAATTTAGAAATGGAGTGAATTCTGTTCCTGGGAATTTCTGCTCTGCTCCAGAGAGTCGTTGAGTGCCATCCAATTCCCAGTTCTGGGAATCCTTTCTGCTGGGATCCCATCCTCTGTCTGCTGCTTGTGGATGCAGATCCTTATTTTTAACCAAATTTCCTCCTTCCCAGATTGGCAGGACCCTCTTGCCTGCATAGGGAGCAAAGTCCAGTGCAAACAAATCCAGGACAAGAGGAAACGATTGGATAATTCCCTGGGTTAGGAATAACRAGCACTCATTCAGGGTGGTTTGGGAGACTGAATTAGGATTTGAAGTGGGTTCTTTATTCAGAGCAATTCCCGAGGGTTCCCTTCTCCATCAGGCAATAATCCTTAGGGAAAATTGCTCCAGACACCTGGAAGCAGACACACAAAAAGGGATTTTCGGTGCTGTTTGTCAGGGAAAGCCCAGGGAGTTGTGACCTTTCAATATTCACATTTTTTTGCCTTTTTTGCCATTTAAATTGAACAGGTTTTTTTTTCTTTCCTGTGCCACACAAATTCAATGAGGTGCCAGCACCCAGGTCCTGTTCAGTTGTAAATAAATAAGAAATTAACACTGGTTTGGGCTTGAGTTACCCCAAGGAGGGATTTACATGTGGGAAAAACCATCCTTTTTTAGGGAATGGCATCAGCAGAGCCTAATAAAGGCAAATAAATGCCCACCACTAAAAAATCCTTTTTTAAAAGCATTTCCATGGGTGGAAATTTCCATTCTGCTGTTGGATGTGTTTGACTTTGAGGTGACTTTGGGAAATGCCAGATGTTGTTCCAACCCTGAGAAAAAAACAGGAGCTGCTCCTGTGTAATCGTCAGGAATCAATGGATTGTACCTTGGGGTGAGGCTTCAAGTCCAACATTCATTCCCGACAGGGATTTTCCATAGAATCTCCTGCTTGGAGTCRGTCTTAGAGGTCTCTTCCAACCAAAGCAATCCTGCTGGAATGTTAAAGCAGGTTTTTGTAGGAACTGTGAAAGTTTAAGGTGAGGGACACAGATGTTGTAGCAGTTTTTTCAAGGAATTTTTCCTTGCTTTTATTTCAGCAGGAATCTTTGCCTTCCTCGCTGCATGCATTGATTTACCGGGAAAGGTTCTGCTGGTGCCTGAACTTCGGAATTCAGGCAGATTTCACCAGAAATTGGGGTGTTTTAATTCCATTTAATTTGMATTTCTGATTCAATCACGCCGCAGACCGAGCATCTTCGGCTGCAGACGCATCCCAGGCGTTCAGCCGACGATTAAAACACCAAAAAAAAGGTGGAAAGGGCAAAAAAAGAACTGAAAACAGAAAGATTTGGGGGTTGGCCTTTCCGAATTTGATCGGTTGGAACTCCGTGCCTGCTGCGGCAAAGAGGAGGTTCGGTCCCGAATCCTCGCCTGTCGCTGCCAATCCTCTGTGACATTTCGTGGCTGTCACCTGCTCGTCACTTTGGAAACAGCGGTGGAAGGGGGGAAAAAACCTGGGAATAATGGGAAAGCAACGCTCGTGTCAAGAAAAATGCTTGAAATGCGCTGTAATTATTGCCTTCTGCCACAGGAGGAGTCACGAAATCCAAAATAACCCCAAAAACCACACACGACGCACCCCAAAGCTGCCCCTGCTGCGGGGCTGCTGTGGGAACAGGGAACGGGGGAATTGCGGGTGYGTTCCATAATGATCCGAATGGGAAAATTGCAGGATGAGGAGAGGATTGATGGGAGCGATCATCTCCTCGGGAAGGGCCAGCAGGGACCTTTTTTTTGGAATTCCAATGGGGTTCCAAGGCTTGAGGTATGAGCAAATATTGGGAGGGAAAAGGCGTTGCAAAACCCAGCAGTGGAGATTCCTGCCTGGAAAACTGGGAATGGGTCTCCTGTCTGCCCCCCCCCCGAGCTGTTATTTGGGTATTCATATCGGGAATGTTTTGGAATTCCAGTGAAGATTTCAGATCGCTCCCAAGGCTCGAGGTATGAGCAAATACTGGGAGGGAAAAAGCCCTGCAAAGCCCAGCAGTGGAGATTCCTGCCTGGAAAACTGGGAATGGGTCTCCTGTCTGCCCCCCCCCTCGAGCTGTTATTTGGGTATTCATCTCGGGAATGTTTTGGCAAGGTGGAAAAGGAGCGGCTTCGTGCTTGGAAATGAGGGAAAATAGGAAAATGGAGTTGCACCTCGCAGGGAAAAAGGTTCAAAGGCCTCTCCTGGAGTTTCCAGGGATTGCTGAGTGTCCCTGCAGGAATATTTGTGGCACGAAATGGGGACTGTGACAAAGGCCAGGACAACCAGGAGAGCTGGGAACCTTTGGAAGTGCTGAGCAACTTTTTTAACAATCAAAGCCATTCAAACACAATGAGGAGGGGGAGGGGGAATGTCCTGGCACATCCCGGCACTTCCCGGGATATTAAAACACCCACCGCCCCCCAGACCCTTTGGATTCACCCCGGGGAAGGGGTGGGAAGGGAGGTGGCTGCTCCCAGCGAGCCGTTCCCGAGCRGGAGAGGCGAGGGATGCTTCCCGAGGGATGCTTCCTGCGGCATCCTTGTAACCATGACACCGCGCGCGTCATCCCGGGAAAACGGCGCCGGGAACGGTCGTGGAACAAAGCCGAGGGTCCTCGGCTCATTTCCATATAGATTGACTCCTGGGCTTCCCAAAAAGCACGGGAAAAATTCAGGTTGGAGTCGCGGATCGATCCGCAGGAATCGCTCCAGGTTTCAGGGAGGTGCTTCCAGGGGGATGTTGGGATGGGGACCGGGCAGGTCCTTCCCAGGGATGCTTGGACTCCGCTGATTCAGCAGCTTTGGTCCTGCCCTTCCTGGATAATCCTGGTGGGAGCTGGGATGGAAAAGCATTGGAGCCCTGGGAACGCTGCTGGAGTCGTTTTTATGGCGAATCCCTGTGAATAAAAACACCGGGACAGGGAGGGGAGCAGATGGAAAACCAGCCCAAAGGTGGAAGAGAGGGATGAAGGAATGCCAGGGGAGAGGGAAAGGCGTGGAGGGAAGGACCCAAGGGATGGAGGCTGGAGAAGGAGGAGGAAGGAAGGGATCAGCAAGGAGATGTCCTGGAGCTCGGACACCACAGCCTGACCTCCTTCCTCCTTCCCTATCCCAGTGACATTCCATTCTGCATCCAATTTCCCGCCCGGTTTTGTGTCTAAAAGCTGGGAAGGGGTCGGAACGCTGAGTCCCCAGAGCGCATCCGAAGGCACGATCCTCTGGATCCACATGGATCCTCTGCTCCTGGGAATGTGGGCACAAGAAATCRTTTCCAGGGAATTCCCAAGTGTCCTTCCAAGCTAGCAGGGCCTTCCTGGGAATTTGCAACCCACTTGTAAGGAACGGGGATTTTTCCCCTTCGAAAATCGGAAGTTTAYCAATAATTGCCAATTTTTTTTTTCCAAGGAAACTGAAAGTTTGCTGATAATTAACAAAGTCGATGAACAGGAAGATTAATTATTATTTAGGACGTTTGATCTTTGGAGTTATCCATGTTTTTGGATAAATGTTAGCAGAGCCCTTTCCTGCTTAAAATGAATTGTCAGGAAATAAACTTGGAGTTAAACATTTTTGTCTCAATGTAGTGAGAGGAAAATGAAGTTTTGAATCATTTTCGGAGTTTTTTGTGCTGTTCGGAAAAAACAAGGGAAGATTTCCTTCACTTCAGGGAATAAACTCAGCAGAAATGCTGGARAAATTAAGATTTCATCTAATTCCTGTGGGGTTTTCCCATCTGGAAACTGGATATCACTTTCCCGTTCAGGGACATTCCTGTGCTCAGGTGACTTTCCTGTCTCTTTTGAGCAAAAAATGCATGTTTTTCCCAATAAAAAAATCCAATAAATCCGAAAGTCGTCATAATCCATTCCAAATTCCGCGAGGCTGCTGCTGTCGGGATTCTCCCAGCTGGAAGAAGCATTTAGGAAGTTTTTCCCTGTGTCTTTGAGGGCTTCCAGATCATCTCCAGGAGTTCAAGGAGTGACAGGTCTGACTCATCTTCAGCTGAGTCATCCTCGATATTAAACCATCCTTCAAAGGAAGGAGGCCTTGGAAAACTTTTCCCTCCCGGCAACACCCCCRACAAAGACCGGAGTCGATAAATCCGACACAAAAGTGGGGACATAAAAGGATTCCAAGTTTTCTTTGGCAAAACACATCCCCCCAGCGTGCCAAAATCACGGATCATCCGCGTCCAAGGTGCCGTGTCCCGGGATCAAAGTTTCCTCTCTCCGGAATTTATCCTCGCTGGAAATCGCGGATGAGTTTTCCGTCGATTCCCTCGCGCTCCGAAGGTGAAGTTTGGAATGAGCCGCAGGAGGAAGCAGGAAGAGGAGAGGGATGGGATGAGCTCACGCAGAAACTTGGGAGCAAAGGAAGCGGCTGCTGCAGCGATTCCCCTCCGCGGCCTGGCCTGATGCATCCCGGGATTTGTGCTTCATGTCCTTGTCCAAAGGGATTCCTTCCAGTCCTGTGCCAGCCCGGCAGGAGGCGTTGGAGTGAGGAACATCCTGGGTGCAGCTTGAACATGGAATCATGGAATGGTTTGGGTTGGGAGGGGCCTTAAATCCCATCCAGTCCCACCAGGGCAGGGACACCTTCCACTATCCCAGGCTGCTCCTGCCTGGTCTTGGACACTTCCAGGGATCCAGAGGCAGCCACAGCTTCTCTGGGAAATCCATTCCAGGGCCTCCCCACCCTCCCAGGGAACAATTCCTTYCCARTATCCCATCTMWCCCTGCCCTCTGGAAGCCATTCCCTRTGTCCTGTCCCTCCATGCCTTGTCCCAAGTCCCTCTCCAGCTCTCCTGGAGCCCCTTTAGGCACTGGCAGGGGCTCTGAGGTCTCCCTGGAKCCTTCTCTTCTCCAGGTGAAAATTCCCAGCTCTCCCAGCCTGGCTCCAGAGGGGCTCCAACCCTGGGAGCAGCTCCGTGGCCTCCTCTGGACTCTCTCCAGCAGCTCCACATCCCTCTGATCCCATATTCCTGGTCTCTGCAGCTTTAAAACAGAGCTGGACTGTCTCAAATCCTTTCCCCGGGATGTGTGGAAGTGGGATTTGTGCTACTCCATCTGCTACCTGAGGAGGAGGCAGAGAAATGCACTTTGATGAGGAGAACTTTGGGAAGTCCAAGCAGATGCACTTTGGAATTCGATGGATTCCTTTCGAATAGTTAGGAGCTCTCCGAGTGGGGCTGAAAGCATTGTAATTCCCAGGAAAAAGGCCCAGGGAACAGCTCTGTAATTGGACCTGGGCAAGATGATGTGAACATAAAACAGGGAGTCCTGGAATAGCTTCCCGTGGGGAGTTTTCCATCAGGGAAGTGGAGTTTTGCAGGAATTCTTCCCTCTTAAATCCACAATTTTAGAGAAGAACCCAGCGATTTCTTGGATGGTTTTGAAAGTGTAACAGGATTGTATCAATTCGGGGGGAAAATGGAATAACTGGGAACTTCCAGCAAAAACTCCAGGTGGAGTGGAGTCACACCGAGGGGGTTTGGAAGCAGAACAGATCCGTTGGGAATCTTTGTTTGSCACTTGCAGCTGTGATTTTTCCCTGGCTTCCACTTTTCCCAAAAAAAGCCCCCTTTGGATGGCAGGTCACACCCAGCAGAGCTGCATTCCCACCTTCCTCATCCCTCTGCTTTCCACTTCCAAGTTTCCACGTTTTTCCTTCCCTTTCCTGGCTTTCCCCCGGAAATTTCGGAGCTCCTTTAAAGCCTTTACACGGAATTTTTAATGGAGTGCAAATAATGCAGGAGAGTTTATTTTAATCTGGATTTCAAGAATTCATGCCCTGTCCATTCCAAGCGTCGGGAATTCCACAGCAGATTTGCCACAGAATTCCAACGGTGCTTTTTTATCCTCTCCAAACCTGTATTTTTCGGGATTCTGATCCATAGGCTCTAAAAGAGCTGAACTTCGATGTTTTATTCTCTCAGAGTGTTTAAATTGCTTTGGAAAAGAGCTTTGCCATAAATTATTCAAGTCGTAAATATATCTGGGAATTGTTCAAGGTTGGATGGGCCTTGGAGCGAGCCGGTCCATGGAAGGCATCCCTATCCATGGCAGGGGGTGGGAATGGGRTGGGATTTGAGCTTCYTTCCATCCCAAACCTCTCYGCAAAATACAGATTTTATCTTTTCATAGTAAATGSGAAATCCATGTTTTTATCGACTTTATATATTGAGCATTTTCCCACATTTCCTCCATGTATGGAAAGGTTCCTAATTTCCAGCCGTGGGGTTTGGTGGTCTCCTGGTGTGAGGAGGAGYTTCTTCCCAAAGAAATCTGGAAAARTATAGGATAATAATRGTGGTACTTCCTTATATATAGATATAAAAAATACATATATAAATATATAAATACAGACATAAAATCCCGACCCGACAAACACGTCCACAGCCAGGACGTTTGGGAAAAACATGCCCCAATCCCAGGAACAACCGGGAAAACAAACCCTGGGCCGTTTTTAGGCTGTCTCCAGAGGAGGGCTCATCAAATGTGCATGAATTCCGTCGCGGGAACGGCTCCCGGTTCTCCCTGTGCCCGTGTTTTCGTGGGAATGTTGTGTTCTGCACATCCAGGCAGGGGTCGGGAGGGTCAGCGCTCCCGGCGGATCTGATGGATTGGACTTGGCAGCTCCAGGTCCTCAGGGCTTCCTTGGAGAAGCAGGTGAGCTGTTGTTAAAGCAGGATTAGCCCTTTGTGTCGCTCCCGGAGTTTTCCCCCTGGAAGTTTCCCTTTTTTTTTTTTGCGTTTTTATGGATTGGTTGGTGATTTGCAACATCCGTCCTCATTTCCAGGTGATGGAAAAGGCGGAGCAGCTGCTGCCCCTTGGGACACACAAACGTGTCCCTGGGAGGTGGCACCGAGGGCTCCTTTGGCTCACCCGGGTGTAGGATTGGATTTATTCCCGTGGGATTCCGTCAGAGTCAGCCGGGCTGGGAATTGCCRCAGCTTGGGGTTTGAGGGGATGGGAATGTCGCTGGGAGCTGCTGCCACCTCTGTCACCTGTGATGCCACAAGGCTTCAGCCTCGGGGCTGGAGAAGGGAAGGATCCAGGGAGACCTCAGAGCCCTTTCCAGGGGCTCCAGGAGAGCTGGAGAGGGACTTGGGACAAGGATGGAGGGACAGGACACAGGGAATGGYTTCCCACTGGCAGAGGGCAGGGCTAGATGGGATATTGGGAAGGAATTCTTCCCTCTGGCACAGGTTGCCCGGAGAARCTGTGGCTGCCCCTGGATCCCTGGAAGTGTCCAAGGCCAGGCTGGAGCAGCCTGGGATAGTGGGAGGTGTCCCTGCCCATGGCAGGGGTGGAATGGGATGGGCTTTAAGATCTTTCCCATCCCAACCCATTCCATRATTCCGTGCTGCACAGCCGAGGCAGGGAGCTCAGCCGAGTGCCACATTCCATTTTTTCTGGATATTTTACCTGGAAAATAACCATGAGCATTTCCAGCAGGTGGGGAATGGATCCTGGAGTTCCAGAACTGCTGCCTTTTCCCGGGCAGAGGTTTGCTGGGAGCTGCCATGGGAACAGCACTCCTGGAATGCTCTTTAATCTACARTAATCAAGTACATCCTCGACATAATGAATTCCCATCCTGGTGCTCTCCTTGGTTCCCATGGAAAGCCATCCAAAAGTGCTCCATCGCTCCCAATCCAGGGGGAGTGTTTTCCTGAAGTATTCCAGGTGATCTCCTTTTGGGCCAGGTGCTGATTGCTCACGTCTGGATTGATGGTGTTTGTTTTACCCGGAGTCACCTTTTCCCTAAGTGTGGAAAAGCTGCTTTGGCAGGGAGGTCTCCGTGCGTGGATTTAAACCCGGGAAAGGATTGTCCTGAACGCGGAACTTCGCGTGGTTTTGTTGGAGGTTTTCCATGGTCGGCTGGGGCTGGAATATTGTGTGCAGGGCCAACTTTGCATTCTCCTTTTATTTGATGATTTTGGTTGAATGTTAATGAGCGTTTAATTCCCATTTCCCAAAGTTAATGAGGGAGAGAACGGGCTTGGGGCTCATCCCTGTGGTGGCCCCTGGGGGATACCCAGATTCCTGCACATCCTCGGGATGAGCAGCTCGGAGGCAGCTCCAGGGTGGGAATAACACTCTCCAGGGTGGGAATAACACTMTCCTCCTTCCCGCMGCTCTGGTTGGTTGAGGAGGAATGGAGGGGCAGGTGCCGATCCTTCCTCTCCGTGAGCAGGGACAGGATCCAGGGAACGGCTGGAGCTGTGCCAGGGGAGGGTCAGGYTGGATTTGGGAAAAGGGAGTGGTGGGCACTGGACAGGCTCTCCATGGAATGGGCACGGTCCCAAGGCTGCCAGAGCTCCAGGAGCCTTTGGACAACGCTCCCAGRGATGCACAGGCTGGGATTGYTRGGGTGTCCRTGCAGGGCCAGGAGTTGGTCTGGATGATCCCTGTGTGTCCTTTCCAGCTCAGGATATTCCCTGATTCCATGATTTGCTCACTAARGGTTGGTTCTGTGACATTCCTTTTGTCCCTGATGCTCTGGACCGGCCCCGCCTCATTCCTATCCCTCTCCACCCCTGCCTGGTTCTTCCTGAACTTGGATGCCTGGGATTGATCCAACTGGACAATTGGATCCAGATCCAAAGCGCTGGACAAACCCAACTTTCCATCCTCATCCTCCCATTCCCTATGAAACTTCCCTTAAACCGTTGAACTGGGTTAATCAAGCCCAAATTTGGAATTCCTTTAATCCAGGCCRAGGAGCTCGTCCGCTGTCCCTGCTGCAGGCAGGATCTGCCTTCCCCAAGTTGTTTCCTTGTTGSTTTTCTCTGGGAAAAAGGGGATTATTCTGGTTGCAATTTCCATGGAAACAATTACCATAAAGTATTGATCGACYGGGATAGATTAGTAAGCATGAGAGGATAGAGGTTGTCTCCATGGAAACATGGACATTTGGAGCCTTTTTTTTTTTTCCTTAAGGAGAGGACTATTGTCGCTTTCCTTTGGACAAATTCCTGGTCCAGTTTAAAATCATTTTTGGAGTTTTAATTAAAATTGTTTCAGTCATCWATACCGTGGTTGATTAACGTTTGTTTTTATCCATGGAAAATCTCTGGAATGGCCTTTTCCTCAAAAAAACAAAGGATTTGCATTGTTTGCAGGGCATTTTTCACATGGAAAAGTGGCTGAGCTGTGTCATGAACTGTCGGTGACAAACAGGTCCAAAAACTGGCCTTTTCCTTTGGAAATTCAGTGTTTGGCGGGATTTTGTGTCGATGGATAGGCAAGGGAATCACCAGCCTGGGACAGGGAGCTCAGCCCGTGGGGTTGGATTTGGTTCAGGAAGAGCTGGAGTTGGATTTGGATTCTTCCGATGTCCAWTATTTCCTCGCTCATCTCGGAACCTGCAGCGCTTCGGTTGCTGGGGATTTTTTTAGGCATTCCATAAATTCCTCCAGAGGAATATGAGGGTGGATCCTTCRTTGTTTCAGAAAGGGTTTTGAGGCTCAAAACCTGGAGAATTCCAGAATGGTTTGGGTTGGAAAAGATCTTAAAGCCCAGCTCGTTCCAAGCCCGGACACCTCCCACTATCCCAGGCTGCTCCAAGCCCCGTCCAGCCTGGCCTTGGACTCTTCCAGGGATCCAGGGGCAGCCACAGCTTCTCTGGGAATTCCATTCCAGGGCCTCCCCACCCTCCCAGGGAACAATTCCTTCCCAATATCCCATCTAACCCTGCCCTCTGGAAGCCATTCCCTATGTCCTGTCCCTCCATCCCTTGTCCCAAGTCCCTCTCCAGCTCTCCTGGAGCCCCTTTAGGCACTGGCAGGGGCTCTGAGGTCTCCCTGGATCCTTCTCTTCTCCAGGCGAACATTCCCAGCTCTTCCAGCCTGGCTCCAGAGGGGCTCCAGCCCTGGAGCAGCTCCGTGGGCTCCTCTGGGATCTCTCCACATTCCTGTGTTCCCAGAGCTGACTGTTTTCTGTTGTGTCCCACGTTTTTTACAAATCGCTGCTTTCAGGACTCCAAGTGCTTTGGGATGTTTCTTGCCATCGTTTCCGCTGGAATTTATTTTCCCAGCCTTTCTTGCAGCGTTCCGAATTCCACAGCCCCGTGGAATATTTGTGCCCTCTCCAGGGGGAAAGTGGAGATTTGAAGCTTTATGTTAAAAAGGAAAATGTGCATCCAGCGCCTTTCTTCCTGAGGAATTCCAGGTGTGGTGTGGATGGGAATTACTGGAGTCCAGCCATCCCAAACCACAGAGTCAGTTAGGTTGGAAAAGACCTTTAGGATCACTGGGTCCAACCTTTAGGAATTAAAAGGATCCAYAGGAAATGTTAATTAGGTTTGGATGTAATGGATTTTTTGGACACCACTCCCTGTTTTCTGGGGGAAGATGCTCTGGGATGAAACCAGGACCATTAGATCATAAAATCATGGAATCTTTAAGGTTGGAAAAGATCTCCAGGATCGTCAAATCCAACCATTACCCGGCACCACTAAAGGATATTAAATTTTTATTTTAAAATACCCTTAATGTGCAATCCTGTTATAAATAATCAGACCGTGTTTTGAACACAGATTCCATGGAAATCTGGGAAATCATCAGGCAGCACTGCTTTATTGGAAGTGCAGGCAGGGATGCTGGAGCCGAGGGAAATCTGGATTAAATCTCACCCTTTGGATTCCCATCAAATCTTCAGCTTCATTCCCTCTTTTTTTAATGTATCCAAACCAAATCTTTCCTTTCATCTGCTTTTTTTTAATGAATTCCAAACGGTTTTCTACCTCCAGTGTCTCTTCCAGTGGTTTTTRTTTGTCAGGAGATTCATCCAGATGAACTAAATTGGGAAAGTTCATAATCCAGATCTCTGGATACAAAGCAGCTCCTGTATTCCTGGAATATCGAATTTGCCTCTCTCATGGTGAGCAGGATCATTCCAAGCCAGGTGTCTAAATTCAAGGAGTGGATTTTGATTCCAGGTGGAATTGTGTTTGCCTTCCCGGAAATTAATCCCGGGATCTGGATCTGCCTCTTCCCAGCCTGAATCCCTCCTCCTCCTCCTCCTCCTCCTTTTTTCCTGTAATTGCATCAAGTTTTGACATTAAAGGATTGTGAGGTGAAATCTCAGGGGGAAAACTTCTGGAAAACAAAAGGATAAATGTGTTCCAAACCCGATTCCCATGGATTTCTCTGGACAATGGTGCAGAATTCCAGGGGTGCCAGAAGGAATCTTCTCCTAGAGGGAGAAGAAAACTGAATTTTGGGTAATCATGTGTGAGGGACTTTGCATTAGAAAATTGCCTGAAAAACACAATTATACAACACCAAGGTTGGAAAAGAAYTCCAAGATCATGGAATCCAGGCCACCAYTATCCCATGTCCCCAAGTGCCACATCCACAGAGCTTTTCAATCCCTCCAGGAATGGGAATTCCACCCCTGCYCTGGACAGATTATGACAAAACCTGACCACCCAAACCGACCTGGAGAAGTTTTTTTGGGAAGAAGGAGAGAGCCAGGCTGGAAAACAGGGATTCGATGCTCTGGGTTTGGCTGGGGCAGAGTTGATTTTCTTCCCAGTGGGATTTCCAGGTCCAAAGCCATGGAAAAGAATTTATTTAATCCAACAGACAGGAATGAATTACTAAAGCCTGAAAAATGGGAGAGGATGAGGATATAGGGAATATTCCTCCTGCCTGGCTCCTCTCCACCCGTTGGATTGCCAACTTCACGGATTCTGGGATAGGTTTGACTGCCCAATAATCCCGATGTGGGACATGGCTTTGAACGTGTCCTGGTGGTGGATTTCTCATCCCCAAATCCTGGATCCTAGCAGAATTTACCTTTCGCCGTTTCTTTCCCATTTCCAAGAGATTTCTGGGAGCACCAAACCAGTCAGGGTGACACYGGGGGACTCCTGAGGGGTGTGGGCTCCCACCCTGAATCTGGGGATGGCAAAGCATCCATAAAATCCTCATTTTTCCATCCCAGTGTCCTACCCTGACCCCACCACTGCTGGGATTTTGGAATAATTGTTGGAAAAGCCATCCCTAAACTGGGCTCAGCTTCATCCCTTTAATCTGTGCTGGGGCTGAGCCAGATGCACCCCGCCGGAAAACCGGGAATTCCTCCCGAAAATATTGCCTGGGGGATGGATTTTTTAATCTTTCAGCTAAAGGCTCTTAAAATCTGCTTTTTGCACCATAGATTTCAGTGAGTCTTTCCTATTTCCCTTTTTAAAATCAGAGCTGCCCTCTCCRCTGCCATTCCCATCGTGCTCCGCAGCATTCCTGATGTTTCTATCTCCATTATTCCCGGCGAACAGAACATTCCTCCCGCCTGGGCTGTCAGGAAAACGTCTCYGTGCCGTGGTCTGCTTCCCTTCATTAGCGCGGGAGCTGATAAATATTTAGCGTTCCAGAAATAAATGCCTTGATAGCGCCTTAAACATTCCATCAGTTACATTCCCTGCTCATCGAAGGCCAAACTTGTCAGGCAGAAGGAAAATGAGTCCATCCATGTGGGAGAAGTGGCGTTTGGGAACAAGCGGAGTTGTTTTGGCGGCTCTAAACCAATCGCAGGCTGCCTGGAATTATTTTCTGCTCTTCCCAGGCTTTTTTTTYCCGTGCAAAGTGAGGGTGAGACCTTGCTGGGGGTTTGGGAATTCTCCTGCCAGCATCCATAAACGGGAATGTGCAAACCTGTGGAGACAAAACAAAGATTTATATATATATATATATATTTTATTTTTTTTTTCATTCCAGGATTTTTTTTTCCTTTTAGGCTCTGGAATCAGGAATGTCTGGTTTGTGTAACTTGGATTCAAGTCRTTTCTATTTGTCCTGGAATTTGTGCAGTCAATCCCTGCTTTGGAATCACGGAATCCCGGAATGGTTTGGGTTGGGAGGGACCCTCAGGATCATCTCATCCCACCCCTTGGCACGGGCATGGATACYTCCCTCTATCCCAGGTTGCCCCAAGCCCCATCCAACCTCAAATATGAGCGGGAATACTCTTGTGTTTAATTTTGGAAATGARGGAAAAACGGGATTTGCTTTACCCAGCAGATCTGCTGGAGCGAGAGGAAGGGAGTTGTGACGGGATCCGGGAAAAGCTGAGGATGACGGAGCAGATGAGAGCCAGGAGGAGCTGGAAGATCCAGGAGTGCGTGGGCTGGCGGAAAACGTGGATGAGCAGGAGGCAGAGCAGTCTGGGGCTGGGGTGGGATGACAAGGCAGGAATTTAAAGCTCAAACCTGACACTGGCGCTGGGATTCGCTTCCCAGATTCCCGGTTTAGTCTGCTGATGGCATCAAAAGGCAGAGCTGCTGACGTGTGCCCGGGAGCAGAGCGGGTCCCTGGAGACCTGCGGGGAAAAGCAGGAAGTTTGTGACGGAATGAAGGGCTTGGAGATGCCAGGSAAAATCATAAGGAGTTGAACAGTCCAATTTCATGTCCCTTTTCCTAGAAAAAAGCTAACGGATCCTGGAATAATCTTCCCTTTGGAAGTGAAAGAAGCAAAAGGAGTTATTTATTTATTAAGTGTGGGAGGAGCCTGCTCTATGCCATTAATTTATCCCTAATTTAGAGTTTTCTGCCCAATATTTTCCAATTTTTATGTAATTCCTGGTGGCCTCGGGAAGTTTCTTCTCTGACCCCCTCTGGCTGTTGGTGCAGTTGGAGATTTTCCATCCCAGACTGATTTGGGTTGGGAAAGACCTTAAATCCCTTCCCATGGGTAAGGACACCTTCCACTATCCCAGGTTGCTCCAAGCCCTTTCCAACCTGGACATTCCAAGGGTGGGGAGTCCACAACCTGCCTGAACTCCCAAAATTCAGGAATAAACCATCCTAACTGACAGCCTGGAAATCTTCCCAAGCTTTTCCCTTTTGATGGTTTGGTACCAATGGATACTTKAAATGGATTTGCTTTATTGCAGCTACAGGGAGTAAATATCATTGAGTGGAAGTTTATCCCTGGGAAATGCTTCCTGCTTTTCCATCTTTTTCAGCTGGAGTGTAAATGCAGAGGGATTTAAATACAATGTGGGTTTAAATTTGGATTTTTTTATCTGAAGGAATAAGGGACACGGAGGGATGGGAAAACAGGGAATGGCTTCCCACTGGCAGAGGTTAGGTGGGATATTGGGAAGGAATTCCCCCCTGTGAGGGGGGTGTTAATAAATCCCTGTTTTCCTGACACCAGACATGGATCAGATGCACAAATGAGTGCAGATTCCCTGGATTTTCCACTTCCATCCAACTGCCCCATGCCAACTGATTATCCCTGGGGGACAGAGAAGCATCTCCTGCCACAAAGCTTTTCCCAAATTCTCTTTATTTGGAACAAATCCTGGAGCAAAAAGAGAGTTCCAACCGTGTCCGTATCCAATTGGAGATGTTTCCAGGCAATCCTTYGTTTTTAAAATCTAAATTTTATCTTTCCAAGTCCAAGAGAATCTTCCCTTTTCCTGCTGTTTCCTTCCGAAGAGCAGTGACCCTGCTGAGGAGGATGTGGACAGGCTGTGGAATCCCTCAGGTTGGATCACCTGGAATTTTGGATGGATCCAGCGTCCCTTTTAGTCCCACCCTTTTTGCACTCTGCATTCCCAGAGTGAGCCGTGGCCATGGAGCAGCAGATTCCCATTCCCATTCCTTATTTCCGTAAAAAAGGCAGCAACTCCACCCCCTCCGTGGGCAGCCCATTCCAGGCTTTAATCTCGATTTCTCTGGAGAAATTCCTCCCAAATTCCTCCCAAATTTCTCCCATGGAGTGTGTGGAGCAAAGGGCAGGGATTGCCACCCGTGTGTGGGAATTTTCCATGGAATGTGACACCATAAGGGATGTGGTTCAGGCCAGGCCTTGGAAATTCAATGTTTCAACCTGATTATTGAATATATTCAATATTCAATATATTCAAAGGGCAAAGAATCTTTTTCCCTTTGAACCTTTTCCCAGAACATTATTCATGGATCCTTCTTGGAATTACCTGCTGGCAGCATTAGGAGAATCCATTTATTTTTTCAAGCCAATTCTTCCCGTGTTTTTGCAGGGAATATGTTTTGTAGAACAATAACATGGATGGTCACTCAGCCATTAATATTTGTAAACGGGAGTGAGCAGTATCCTGGTAAAACAGCAGCAATTCCTGGGATGAAATAGGATTGGAGTGGGAAGGAACTGTGGGATCACCATCCATGGGAATGCTCGGAGCTGGACAAACCTGAGCAACCTGAGCTGCTTGGACCAACAGGGTTGGGATGAGGCTCTTCCAGAGGTCCCTTCTGAGCGYTCCATGAGTTGTTTCCATGACCCAGGAGAATTTTAGAGCCTTTCTGGAATATTGGATACCTCGGGAAAAAATGTGGATTCCTCACAGCTGTGGAATAATCTGATTTTCCCATTCAAGACCAGGCAAGGTCCAGCTGGTGGCTGCTGGGAAAAATCRTTTTACAACATCACCATGGGAAAAGGAGGGGGAAATAGAAGGGAAAAGGGGATGAAGCAGGTGGAATACTCTCCTGGAACCAACATTATTCTCTGTTCCAAGTGTTTCCCTTGGATGCCTCTCAAATGCAAGATTTTTGGGGGAAACTTGGTAAAAACTGCACAAAAATTGGATTATTTCCRTGCTAATCCTGAGATTTCCTTCATCCATGGTGTTGTGGAGAATCCCTGGGCTGTGGGATTGCTCATCCCCCACTCTCATCCCGCTTTAAATCCGGGAAGAAGCCCGGCAGATCCCACCTGTTTCAATTTACACGTAAAAACCTGGATAAATAATATATTCCTCCTATTCTCCACCGAGCTAAATGTGATATAAAATTACCACCCATTGTGAGGATCCGTAATTATTTCCAGGATCTCTTCCCAATTAAAAACGCCATCCAAGAGACCTTTATTCAGCAGGTAACCGATCCCCTCTTGGAAAAATACAGGAGCCAGGAGGGAAAAAAAGGAAAAAAAGCTCCTCCACTTCACGGCTGGTGTTTTATTTTATTTTATTTTATTTTATTTTATTTTATTTTCGTTTCTTTGTGTTCCGCCCGTTCGCAGGGAGAGCTCCACAATTGAATTCCCTGCCTCCCACACGCGGCACGGAGCTGCCGCCTCCGGAATGGGGCGGGTTCCCGCCGAACCCGGAGAGAATGGGCCTGGAATCCGAAAAAAAAAGAATAAAAAAAAAGTGAGGCGTTCGGTTGTAATGTCGTTATCCGAGTTGCCCCAGAGGGGATCGGGATGGGTTTTGGATTTTTTCTGATTGGATTTGCCTCGGGAAGAGGCTCTAAAGGCGTTGTGGATGTTGGTTCCTGGGAATTGATGTCGTTTTTAGAAGCCTCTTGCTGCCACCTGGGCTGCAGTTTATGGGGAGATAATTCCTGTGGCTCCTGGCAACGGAGTTTAACGGTTCCCRGCCTGGAGTTGGCCCAAAAACTTGGAATTCGGGGGTGGTATCATGTTTGGCTTCCTCTGGATGAGCGTCGGGTTGGGGTCAGGGCTCAGTTTCCTTCTCCATGTGTCCTTTGGAAGCTGCATCCCATCCTCTCCCGTCAAGGCAGGYGCTTTTCCTTCCTCCAGCAGCCACAGGAGCTGGAATCCCATCCCAGCTGGATTGGGAGCACTGGAGTTTGGGGGGGCAATCCCAAAGTGCCGGAATCCAGCGCTGCATCTTCCAGCTCCCCAAATGTGTGCAAAGGGCAGGGGCTGTGTCCGTGTTTTCCATGGATTCTGTGGAATCCCAGACTGGCTTGGGTTGGGAGGGACCTGGAAACTCCTCTTGTGCCACTCTTCTGCCATCTGGGAATTGCTGAGGTTGGAAAAGAGCTCCAGGACTGAGTCCAATCTGTGCCTGATCTCCACCTTCCTTGGACACCTCCAGGGATGGAGACTCTGAACCCCCCTGGGCATCCCCTTCCAACGCCTTTCCATGGAAAAATTCCTCCTGAAAAGCAGGTTTAGGAATTAAAAAGAGCTGGGAATGTTCGTGTCCTGCTTGGAATAACCATGCAGGGCCACGGATTCAAGAGCAGCGGGGAGGTTTGGGAAAGCTTCAGGATATGCAGTAGGGTGCTGGGAACGGCTGTTCATTTCTAGGGAAGTAGGAGATGTTTGGGCTTCTCCAGAAAATCCCTGAGTTTCCTCATTCTGTTTGACACTGATAAAATCTTGAGTTTTTCATTTCATAATTCCTGAGGTCCTGATTTGGGAAATATTTCTGAATTCCTGCTTCTTTTCCAAGTGCCTTCATCCACACCAACACTTGGTGAAACCTTCTATTTAATTTATATTATTAATTAGGATTGCCCYAAGTTCTGTCCGGCTTCATCCATGGATATTCCACGAATTTTAGATGAACCGCTCACGAGGAGAGTTAATTTTTATCCCAATAAACCACTTCCACACCTTCCATGAACTCCCATCCTCGTGCGGTTCCAGCTGCTTTGTTAATATTGATGCTTTCACATCGTGGATAAAGCTTATTGTATGGAAGCTGTTGAATTCTTGTTTTATCCCACACTTCCCAATGATTCACAACCATTTGGAAATTATTTGTTTACARATTATTGTGCAGCAGTGAAAGAGATCTTTTGTGATAAAAGGGAAGGCTTTGGGTTTTTTGGAGTTATTTCGATGCTTTCCTCATGTGTGGTTTCCGTCCTTTTCCATTCCTCATGTTTGAAATAATTAAATTAATATAAAATATTCATTGGATGCCATTAAGCTGTTACAAGTTGGGGCGGGAATTGCAYCCAGCGTTCCTGGATGGATGCACAAATGGAACCTGAGGCAGGTGAATAACATTCCAGGGAAAAGAGAAGCGGCAGATTTTCATGGATTGGTGGCTTGGATTGGAGTTTTGTGGATTTCCATCCATTTTAGGACCTGCTTTCAGTAATAATTGTAATATTCAGAGCAYATTTTCTGTGTCGGAGAACAACGTGTTGTGCACGACGTACATCATAATTGTAAATTCCAMCTTTTAGCCGGCTGAAATTCCTAAGGAACTCCCTAACGAGCTGCTGGGGCAATTAGCAAAAGCAGGGATGATCCGTGTCTCTGGGAAGATGGATGTCATGGATGTTTGGGGGGGGTGGGGACGTTGGGCTTGGAATTAAAGTTGGAAAAGTAGAACTAGGGGGTTTGTTAAGCATTGCTCCAGTGCTGACTGGGGGGCTGGATCCAGGGATCCAGTGATGTGGGATTGTTTTTTRGGAAAACAGGAGTTTATCCCTGAGMGATCAGTCCCTAATTTTTAGTYTTTCTGWGGCARATTTCCAGGTGTTGGCTTTAAACTGAAGGAGGGCAGGGTTAGGTGGGATATTGGGAAGGAATTCTTGATGGTGAGGGTGGGGAGGCCCTGGAATGGATTTCCCAGAGAAGCTGTGGCTGCCCCTGGATCCCTGGAAGTGTCCAAGGCCAGGYTGGAGCAAGCTGGGATAGTGGGAGGTGCCCCTGGGGTGGGAGTGGAGCTTTAAGGTCCTTTCCAACCCAAACCATTCCAAGATTCCATGATATTCCAACGAGATCTCATAGAATTTGACAGCAATYGGATAAATTGGTAAAAAAAAATAGATAAAGAGTTAAAAATTCATGTGGCTGAAAAAACAAATCCTGCRTTTCAGCCCAGGGTGGAGACAATTCCTCATGAAAAGTGGGAATAAAATCCATGTGAAGGTGGTTTTGTACCGTGAGCTGAATTATCCCTGTGCAGCTGCAATCCCAGGAAGGGGCTGCAGGGACATGAATGCCCCACTCAGGCTCCTTTCTGCCACTGGAAACCCTCCCATGGAATTCCTGCCCTGTCCAATGGGCAGGACGTTCATCCGTATGTTGCTGTTTCCTTGAGAGGGAATTAACATTCCAYTGGTTTGCTCCTGCTCTGATTAATTTGAATAATTTTATTAATTTGGCTGGTRTCCATGTGAAAAATGCACAACAATCGTGGAATCAGGGAATATCCTGAGCTGGAAGGACCCCCAAGGATCATTGATCCAACCCCTGRCCCTGCACAGACTCCCCGCCAATCCCACCCTGGGAGCGTTGTCCAAACGCCCCTGGAGCTCTGGCAGCTTTGGGAATGTGCCCATTCCCTGGGGAGCCTTTTCCAGTGCTTCACCACCTTCTGGGGGCAGAATTTTCCCTGMTATTTAGAAGGGAATCAACTCCAGTTGCTGAATTATCCCGAGACAAACTGGCCTGGTTTTTGTGCTCCCTGTGCTCCACATTCCCCTTTCCTCATCTCCATGACTTTATCCCACTTCCAGCAGGTCCTGCCTTCCTCACCATCCATGTRAAGTCATCTGTGGCACAGCAGGGTCTGCTATTCCCTGAGAACTGTGGGAATGCCAAACATTCCAGCGGCTCAGCATCCCACCATTCCCAGTGAGATGTTTTTCCCACCGGCTGCTTCCCAGGCTCTGTCATTCCCTGACAACTGGGACAATTTCCTTTGCCAGCAGGAGGAGAGGGAGACGTGGAGATGGATGTTAGGATCCAGCTCCACTCGGAAAAAGTGGATCTTTTCTCTGGGAGCAGTRGGAGCTGAGCTGGATCTCTAATGAAGCATTCCTTGGGCAGGCAGGGAAATGTCATTTATCAGCCGTGAATTGTCTCATTTAGGGGACTGAAACCATCCCAGAATTCCTGCTGCTGTGCCAGTCTGCCTTCAAAACAGAGGGAATTTAATATCCAAGATGCTCTTTGGGGGGAAAACGGCGATAAATCACATCCTGCAGCAATCATTTGGATTTCAGCCGGCTGGGAATGGCAGGGCTGGCAGGAGGAAGGGGGTAACACCTGTAAGGTCCCACCTGGATAATTGGGAAGGTCGCTTTTCCATGGAGACTCCAGTRGGATCTTCCAGAAGATGCTCCTCATCTTATTATCCCCATAAGCATAAAATTATAAACTCGGATAAATGATAAACTCCATGGCTTGGGAATATTCCCATTTTCCCACCTTACTGACCCTACCGTGGGTTGCCCACTCAAGATCTGCTTCTGATTTTCCGTGAGTTATTTAAGGCCATTTGCTGCAATTAGAGCCCTTTAATTCCCATTAAAAGTGGGATTTAGACACATCAAAATTGCAATATTCCAGTAGAGTTTTGTGTTTCCGAATGGTCATTCCAGGTCTGACTCCTCTCAGCAGCTGGGATGGTTCCCAGGGCAGTTCTTTGGCGATGGAGAGATTAAAACTCTTGTTTCAGCAAGGAATTGAAGCTCATTTCCAACATTAAGCACMATAATCCTCATCCATAAAAGCCTTCAAATTCCCTGCCCTGTGCTTTATCCCTGTTTGCTCGACCGCTCCGACCCCCAAAGTGTCRCGCTGCTTCCTTTTATCGACAATTCCTCTCTTTATGGTGGAAAAAAAATGCGACGTTTAATCCAAAAACGGGACGGGCGGAGGATAAATCTTCCTCCTTTTAAAACATTTACACAAGGAAAAGGAAAATCCATCGGAAGCCAGGGAAAGAATCTCCAGAGAGCAGCAAATAAAACTTCGGGGCTGGGAAAGTTTTCGCTGCTTGGGTTCGTTTTTCGCCGTGCGAAACGCGAAGTTGCGATTTTGTAACTCTTGCTTTTGGTGGTGTTTTTAATTGGATAAATCCTCTTTCCCCGAGCAGTGGGATTCAACGGGAATGTTTGAGGATCTGCTCAGCGCACAGCGAAAAAAATAATTTATGAAAGTGTCAAATCCAGCAACAGAACTGGAGAGCGACCCAAAACTGCGGATTTATAGGAGAAATGCGACTGTGATTTTTGGAAATTTCTTCTCGGGAGAAAATAGCAATTTCCGAGTTCATTCTTTCAAATTGACCTTTGCGGGTGATTTTTTCATGGAATTCGATCGGCATCTTTTTAACTGCAATGATCCAGAGGTTTTCTGCGRGAAAACCACCAAGGAATGAGCAGCAGAACAGAATTGGCTGATATATTCCACATAAACTCTCCAATTCCTTTATGTAATTCCACTCTCGCGGAATCATTGGGGTTGGGAAAGCGCTCCAGGATCAAGTCCATCCTTCAGGGAACGAATCAGTGTTCCCTTGTTCCCTCCTGATTGTCTCTGGTTGGATTGTCACCCTGGGGTTGGATTTTAAACCAAATCTCCTCGTTTATTTTGATTTCCAAAGGRCAGGCACTGAYATTCCGTGTAATAATTCCGTGGGTTTATTGTTTGGGTGGATACAAAGATCAACTCCTCCAATAGCCCAGATAAAAGCGTTTTTCCTTGGCTTCTGTTCCTAATAAAATAGTCGGGATTTCACATCTCGCTGCCTAAAAATAGCCAGACCTCGGGGCTTAATTGCAGAGTTTTCTTTTCCTTGGGATCGTGTGTGCTGGAGGTTGGAAGGGTTTGTTTCCAAGGAAACAAAGGCGCCGCGCTCGCCGCGCATCCCATGTTTCCCGCAGGAAAACGCCAGCCCCGGGCTCCCGGGAGAGGGGARGGTCGGGAGGTGGGGGTGGCCTCTCTCTGACACCACCTGGGGTCATGTTTTCCTGGAATTGGAAGCGTTTTCCTGGAATTGGGAGCGTTCTCCTCGAATTGCTGTTGGGGTGACGGAAGGGGAGGTGTCCCCATCCCAATTCCGGCGTCTCTGGAATTGTCACCCCGTGGGGTCACTTTGTGCAGGTGTCCAGGTGCTCCTGGAAGAGGATGTGGGGCTGAAGCAGCATCGGTTACAGCGGGAATGATACTCCTGGTTTGTATTCCCGCTCTGCTCTTCCATGGAATATTAAATTCCATATTAACGAAAGAAAGTCAACGCAGTTTTACACTTCTGCGTGGTGACAGGACACAGGGAATGGCTTCCCACTGCCAGAGGGCAGGGATGGGTGGGATTTTGGGAAGGAATTGCTCCCTRGGAGGGTGAGGAGGCCCTGGAATGTATTTCCGAGAGAAGCCGTGGCTGCCCCTGGATCCCTGGCAGTGTCCAAGGCCAGGTTGGACGGGGCTAGGAGCAGCCTGGGATAGTGGGAGGTGTCCCTGCCCATGGCAGGGGTGGGACTGGATGGGATTTAAGGTCCCTCCCAGTCCAAACCATTCCAGGATTCCGTGATTTTAGCAATTCTCATTTTTATGTGCCAGGGGTACAAAGCTCTGCCTTTCCAGGTGTGGTGTGGGAAAGGGCAGAGCAGTGCTCAGGGGAGACACTTCCCAATTCCCTGCCCATTCCTCTGAAAATCAGGGAAACGGGAGCGATAAAAAACGGTCTGAAAACCACAGGAATGGGCAAACAAATTGGGAAGAGTCCAGATGCCAAAGTCCGAATGTTTTTTGTGTGAGTGGAGAGGTTTTTTGGAAAACTTTGGGAAGAGCTCTTCTCCCTTTCTGAGATAAAGATATTTAGAGAAAAGGAGTAAAGTTAAATACACACATTCCCAATATGTGGATGTGWGACATGGAATATTCTGGGACTCATAAGTAAATCCCTCAAAGGACTTAAACCTTTCCCTGAAAACTGCTCTGGGAGCAGCACTTTCTCCTCAGATCCAAAGAAGAGCTGGAGAGGGAATTCCCAAAGWTGTTATTCTGTTTTATTTTCCAAGTTTACTGTCTGGGCTGAACCTGCTTGGAGAACAGGTGCATCCAGGCAGAACTGGAGGGAATATCCACTTTGATTCCCAATGGAGCAGCTCGAAGGCTGCTCCCAGGGGAYTGGACTGGCCTTGGACRCTTCCAGGGATGGAGCAGCCACAGCTTCTCTGGGCACCCTGTGCCAGGGCCTCCCCACCTTCCAGGGAGGAATTCCTTCCCAATATCCCATCTAACCCTGCAGTGAAGCCTGGAGAGTGTTCTGGCTCATCCACCCTTCCCAAATTATTTAAAAATTAGTGCCGTTGTGAATGTTCACAGTTCCCAGCGTGCCAGAATCTCCTGGCTGGGATGAGTGCATGGAGACATGAATATTAATGTGCTGCTGGAAGTTGGGATGGGAATTATTTCACGGTGAAAAAATAACCACTGTCAATAGGAATTCATTTTGGGGCAGAAATTGAGTGTATAATTGAGAGGAGGGGTTCAGCGTGTCAAGGAAGTGATCCCAGAATCCCAGACTGGACTGGGTTGGGAGGGACCTCAAAGTTTATCTCATTCCATGGGCAGGGACACCTTCCACCCAAGCCTCATCCAAAGGATGTATTAAACAAAATCCCGGCATTGATTTGTTTTCCGATATTTTTGCATTTTTTAGTTGTCAGAAAGGGTTTGAGAAACTGAAGATTCCCAGCTTTTCAGGGTTCAGGACGTTGTGCTATCAACTTCAGGGGAAAATCTGGGATTTAGTGTTCGTTAAAGGGGATGAAGAGCTTTAGGATTGCAGGTGGGACCCTTCCCTCTGTCCTGCCCCACTGGTTGCTCTCCAAGGCACGTGGTCCTCATATTCCCAGCTTTTCCTTGGCTGCTGTACGGATGTGG
This sequence comes from Amblyornis subalaris, assembly GCA_018881555.1. NCBI lineage: Eukaryota > Metazoa > Chordata > Aves > Passeriformes > Ptilonorhynchidae > Amblyornis > Amblyornis subalaris. The sequence goes on from JACAXG010000097.1 coordinate 1,778,014, forward strand.
CACCTGGAGATGGGACAGAGGGGACACCACCTCCAATCCTTCGCGAGGATTCGGGATCTCCTCCTCATGGGATTCCCTTGGGATCACCATGGCCGTGGTGGGTGTAGGGTGTCCTTCCTCGTTGTCCGTGAGGAAGCCTGTGGAGAAYGGAATTAAACTTCCCTGTGTGTTCTGGGGCTCCTTCCCTGTCACAGAACGGGATGGAGCAGGAAACACGGCAAAACATTTTCCCGCGGCTGGATCTGTGCCCCGAGGAGCTCGGGAGCTGCTGGGAGCGAACGTCGGGGGAGAGAGAGCAGAGAGGAGCAGTCGGAATGCCTGAGGAAAACGCTGCTTTCCCTGTCTCCCGTCGGGAAGCAGCTCCCTAAGTGCTGCTCCCGAATTGTCAGCTGCTTGTTGGAGCACCAAACGGGTAAAAATATCCAGGAGAAGGGAGAACTCCGCGGAGCTGCAGCTCCAGGCCTCGGAGACAGGGAAAAAACGCGTGGAGGGTTGCAAGTCATAATATTGTGACCTGGTAGAGAGGGAATTGCTTTATTCCCGGGTAAATCAGTGATGTGGATGAGGTGTAGGGAAACCAGGATGATTCCCACCCCCATCCTGGTCCTTCTTGATGTGCCTGGATCCCGGTCCAGCTTGGGATGCTCCGGGCTGGAAATGCCACGGCAGAGGCCGGGGCTGTGGTTTTGGGGGGGTTTGTTACTCATCCAGGGGCTCAGCTTYCCTTCTGGCCTGCAGCTGGGAGTGGGAAGAGGGAAGAGAATTCCGGCGTTGGGCTTTTCKGGATGGTCTTACTGGTGGAGGGGGGACCCGGAGTCAGAGCTTGGAGAGCTTGGGAAGCCTCGGGATATGGGAGGTGGCTCATCTCTCATCATCAGGCTGCCCACAGCTGTCCTGATCCACTGGGAATGTGTAGCCTGGAGAAAAGGAGGCTCAGGGGGACCTTCTGGCTCTCCACAACTCCTGACAGGAGGGGATCAGGCTCTGCTCCCAGGGAACAGGGACAGGAGGAGAAGGAATGGCCTGGAGGGAGAGTCAGGTTGGACATGAGGAGGAATTTCTTCCTGGAAAGAGTGGTCAGGCATTGGAAGGGACTGGAGTCCCCATCCCTGGAGGTGTCCAAGGAATGCCTGGGCGTGGCACTCAGTGCTCTGGGCTGGGGACAAGATGGGAATTGGGCACAGCTTGGACTCGATGACCTCGGAGTGCTTTTCCAGCCTAATTAATTCAGTGAATTCCAGTACTTTTCCCGTGCTGCTTCATTTAGTTCCATCCAGAGAACCATCAGTGCTTCTTCTCTAACTGAGGGAATACTCTGCATTTCCAAGGATGTGGAGCCTCAAATAAATTCCATTTGAGGCCCAAAGTTTGTGGTGGTTTCTGTTCCTGTCGGATGAAGGGGGCCGGGTTTTCCCGGAGTCCCTTCCCATGCTGGGAACTCKCATTCCCTGCAGCAGCTTCTCCACAAACTCCAGAGGCTGGAAGCAGCCAAAGTGGAACATCAAATCCAAGCTCCCTGAAGACGCAATAAAACGGGAGATGGGAATACAATCCRGCTGGGAACCTGGGAAGCTGCTCCGTGCACGTGCTGCTCATTCCCAGCTCCCGGGCTTTGCCGTGCTCCCCATCCGTGTGCGCTGGGAGGATGTCGGCATGGATGGTGTTGATGGAAAATAGAGAAAAACATCCATGAATTGCCAGCTCAGYGAGCGCCGGGACCCCTTGGATCTGCCTTCCACGGAGCAGCTGCTTTGCCGTTGAGTCATTTGGCTGGAAACTTTTCAGGGAAGTTGCAGGGATGAGATTTTTCCTTCTTTCCTTTCCGTGTTTTAGTTCCCTCTGCTCCTTGCGCGGCCCTTCCCGGCTCTGTCCCGCTTTCCCAGCCCGGTCTGGTGCCTCGCTGGGGGCTCCCTCTCTCGGATTCGGCCCCTCCGTGGGAACTGTTTGCCTGGAAACGCCTCCTCTTCCGCGGGAAGCTCCTTGGATAGGGTGTTACCCCTCTGGAAACGTGGATTTATTTACGGGAAGCGCAGAAGGGAAGTGTTGGTGAGAAGGACGGAGGTGCTGCGTGTGCTGGGAAAGGATGAACGGTCCTGGGAGGGACTTTGGGATTGCATGTGGGGACAGGCTGGGGGTGGATTGGGAGCGGCGCTCCAGAAGCTGCAGATTCCTGCAGATTGCCAAGCGACTTCCAGGGAGGCCGTTTTTGGAAAGCATCGAGTGCTTGTGCCACCTCCTGACAGTTTTTATCCAGAGCTCTGTAAACCGAGAATGACATCCTGGAATGGGGCCAGAGGAGGCCAYYGAGCTGCTCCCRGGGCTGGGGCCCCTCTGGAGCCAGCACTCCAGAGGGTGCTCACCTGGAGAAGGGAAGGATCCAGGGAGACCTCAGAGCCCCTGCCAGTGCCTAAAGGGGCTCCAGGRGAGCTGGAGAGGGACTTGGGACAAGGCATGGAAGGACAGGACGAAGGGAATGGCTTCCCAGTGCCAGAGGGCAGGGCTAGATGGGATATTGGGAAGGAATTCCTGGCTGTGAGGGTGGGGAGGCCCTGGAATGGAATTCCCAGAGAAGCTGTGGCTGCCCCTGGATCCCTGGCAGTGTCCAAGGATGGAACTTGGAGCAACCTGGGATGGTGGAAGGTGTCCCTGGCCATGGCAGGGTTTGGAATGGGATGGGCTTTGAGATCCCATCCAACCCAAACCATTCCACATTTCCACGATTTCATGGCTCAGCACCTGGCACACCAAACCTCCTGCAGGTTCCAAGCCCCCCTCCAGCAGGTACAGCTCATCCTTCGCTGAACGGAATTCCAAAATTCCAAAAAAAGGTATAGATTATCCGAAAATTACGTTTATGAGCTGATGATTCCGAGGGGGTCTGTGTTTTATGATCATAAATAAGTGCATTTTTTAGGATTTCGTGGAGAACAGAGGTGTTTAATGTAAGGGTTGGCAAAATAATATTCCTGGAGCTCTTGGGCAGCCTGTTCAGGAGCAAGGAGGGAATTAGAATTGCAAATCAGGATTTCATCATCCTCAATCAGCGTGGCCGGCGAGGAGGGATGAATGAAAAGCTGCTGCCGGCTGAGGAGCTGCTTTGGAGCACCAGGAATCTCATCTTTTCCCGATCAATCCATGGCTTTGTGCTCCACGGGGCTGCCCGTGGCGCTGGCACGTGACGGAAAACSCCCAGGAATTCAAACATTTGGGAAAGGGTCGATGCTGCCCCGCGGAACAGGCAACGAAACCCCAGCAGCAGCGTGGGGGAAGCTCCTTTCGGGGTGGGTTTTGGTTATCCCGATTATTCCACGCTTAGCAGCGAGGAGGGAGAAAATGATCCCTCGAAACGGATTTGGGATTGATTTATCCGGGGTGAAAAGCGGTCTGGAAAAAAGAGAGCCCCGGATAAGGTTATTTTTATACCCCGCGCTTCTGGCTTGTCTCAAAACACCCCAAATATCAGCCGCTGTTTTTCCAGGCTGCCGTGAGGACAGGGAACATTCCTGAGCCTTCCCAGCAAGCTGCTGCTGATTGAGGGAATGAAGGTACCCGAGTGCTGAAAGGCCTGGAGTGTCTCAAGGCAGCAGGAGAGCAAGAGCTGCCTTATGTAACTTTGCTGAAAGACGTGGGAAAAAAAAACCAACAAAACAACCCCGTTCCCGGCTGGTTTTCCAGCTTTTGAGGAGTCCGTGCGATTTTTTTCACGGAATATTTGAAGTTTCCCCGGAGGAGCATCGATGTTGGGGCTGCCAGGGTGGCCCGGTGGGAGGAGGGCTCCTCGTTAGYGCGGCTAATTRAGACATAAATGGAATATGGGGACGYGGCTGAAGATCCAAAGGAGCAGTTTGGGGGTTTGGGAAGYGGGAGGGAGTGGGAGGGAGGGAGCTGAGGCCCCGGGGGGTTTGTTCCTTCCTGTCCTGGTGATTCTGGAATTGCAGTCGGAGCCTTCGTGGGGGATCATTATGGAACTGTCTAAGGAGCTACGGGGGGGGAAAAATGCCAGGGAATGATTTGTTATCCTTCCCACCCCGCCAGCCTTTGATTACTGCCTGGCTCCCTGCAATTAGCCACGTCAAGTTCGGGATAATGGCTGAAGGGAAAGGTTGGGTTGTGAAGGGAGACGCCAGAAAAATGGGAATGGGGAGGGAAAATGCACAAGCTCAGCGTGGTGGGGTAGGAAAAGAGCAACAGCTCGTGGAAGTGGCTGCTCCAAAATTAGCAGGGAATTAATCTGGGCTTTCTCGCCGAGAACAACGAGGAGAATGTTGATGGCTCCTGGGGCAGGTGTTCGTTCTGCAGGGACGTCCTGGTAGTTTTTCCCAGGAATGGAGGGGACGGAGGGACAGGACAAGGGGGAATGGCTTCCCACTGCCAGGGGGCAGGGAAGAAATTCCTCCCTGTGAGCGTGGGGAGACCCTGGCACAGAGGGAGGGAAGCCGTGGCTGCCCCATCCCTGGAAGTGTCCAAGGCCAGGCTGGACGGGGCTTGGAGCAACCTGGGATAGTGGAAGGTGTCCCTGCCCATGGCAGGGGATGGAATGGGATGGGCTTTAAGATCCCTCCAAACTCAAACCCTTCCAGGATTCCATGATTTGCATGTGTCTCTGTACCTGTACATTTGTCTCCATCCATGGCTGTTTGGGACATTTTCCATGGCTGAGATGCAGAATTCCATGGGCTGCACACAATCCTTCAGCCCTGGGTGTGGAAGTGGCTCCTGCCAAACCAAACTGGCCCAAGTGGAGGTGCAGCACAGCCAAGGGGAGGTGCAAACTGTCAATATATTGATTATCCATACTCCGCCCTGACCTTTGTCTTATACCTTCAATTTGCTCTTATATTTATAAATATTTTATATTTTTACACATAATGTGAATAAAATGAAAATATGGGTTTATATTTCATCAGTTAGGGGAGAGAAGCCAACAGTTTTTCCAGTGTGGAAGAGCCTTTCCTCAGCTTGGACTGCGTCGGAGCAGGCTGGGGACTTGGAGTGAGGATGGAATGACATTGCCACTCTCCCCTTCCCGTGTATTTTTAAATTGGATTTGGCATCCTAATTGCCGAAACAGTTCCCCATTCTGCCTTTCCAGCTCGGAGTTAACCGCGGGGAGGGGTGGTCTGGCACCTTTGGAGTGTTGGATTGTGGATCCTCGGAGATCCGTGGGTGGTGTGACCCCCCCTGCTCTGTCCCTTCCTGCTGCTTTGGGCACCCCCTCCTCTGGGATAGGGAATGTTATGGATCACTGATGGCAGATGGAATTCATACATCACCTATACAAACCCCACTCACACATCACCTGTAAAAGCCCCATTTATACCCGTTTGCCGACGCCTTGGATCCCAGCTGATGGATAAAATCCCTTCCCTTGGTTGTCAAGGTGAAACGCCTGGAGACTTCAGGACAAAAAAAAAGAAAACCCGGTGCAAGGAAAATTTTGCCGGTGCCTCCTGCGCGTTCCTTGCCGTTGGACTTGGTGCTTCCCGAAGGGAGGAAGCGCCGCATCCCGCCCGGCCCCACTGGCGTCCCCCCCTTGTCGCCCCCGCAAGGTGCGGGTGGGGCAGGGCGGCGTGGGCAGATCCCTTTTCCCTTGCAGCCTTCCCGATCCATCGCCGTGCCGCCGCTGGAAGCGCTTTCCTCCCGCTCTCCGCATTCCCGGCTCTCGCAGCCCTCCCTTTGTCCCCGGGTCCCCTCCCGGCTCCGGCGGAATTTGGGGAGCCGCTCCCGGGCGGGGGATGCTTCCCAGCCTTTCCCACCCATCCCGTTCCTGACGCGTCGCCGCACCGGGGAGCCGCGGCGGGTTTGATGTGCAGCGGCGGGATCGAGCTCCTGTAAATCCTGTAAAATTCCATTTTCCGCAGAGACCGCCGCCACCAAATCCGCGCGGGGCGAGGCTGCGGCTGCCGCGCTACCTGCGGGCGGGATCCTCCCGCGGGAACGGCACCTGGAGGCGGCCGCGGGGCGGGATGGACGAGGGGTAGGAGGCTGGACGGAGGCACGGCCCCGATCCCGAGGGACGGCGGTGACAGCAGGAGCGCGGGGCACTCCCCTCTGCGCTCGCACTGACCCCGCGCAGGGAGCCGGGAGCGCATTCCCGCTGCTCCCGCTCGGCCGGGATGGACCAGCCGGGCCAAATCCCCGCTCCCTCCTGCCCGTAACCCCTCGCCTGGACCCGCATCCCTCCCCCCGCAGCCCGGGAATCTCCTCCCTGTGGATGCGGAGCGGGAGCCGCGGGAGGGAGCCGGGAGCGGAGTTTCTGCAGCGTCAGAAAACTTTGATGCGGCTCGGAAGGTGGTGAATGGAGGAGGGATGTGACCTGCAGAGGATAAACAGGAAAAAGGGGATGTTTCTGCAGCTCGGAAAAGCGCTTTTTTTTTCCCCTCCCCTRTCTCAGGATCACTGGAAGGGATTATACAAATGAGAGCAGGAAACTGCAGTCAGGGGGTTGCCAGAAATAGATTTATTTTTTCTTTCTCCTGCTAGAAATGAAGAGATTTGGGAGTCCGTAGAGGCTGTTCCACATGCACCCTCACATTTTGATTGCCAAGGCATTTGCGTTCCCATATAAAGTGACAGCCRCCCTGCCACGGGAGGTGCCATGTAATCCCAAAGAATAAAAACTCCTGGAAACGTCTCCGTGCCTCTGATCCAACTTCCGAAAGACACGAGTTCGGAGTGAGCAGGACACGCACTGACTGCTTTGGGACGACAGAAGAGCGATAATCGGCCGGCAAGATGTTAAATATTAATATTTTACCCAATCGCCGCCATTCGTGGATTTGGTGAGTACGCCACGGGTTCGCCCGGATCACGGCGCTTCTGGTGGGCAGGAAAGCTTGGAAATCGGGATTTTTCCCTGGGTGCGAAGCAGCTGCCGGACGGGAGCGTGGATAAGGGGGTTCCTGGAGCAGGGGGCGTGCTGAATATTCCCTTCTCTGATCATGCCCGGTCGGACTTTGATCTGACGCGCGCTCGCGACGCCTCCGAGCCGGGACCGTGGGGAAAGGGCGGGGAAAGGATGGAAAATTTCCCATTGTGCTGGTTTATTTTCCTTCTGAGGTGTGTGCAGACCTAAATTTCCCTTTAAAAAATCAACGAGCCCCTCAAACATCCCCTCCCCCGGGGCGATTTCCTGGTGCCACCTCTGCACCTTCTCCGGGCTCTTGTCAAGCCCTGTTGCATTTTAATGAGCAGACGGAGCTCCGGCCGTGGGGAGGGCACAGGGAGAGCAGAGGGAAATTCCAGAGCCGTGTCCCAGGTTTGGGTTTGGGAGACGGCGCCGAAACGTTGTTTTATAGGTAAAAGATCCACTGTGGGAGTTCAGGGATGGAGCTGCTGGGTGGATGATCTGTGGAGCGTGTAAGGATGTGGGGATAGTTTTATTTTAGCTCTTCGAGTGCTGCGTTCTGTAATCTCACCTACACACAAATATTCTGGGCTTACATGGAATTCGTTCTCCCTAATCTCATTWWGGCTGGAAAAGACCTTAAGGATCATCTCATTCCACCCCCTGCCACGGGCAGGGACAGCTCCCACTATCCCAGGTTGCTCCAGCCTGGCCTTGSACGCTTCCAGGGATGGAGCAGCCACAGCTTCTCYGGGCAGCCTGTGCCAGGGCCTCCCAGGGAACGATCCCTTCCCAACATTTCTCCCTAACATCCAATCCAACCCAGCCTATCTTGGAATTTCTCCCACRGCTTCCCCCTGACGTTTTGCAGGGGGAGTTGTTGGTTTGGATGAGAAAGTTCCTCCTGAGGAGGAGCCCTAATAAGCTCAAAAAAGAGGAATATTAAGTGGGAAGTGTTAATTGATTCGCCAGACYTCCGAAGGCAGGGAAGAGGAGGGAGCGTGTGGGTCGGTTACGGACAACGCCCACGCCCGTGCAGAGCCCGGGGAGTTCTGGAATAAAAGGGGTTCCTTTGGAGAAAGGAGAACCACATTTCTATGGCTGCAAGGGAGTAGAAATAATTTTAGCTGTAGGGACTGAAATAAACACCGAGCGGCACCGAGATCCTAAGGGAAAGTTGTCAGGGATGGGGCCTGGGGACGGATCGGAGCTGTTGGATCCATCAGGGAAGTTTCAGGTGATTAAAACTGGGCAGCCCAAAGGGAGCTGGGTCAGGATATGGATTTTTGAAGAGGTTATCCTGTAAAAACTCCCTTCACCTGTGCCCAGGTGAAAATAAAGGATATTCTTGACCCCACGCTGGCCTAGTTAGACCGAGCCTTGCTAATCCTGGCCTGTGGAAGCTCCTGGCTGCTGTTCGGAGCCCACATCGTGGCTCAGGCTCGTTACTTACTGGCAGGAATTTGTGCTGCATCTTCAGGCATTTCYTCCCTCTGGAATCAGTTTTTTTGGGGCTTTTCCTGAGCTTCTCCCTCCCCTGTCCCATAAGCAAATTCTTTAACAGAGTCCAGTGCAAGGTGGCCCTGCCCGTGGCCCTTTCTGGGGCTCTTCCAAACCAAAGCATTCCGTGATTCCATGGATGGCCTTTAGCTTTGGAGTGCTGTGTCCTCCACAAGTTCAGGAGAGGAGGTGGTGGCTTCCAACCCCACCTGGAAAATGTGGGATTTCAGTCACTGGTGCTTTTGGGGTGGACAGAGAAGGGCTTTGCTCTGCGCTGAGGGATSTCTGCCTGGAATGGGGCTTTGGAACGTGTTTTGGGGAGATGGAAACTGGGATTGCACCGGCACAGCAGTTCCTGGGGGAGAAATGTGGGAATTTGTGGGTGTTCCTAGGGATGGTTTCAATCAGCTCTGTCCCCTGTCAAGGCTGAACTTTGMGGGGGGAGCAGAAACCCTGTCCTGATATGAGGTGCTGGGACCAAATGCCAGGACTTCTGGCAGCACAGGGATTTCCAAGAGGTGCTCCGCAGCTCCCAGATAGCGGCTGGAGTGGCAGGTCCTCCTGGAATATCTTTGKGTTGGAATATGAACGCGTTTATCAGGGCGGTGGTAACCACGGGATGAGAAGGGGTCACCCTGACCTTGGTTCTCTCAGCTCTCCYGGTTCAGGCTGGGATGTTGCAGTTGGATGTGAGGCTGGAGGTGTTTTCCATAATGTAGTGTCGTAATCATGGAATTATTGTGGTTGGAAAAGCCCTCTCAGACTGTGGAGYCCCCCAGCACTGCCAGGGCCACCACTGCCCCACGTCCCCAAGTGCCACATCCACATGGATTTGAAATCCCTCCACCATGCCCTGGGCATCTGTGCCAGGGCTGGGCAGCCCTTTCCAGGGAGAAATTTTCCAAAATATCCAASCTAAACCTCCCCTGGCACAACTTGAAGCTGTTTSCTCTCATCCTGTTGCTGTTCCCYGGGAGCAGAGCCTGACYCCCCCCTCACTTCACTGCCAAATCTCACTTGGATTTTATACTSAGTTCCCAAGCTCTCCAGGTTTTCTCTGGGAATGAACCACTCTCCAAACCTATGGGTTTAAATCTCCTCCACCTTCCTTATTTTCCTGGATTTCCGCTGTCACTCCCGACCCTTTGGTTTCCCTCACGTACGAATCCCGCAGCCTCCTATAAACAGCCAGGCTTTCCAACAAAACTCATGGATTGATACGCAGGAGGTGGATTGGAGAGGCACAGCTCCGAGCTCTGTGGGCACAACTCAGCAAGGGGAGGCCCAGACGTTTCTCCTGTGCTCCTGGAAGTGCCTGTGGGAAGCACAAGGAGCAGGCCGCGGAGTAGGGAACAATGGAATGACTGGCTGCTTGGAAAGCTGGAGACGGAGGGATTCCGGCAGAGGGACGGGGTTGGTATTCAGTGACCTTTCCCTTCTCCTCAGGCTGTGTCTTTTCAAGTCGTTCCTGGCTGTGTTTTCCCGCTGGTGTGGAAAGGCAGGAGATAAGAGTTAGAGGCTGCTCTTGACGTATTTACATTTCCATGTTTCCATTCATTATCTTCGCTTCCAGGGAAAGAACCTGGGAAGCTTCACCGGCACGGGAAACTTTGCAGCCCAGTTCATGGACATCTCTATCTGTCATGCACATGGAGTTGTTTTTCCAGGCTGTTCCTCCTCCTCCTCCTCCTCCTGCTCCCTGCCTTGTCCARGAGGCGCAGTGTGGCTGCAGACATCCCTCGGGATGAGCCTGGATGGAGGAGCTGCCCCGGTGGGTCGGGAGCTGCTGCTGCCCAGCCTGGCTTTGGTGGTGTCCAGTGAGCATCCCTTGGGATAGGTGACATCCAGGGATGAGCAGGGAGCCACATGMTGACTTCCTCTGGGTTCCAACAGCAGAGGGATGTGGAGCTGCTGGAGCAAATCCAGTGGAGGCCACGGAGCTGCTCCAGGGCTGGAGCCCTTCTGCTCTGGAGCCAGGCTGGGAGAGCTGGGAATGTTCACCTGGAGAAGGGAAGGATCCAGGGAGACCTCAGAGGCCCTGCCGGTGCCTAAAGGGGCTYCAGGAGAGCTGGAGASGGACTTGGGACAAGGCATGGAGGGACAGGACACAGGGAATGGCTTCCCASTGCCAGAGGGCAGGGCTAGATGGGATATTGGGAAGGAATTGTTCCCTGGGAGGGTGGGGAGGCCCTGGAATGGAATTCCCMGAGAAGCTGTGGCTGCCCCATGCCTGGGAGTGTCCAAGGCCGGGTTGGAGCAATCTGGGATAGTRGAAGGTGTYCCTGCCCRTGACAGAGGCTTGGAATGAGATGATCCTTAAGGTCTTTTCCAGCCTAAAGCATTCTGGAATTCTGTGAATGCCACACCAGCTCTCGGCATTTCTGAGAAGTCCTGGGGCTTTTTGCACTCTCACGTCTTAGCAGGCTTAGGAATGCAGATTCCTGTTCCTAAAGCTTTATCAGGATTTCTTTCCTAAACCTCTTCTCCAGAGGCTAATAACCGGGATCCAGATTTCTTTTAGCTCCAAACTCCTCGGCAGGATTAGGCAATCTCAGGCACTCAGCGAGMACCACGATGGAAAAGGATTTTTTTTCCCTTTCCAGCAGAAGTAAGTGAAATGTAACAAGYGAAATTTGGGCTTCCTGCGGCCTGGAGTTTGCCTCATACAAAGAATTCCAGAAGTGGAGGGAATTTTTCCTTTTCAGCCTCCACAGCCTGTGATTTCCAGCTCCGAGAGCAGCTCCCCGTTACCACAGAGCCAGGCCCCTGCCRTTTATCCCCTCGGAAGGTGGGAATAATGGGAGAGCTGTTCCAGGGGCCGTGCAWCATTCCCTTCCCAGCTCTGCTCCAGTTGATTCCGCACAGAATAAATCCAGGTGCAGCTTGTGTGGGAGTTACTTCCCAAAACAGTGCCCGGAGCAGGACAGGTGGACACTGGGAACTGTTCTCTGCTTCCCAGGCTCCAAGCTCAGCCCAAATTTCATCCTAAGAAATAAACAAAGGATTTTCCTGTGCTTTTCCCTGTCCCAACCCCCTCTCCCTGTGGAGYGCCACAGGATTGTCACCAGTGGGATTCACTCCATATCCACAGGAGACCCCTCAGGGCTTTTCCAAGGAGGTCAGCTGGGATTAAAGCTCTTTCCCCCTAAACTGCAACCCCAAACCTATAATCCTTATCCATGTCCCGTTCCCGCTGTCCTGGGAACTCTGGATTGTGGCAGAGGGATGGCAGTGCYGGGATGCCGCCGGATCAGAGCTCAGGGACACTCAGGGAGCATCTTGGCTGCTCGTTTTGAGGGCAGCCGTGGGAAAAAGGAAAGATTCTGGAGCTTAGAATCATGGAATAATAGAATCATGGAATCGTGGAATAATAGAATCACRGAATCATGGAATAACARAATCACAGAATCATGGAATGACAGAATATCCTGAGCTGGAAGTGACCCACAGGGTCGAGTCCAGCTCATACCACAGAGCACCTTCGTTCCATGCACTAGGAAATGTGTTTTTTTTAATGAGGGTTGGAAATTTATTCCCTAAACTGCGTGAATTCCAGTGAAAAGGGCCATTCCGTTACCTTTGGAAGAACAAAGAGTGTCCTTCCTCAGCRTTTTCATTGTCTTTGTTCGGTTTATCCCAGGATCGCAGCCTGGGATGGGTTGGGAAGAGCCTTAAAAATCCTCTCCCCCCACCCCCCTGCTGACCCGCGCTGCTCCTTTGAATTGCGTTTTTATGGATTGAAAAGCTGATTAAGGGCGCGAAAAAAAGGCAAATAAACCGGGAAAGGGTTCGGGGGAGAAAAACCCCTCGTTTCTCTGCCGCCGAAGGAGCCGCCAGGTTTTCCATCGTCTCATTCCCGACTTCTCCAGACGCGCGGGGCCGCTCCGAGAGCTCCCGCTGACGTCAATGGAGCGGCGGAACGGGAGCGCCGCGAGCGCATCCCATGGATCCATCATCCCTGCCCTGGCGCCGCTCCAGCCCCGGGGCTGCTCCCGCGAAACCTGCCCGTTTTTATCCGGCACGATTAAGAATAATGACATCGGAAATGTATTCCAGCGCTGGAGGTGTTGGCTGAATTCTGGAAGTTTCTTTGTTTTTATTTTTAGGAAGGAAAAAAAAAAAAATCGAATTGCAAAGAGACAGAATTGTTGCTCGGCTTCTCAAGGGGGTTTATCAATCGTTTTCCAGGGGTYTGTTGCTCCCAATCCCAACCATTTTTATGGTTTTGTTGCTTTTTTTTTGGATGTAAACTCTTATTTATGGATAACTCTCCTTTTTATTTTATGTAACTCGAAATTCTAGGGCAGAAAATGCCTGCGAGCCTTGAATAGCAGTTTGGCTTTTTTTAGCTTTTTTTGTCTGAAGGMAAGCCTGGGAAAACGTGTTAATTGTATCAATCTGGGAATGCTGGGAACAGGCTCCGTCGGGAAGCAGCCCGTGACACCGAGCTGATGGATTCCTGCTGGGAGGCCTCATCCCGCTGATCCTTCGGGTTTTTTAAGGGATTGGCGCAGTTCATCCAGCCCTGCTTGGCCCAAATATTAAATATGAGCACGGGACAGCCCCCACGGAGCACGGGAGGGGGAAATGCCGGGAGAAACGGGAATTAGCGGTGGGAATGCGGCCGGGATGAGGTCTCAGGACGCAGCAGGGAAGAGGGAATGTTGTGTAGGAGAAAACCGAATTATCTTCACTCTCTGTAGCCCTATGGAAAATTAAATCTCAGGTTTATACACACTGGAGATGAGGGGGAAAAAAACCAGGGATACAGAGGTTGGAAAGCAGGGAAGGGCATCAGGAGACCTCTGCAAGCCGTGGGAGCACTCGCTGGATACCCCTTGGGTGGGATGAAACCACTGCCTGCCCCTCTGAAGGCATTCAGGAGAATCAGAATCCTGGAATGGTTTGGGAATGACCACGGGAAACACCTTCCCCCAGCCCGGGATGCTCCCGTTTTTCCCCTGGGGCTCCTCACGCGTCCCTTTGGGACCTGGGAACGCTGCAAAGGCTATGATGAGTGCCCGGCGCTTGGATTCGCTTCCAAAAGACCATCGGTGAGTCAGGCGTGAGTGTTTTCCTGGGAAAAGGCTCATCCCTGACTCACGGTGCYCAGGCACTCCTGCCGAGTGGGAAATGGAACCTTTAAGGCAGGAGAAAACACAAGGAAGCGAATCCAGCTCGGGGTGAGCGGGAGGTGCCGCGGGCACAGCGGGTTTGCCAAGGCTTTATTCCTCACATCAGCTCGGTTTCTGCAGGAATTTTCCAGGCTGGTTCCATCCTGGGCAAGGGGAGCTTGGCCCGGCCGTGGCRGCACCCCCGGCTTTGGAATGGGAAGTTTTAAGGGATTTTTGCTGGGACTTTAATAATTCGTGTCAGCAGCGACAACAAAACTCAACCTGATTCTGCAGTGGTTAACACATGAAACTTTATAAAAATTCCCGCTTTTCTGATGGAAGGCTTCCCACGTTTCCTTTTCCTGGCTGTTTAGGTTTGCCTGGATTGGATATCAGCAGGAAATTTGGGGTTGTCATACGAGTGTCACACATGGACTTTGAAATTAGGGCAGTTCCCTTCCATCTGCCTGTGCTTCCCAGGATGCTGCTGGATCACAGGGATTGGGGGATTCTATGGAATGTCCCAGGCTGCGCCCCCACATTTGTGTTCAGTGTGAGGGAACMATGCTCAGGATTCCCTGGAAGCTCGAGGATATTCCAAGCTGATGTTTATCCGGGTGTTTTCTTAGATGAAGGCAACAGGTGCAGGTCTGCTGGGGAGTGAATTAATCCAAAGGGATCTATTCCTTCCTAAAGTATTTTTAGAAGCCATGGATGAAACGTGATAATAGAAACTCCTGGAATCAATGCATCATTTCATGAATTTTTTGGGGTGGGAATATAGGAAAAGCAGAGCCCTGGGAAAAGCAAAYAGAGAATGTGTTGGCAAACATGCCCAGGTAGTTTTGTGGATTATTGCTTCCAGGGGATGAAAATTTTCCATGGATAACTGCCAGTTAAAAGCAGCTTTGCCCCATTGAAAGCAGCAGATCCCGTGTGGCCTCCCCTGGCTCGGGAGCGTTTGGATTTCAGGGCTTTGGCCCACGCTGGGAAGCTCCAGCGTGAGGAAAACTCAGCAGCTGGGAGTGGTGGTTGGTTCAGGGGAGTCAGGGAACTGGGAGAGGAGCTGGATTCACAGACAGGATATATTTGGCTTTTAGGAGAGCAGGAATTACAACTCGGAGTACTCAAGTGGAGTCTCCTAACAGGAGAGCTCTGGCTGGGAGCTGAGGAGGAGAGTGGGCGATCCACGGAGCATCCATGGGATCCCACAAGGACAGGCTGCTCCGGGGAGCCTGCTATGATCCAGCCTGGAGGAAYTCATGGCTGCAGAGGGATGAGCAGGACTCTTGTTGTGAAAAAGTTGGAAAAATGATAAATAAATACTMATTTTCCGGCGTGTTAGAGAAGGAGAGGGAGCTGGGAAGGGCTGGACGTGGGCAGCAGGAAAGGTGAAACGAGGATGAACCCAAAAATGCTGGGAATAACATGAGGAATAACGTGGAAGTCGCTGTGCAGTGTGGAAAGGATCGTTTGGAGCAGCAGCCTCGGTATGTAGGGCAGCACTGACGCACTTCCAGGGAAGGCAGAGCAGTGCTCGGGAATTCAGGGCTGGAAGAGGGAAACGAGGCACATGGAGCACGAGGCAGCCTGGAGAGGGCTGGGGGTGACCTGAGGGAGCCCCTGGGCCCCTCTCGGGTGAGACCCTCCCTGCAGAGCTGCTCCAGGCCTGGATCCAGCAGCACAGGGATGTGGAGCTGCTGGAGAGAGTCCAGAGGAGCCACAGAGCTGCTCCAGGGCTGGAGCCCCTCTGGAGCCAGGCTGGGAGAGCTGGGGGTGCTCACCTGGAGAAGGGAAGGGTCCTCTGAGGGAGACCTCAGAGCCCCTGCCAGTGCCTAAAGGGGCTCCAGGAGAGCTGGAGAGGGACTTGGGACGAGGGATGGAGGGACAGGACACAGGGAATGGCTTCCCACTGCCAGAGGGCAGGGTTAGATGGGATATTGGGAAGGAATTGTTCCCTGTGAGGGTGGGAGGGCTTGGGATGGTTTTCCCAGAGAAGCTGTGGCTGCCCCTGGATCCCTGGAAGTGTCCAAGTCCAGGCTGGAGCAACTTGGGATAGTGGGAGGTGTCCCTGCCCATGGTGGCACTGGATGGGCTTTAAGGTCCTCCCAACCCAAACCAGGCTGGGATTCTGTGACAAGGCACAAGGCTTTATTCGGCCAAAAAGGAAAATTTGGATGTTCCCAGTGTTCTTTGCAGTGAATGTGCTGGAAGGTGAAGCAGCCATCCTTGGAGATGAGCAGGAGGTGAAAGCACAGAACAAGTTTGGAAATGAGGTTGGGAAGTTGGATGGGGGAAGTCCTGTCTTAGTCCTGTCATTCTGTCAGTCTGCCCCATGTGGGGATCTGTCCTACAATTCCCAAAGAATTCTGTTATTCCCTGAATGTGGCAGACACGCTTTGGTGTGGCCCATAAGCACAGGGAACACCTGTATGACATGATTTACTATTTATTAGAGGAAATTCCTAATATTTCTAATATTTCACACCACTTTATTGTGCTTTTTGAGTTAAAATCTGTCCAACTGCTGCACCAATCTSCTTCAGCTGGTCCATAGATTTTAATAGGATTGGGTTGGWAGGGACCYTAAAGCTCATCCCATCCCATCCCCTCCCATGGGCAGGGACACCTCCCACTATCCCAGGTTGCTCCAAGCCCTGTCCAGCCTGGCCTTGGACACTTCCAGGGATGGGGCAGCCACAGCTTCTCYGGGAATTCCATTCCAGGGCCTCCCCACCCTCACAGGGAAGGATTCCTTCCCAATATCCCACCTGACCCTGCCTTCTGTCAAAGGAAAGCCATTCCCTGTGTCCTGTCCCTCCATGCCTTGTCCCAAGTCCCTCTCCAGCTCTCCTGGAGCCCCTTTAGGCCCTGGCAGGGGCTCTGAGGTCTCTCTGGATCCTTCCCTTCTTCAGGTGAACATTYCCAGCTCTCCCAGCCTGGACAATCTCTTTGTTTTGCTTCCCTGGACTCATTCCCTGATGTTTCCCTGATTCCATGACCATTTTTCCCTCTCACTGAGCTGCCGTGTGCAGGACCAGAAGTGCAGGACAGGGAMTTAATCCCTGAAACCCCCTGGGGTTAAACCAGAGCCATTCCCATGGGATGGGGATCAAAGCCCTCCAGGCCGGGTGTGCCCACTGAAACACGGCCCAGCTTTTGTTTTTATGGCACAATCCCACCAACCCCGACCCCCCAAAGCTGCTCCATCCCGTAGCCAGGCCCTGCTGGCTCATCCTGCATGCGGCACCACGGAGGAGCAGGATATTCTGGGATCAGATCCCGGGAACAGCGGTGACTCATCAGCCGCAGCAGCAGCGATGATACGAGGAGCTATTTATTACGGATCCTTCTGAGCAGCGAGTTCAGCCCCGAATTACGGAATTATTCCTCCTGGATGATTCCTCGGATTGGTTTGGAATTACAAAACATTCCCGGCGCGCCGCCGGATTGGAAAAGGAAGCGCTGGGAGTGACTGKGTGCGGGGAGAAGGGAGAGATTCCATCTCCCCTTGGTTATGTTTGTTTGGTTCGGGTTCAGCCCCGCTGGGTTTGTGGTGTTGTTGCACAAATTCCACCTTTTCTTGTCTCGGTGGAAGTGCTTGGCTGGGCATTCGCCGCTTTGTCAGTTTATAAACAAATATTTGGGGTGAAATCCTCCCGGTGCTGGGAGCCGGCAGGAGGGGAATTCCATGTGGGAGTTCGCAGCTTGTTGTTTCTCGGGTGGGAGAAGGAGGAGTTGTCCTTATGGCTCCGAATTTCCGGCTCTTCCCGAAGAAGGATGGGGAGATCCAGAAGTTTTTCGGGAGGGTGTGCTGCCACCCCAGTCCTCCCCCGGCTGTCCTTKTTTCCATAAACAGCCTGTACGTGCTCTTCCAAGGAAAAGCATCCCCGCTGCTCCCCCAAATTGAGAGGCAGGATGTTGGCAAAATCSYTTTCCTAAAAAAGAGTGGAAAGTGRGTGTTAAACCCTCCYCGAGGCTCCTGGAACGGCCTGGGTGTGGTGGGAGCCTGGCTGGAAAGCTGGGAGATGCTCCTTGGAGCAGGACTGGAGCAGCATTCCCAGCCTGGTGTGTCCCTTTCACACACTGTGGGAATGCTGATTGCTCCTCCTGTTTTACACTCTGTTTCTGTAGTTTCTTTTCAAATATGCACAATATTTATTTTCATGTTCTGTGTGGCCAGAAATCCTGGRGRATCCCACTCCCTGTCCTRGAAGGTTCCTCCTTGAGGTCTCAGTCTGTGTTGTCCCTAGTTTTTCCCATATTCCAGGTGCAGGACACCCTGGATTCCCTTCCAGCTGGCTCCTTCATCTCCTCCCTGCACATTCCAGGGGCTGCACAGACAGGGCTCTCCCTTTTCCCTGCAGGAATGGGATGGGATGGGATTCGGCACAGCCTCACACGCCAGGATTGGCAGCAGCAGAGGAAATCAGCACAGAAATAAAGTGAGAATGGAAATTTCAGGTGATTTTTTCTGGCTCTTCGCTCTGTGCCAGCTCTGGGTCTGCTCTGGGGGTCACCTCACCCTGGTGGCCTCAGCAGCTCCAGAGGGATGTGGAATCCTCCTGGTGCCGCTGGAGGAAGCTCCAGGTACATCAAGGAGTCTGAAATCTGTTCCTGGGGACTSGCACTCCTTGGGAACATAAAGGAGGAGATGGAGATAGGACAAGGGGGAACGGGTTTAAATGAAAAGAGGGAAGATTTGGATGGGATTTTGGGAAGGAATTGTTCCCTGTGAGGGCAAGGAGGCCCCGGAATGGATTTCCCAGAGAAGCTGTGGCTGCACCTGGATCCCTGGAATTGTCCAAGGCTGGGTTGGATGGGGCTTGGAGCAGCCTGGGATAGTGGGAGGTGTCCCTGCCCATGGCAGGGATGGCACTGGATGAGCTTTCAAGTCCTTCTCAACCCAAACGAGTTTGGGATTTGGGGATTCTATAATACTTGGAATTTCTAACAAACCTGGAGAGAGATGAGCCTGTTGAGTGTGGCACAGATGTCGTGGGGCTGGCAGAGGCCACTGGTGCCAACAGGGCACTGGGGCAGCGAATCTGCAGAATCTGACCCCAAAATTCCCCTGGGAATGCAGGAAGGAGCTGAGATGCAGCTCCCTGCAAACCGCAGAAGCCTGCTGACTCCTCAGCCGTTCCCTGATATTCCCAGATGTTTGCAGTCTCCTTGTAAACACATAATAAAACAATGACTCTTCAGGGAGGCTCTGGAGGGGTGACAGGGAAGTCCCCGTGGCCGTCGCTGCCCCTGGGGCAGCTCCTGGAATGCTTTGGCACCAGGGGCCAGCAGATGCCACCCCCTGCTGCTCAGTGGGACCGTGATCCCGCTCCCTGGGGAAAGCTGAAAGCAGGGAATGAGGGATGGATGCGGTGTGAGCATCGCCAGAGTGCTCGCTCCTGGCAGGCTCCGCTCCTGCTTCGCTGAGGAGTTGGATAAATATTTCTTGGTCTTAATCACCATTAAAGAGAGAGAAAAGCCACGTCCTTGTGTTTATAAGCTCAGAACTGGGCTATAAACTCACCGCAGCCTGAGCATTTCCGAAGTCACACGGAGGCTGAGCTGGCAAAGCTCTTGCAAAGCTCTAAATCTCATTTTATTGTCCAGTTATCGGAGGGAAGTCTGTTATTTTTACACCGCTCGTGTATAATTTTGCTTTAATCGTTGTTATATGCTTTATTTTGACATTTCTGGTCAATTTTTATCACTCCCTTAGGAAGAGACGTTTGAAGGTGSTTCAGCAATAAGTTTGGAAGGAGAGATTAATTAAAAATACAAAGGCAGTGGTGGAATGGGACTGCCTTAGGTGCATCATTCGAGGTCTTATTGGGATTAGACAATTCCTGTTTTTCCAAGAATCATGGAATGGTTTAGGTTGGGAAAGCCCTCCGGGATCATCAAGTCCAGCCTTTCCCCAGCACCGCCAAGGCCACCACTGCCCCGTGTCCCCAGGTGCCACATCCACAGGGATTTTAAATCCCTCCAGGGATGGAGACTCCACCACTGCCCTGGACAGCTGTGCCAGGGCTGGACAACCCTTTTGGGGAAGAAATTTTCCCAAAATCCAACGTGGATGAGGAATGAGCTGTCCCAGTCCTGATGGTCTCAAGAGTCCCTGATCCCGACTCTTGCTCTTTTGGGAGCCATTCCATCTCCAAGTCCCTTACCCCTGTGGAATCCAGCCGTGGGATCAATGGCTCAGTGTCCCCTGCCCACCTGTGTCCCTGCTCCATAAATCCCCGGCAAATTCCTAGGCCTCGGCTGAGCATTGTGCCGGGTGGGATCGGGGGGAGGGAACAGAGTTCTGCTGAGCCCTGGACAAACTTTCCCGGAAAAACACCCAGGGAAGGCTCCCGAAGGCAGCTGGAGGAAGCGCAGGCAGGGATTTCTTATAACTCATCCCTGTGTCAGCTAAAAGCAGAATTCCCACACACGTCAGCGCTTCCCGACTCCGGCAGGAGCCCCGGGGGCGTTGGAGCCGGGTGACATCACAAGGATCGGGAATGAATTCACACGGAGGGTGACGCCAGCGAGAATTCCAGGCTTTGCCGGCGGAGCGGGGCAGGGAAAGGCTGAGCACAGAGCCGGGTTTGATGTGTGTCTCACTTGGGATCCGAGCCCGGTTTTGAGGCCGGGAGCTCCTTGTTCTCCTAAACAAACATTTCCTGCTGGCCCTGAGCGCGGAGCAGACGGGAAGRGGCTGGTTCTGTGTGATCCCCACGTCCTGGGGTGGGATAAATTATCCAGTCCTTGTGACCACCTCGGTGGGGMCGTGGAGATCCCAGTGTTGTAGGCACCTTGGAGCCGGGGAGAGCAGCTCGATCCCATCTGTTTGCACTTGGGGACACTTGTGAGGACAGGGATGGACTGGGGCAGAGTGGCACTGGAGGGGATGCTCCGTCTGGATCTCTGCACTTGAGTGCATCAAAGGGCTTGGTGGGAAATCTGGAGGATAAATATTGGCTGAAGGAAGAGAGGGCTGGGAGTGGAGGTTTGAAGTGGGTCTGTATTGAATGTCCCAGTTTCGCTCGCGTCACAAAAGGCTGCCTGCGTTTGTCATCCATAAAGACAGTAAATTGTTTGGAGTGGAGGCTGGAAGAACAGGCTGACCCCCTTTTGCTTTACTGCATTCAAATTATACAGAGTTTGAAGAACAATTCCATTAAACTCTACTCTCCCTGCACTCCCAGACCACTTTAACTGCAGGAAAGAAAGCCCAGCTGACGACTGAGGTAATATTATGTATTTATTTGAGATTAAAAGTGTTAAGAAGTGGATTCTGGCAGAAAAAAAAAAAAATATGTTTTCCTGAGGAAACACGGAAAATTGCCAAAGCTCTACCAGAAGTGTCACCTTCCGTGAGGTGTGACATGGCAGCACAGCAGCTGAGGAGGGAGGAACTGTGTGAGGCTGACAAATGTCAGCGTGTCCTTAGTGCAGCTGAAAGGGGCTGGGGCTGCAGGGATACGCAGGCAGGGGGGGAACATTTCATGGAATCACGGAATCATCCCGTCCCACCCCCTGCCACGGGCAGGGACACCTTCCACTAGCCCAGGTTGCTCCGAGCCCCGTCCAGCCTGGCCTTGGACACTCCCCAGCTGGGGACAGCCGGGATTGCCAGCCCAAATCCCATTCCTCTGCTTCTCCGAGCTTGTGAATTTACCAGGCACACATTTTTATGCGATTTAATATCTTTTCCGTGGCTTCATTTTCTCTGCTGTTAYGAGAGAAGCAAAGGAAAAGCTCTCCTGGGCATGAACGAGGAGCTGTGTAATGGGTTGCAATGGCTCCATCCAAGCCATTGTGCTCTGTCTTGTGAATATCTATTTAATCAGTGGTTTTAAAAGAGCTGATTTGTGCGAGGTGATTTTTCTTTCTTAGGCTGCAGCAGGAGCCTCGTGCTCTTGTGGAGATGCAGCACAGCCAGTCCAGCTATTCTGGGCTTCAATGGCTCCGCTGAGCCGGGGAGAGGTTCAAGTGCCAGAGATCCCATTCAGATGATTCTGGAGCTGCTGTGAGGAAGGAGCTTTGGAGGATGCTCTTCTGAGATGAAGTGCTGGGGGTTGTTAACTCATCTCTTACACTCAAGTCAGTCAGGAGCTCGGTTATGCTCGCTCGTGTTTCCTACAGCGCAGATTTGCTGCTGTGCTTGAGGAGTTAGGCTGGAGACACCCAGGAGGTGCCAGGCCTTGCTCCTGGAGAGAGCTGTGCTCCCCCAGCCCCTGGAGAGCTGCTCCCACCGTGTGTGGCTGAGGTGCCACCAGTGGGGGAGTCACRGCGGGACGAGACCCGCCAGAGTGTCCATGGTGGTGCTCTCAGTGCTCAGTGGCTTTTTGCCTCCCCCTCAGGCAAGGAACTGGAAAGGGAGGGGGTTCATTTGCTCGCTGCGGGTACGAATTCAGGCAGAATTTGGGGTTTGTGTGCAGCGAGCGAACAGCACACACACAGAACACTGCTGGTTTTAGACGAAATCACAGAGCACCTTTCTTACAGCAGCACAGCAAAAAGCCCTCCTGAATGAGCCGTGTTGTGAGCAGCAAGAAATCCTGCCCTGAGCAGGGTGACTCCTGCACGGCTCCCAGCCTGGCCCAGGCTGCTGTGCCYTCCCTCCTGGCTCTGCACGCCCTGCATGGTCCTGCCCCGTTCCACAGCCCCTTGGCAGCGGCAGAAATGCCCGCGAGGGGAGGGCTGAGTGCTGGGCACACGAGGTTTGGCGCGAGGGGTTTGTTGCCTCCCTGCCACCCGAGTTCTGTGGTTTGCTCCTCACGTGATGGCCAGCAGGCCCCGGCTATCTGCGTGGCACTTGCTGTCCCCTGGCTCAGATGCCCTGCTGGGTGACACCGGGGTATTAATAGAGCGTGGCACGTCGGATTCTGGCTGAGGGATATCGAGAGAATTCCTGTTGTTTGCCTCCCGGCCTGGCTCTGGGATCTTGACGGTTCCCAGACGCTCCCGGGGCTGGCGGACRGAGAAATGTCAGCCCTGGGCCCGGGACTGATGGGCCTCGTGGCCACCAGCCAGTTCCAGGGACGGCAGCACGCGGGCACAAAGGGTTCCCAGCCTGAGGGCTCAGGGCTGGCTCGGGAAGGACAGAAGGAGATGGATTCCTGCTGGAGTCCAGCAAAAGCCCGAAGGGGAAAAGGTCTGGAAGCTGCGTCGTGGCTTGGGCTGGAGAAGAGAAAAAGCCTGGGGAGGGTCAGGGTTAAATCTCCTTCCAGTCTCCTGCAGGATTTAATCTGAGTTTGAGCTGACTCATTTGAATCCATGTTTCCAGCTGGAATGATGGAGCTGGCAGTGACCTGACAGCTTTGCTGCRAGCAGACAAAGGGTTAAACACCCTGCTGGGTGCTGAGCCGCGGGAAGAACGTTCCCCTCTGCAGCTTGTGGGGTTTCTGACCTCAAATCCAGTATGGAGCACATTCTGCTGGGCTCAGCCCCACTGGAGTGTTGGTGTGTGCTGGGATGTTTGCTCGGGAGGCATCTCTGGGGTCTGGGGTGYTGCAGCCCTGCCCCGCCCCAGCGTCCCCCCCCAGCCACCCCTGCAGGGCTTTCAGCAGCCCCTCACGGCTTTGGGGGTTTCACAGAATCCCAGAATAGTTGGGGTTGGAGGGGACCTCTGGAGATCACCCAGTCCAACACCCCTGCCCAGGCAGGGTCACCCAGGGCTGGTGACACAGGGACACATCCAGGTGGTTTTGGCATGTCTCCAGAGAGAGAAGACTCCATGATCTCCCTGGGCAGCTGTTTCAGTGCTCTGCCACCTTCCATGGGAAGTTCTTCCCTATGCTGAGGTGGAGCTTTTATTTTAGTTTATGGCCATTRCTCCTTGTCCCGTGGCTGGGCCCCACTGGGACGTCTGGCACCATCTATTCCAGCGGCTCCTCACTGATTTCAGGTGTTTCCAGCAGCTCCTCAGTAGTCTGAGGTGTTTCCAGCAGCCCCTCACTGATTTCAGGTGTTTTCTCTGCCGTGTTCCATCCGTGGAATCAAACATTTCCTCCTCCCCCTCAGAGCCTCCTCTGCAGGTTCCACCACGCCGAATGTTTCCACACGGTGAGTCAATATTTTTAAATGGATCCACTTTGGCCATTGATTCCTTGTGCCCACTCATTCCTCATTAGCCCAGGCCAACCCTTTATCAATGCCCTAAACCAGCCAGGATGTCTCCTTTCTTATTAGCTCCAGAATGAAGCTTTAACTGCAATCAGATACAATGATTTTGTGCCAGGCCTACACGTTTGTGCTTATTCACACTGCAAACTTCACCTTCTGTGTAATTAAGTAGTAATTAATTGTAGCAAGTGCTCTGCTCGTGTCTCCTCCAAATCTCCARGTGGCTGTGGCTGCTTTGTTGTGTCGTTTGATGCTCCTGGACTCGATGACTTGGTTCCCRTTTTAGTTTTGGGCTGAATTTCGCTCGGTGCTCCCACATCTTTTATGTCTTTTGAACAGCTTTATGGTTTGAAGGAAGTGACTCCAAAACAGTGATCCCAGCAAGTGATTTTCAGCATGAAACAGAGCTTCTGAGGGATCATTAATTAAGGAAGATGAAAATGAGCCCGGGAGAGGGCCTGGAGAGGATTTGCAGGTCTGGGGAACAGAACAGTGCTATTAAATGATATTGGGGGTGCCAGCAGTGCTCTGTCTGCTCTCCCATCAGCGAAATCAGCCCTTCCCARGAGGTTTTTTTGGAAGGAGCTGGTGGAGGTGGAGGGGGTGAGGAGGCTGCAGGAGCCTCTCCAAAGGGTGCAGTCATCAGCTGAGGTAGGATTTGAGCAAGGAGAAGACGTGGACAGTTGCAAGCTCAGACCTGCTCTGGAGGAGTCACAGGGTGGTTGGGAAGCTGCGTGGAGAGGAAGGGGCAAGCTGGGTGGAGAGGAAGGGGCAAGCTGGGTGGAGAGGAAGGGGCAAGCTGGGTGTTTCGGCTCCAGGGATGGAGCAGAGATTCCTGCGCCGTGTCAGTGAGAGTGGGAGAGCTGGGATCCATCTATCCCTGCCCTCCGGCAGAGGGAAGCCATTCCCTGTGTCCTGTCCCTCCATSCCTTGTCCCAAGTCCCTCTGCAGCTCTCCTGGAGCCCCTTCAGGCCCTGGCAGGGGCTCTGGGATCTCCCTGGAGCAATGTTTGATGCTTTACACCGTTAATCCCGCAGTAATAACATGGAGTTGGTGTTTCCCCCCATCACTCCCACAGGAAAGCTGTTCAGTGCTCTGTCTGCTCTCGAGRCAAAACATTTCCCTCTGATTTCCAACCTCACTTTATTCGTGTCCATTTTACACCCTCTTGTTTTTACCCCAGAGTTGTCCTTTGAATGAAGATCTCGTGTCCTTTGCTGGCCTTTTCCTCTGGCACGTGTGGCACGAGGGCATCATCCCTCCATGGGGGAATAGCAGGTGCCATTCCCAACCATCCCTGTGCTCCATGTGCCAAACCCCTCKGACAGAGCAGACACTTTGTGCCAAATGGTCACATTTTCCCATCCTTAATATTTTCCCCTCAAATAGCACCACTTGGCAGGTGCTCACCATTTGGAGGAGGCAACTTTTGCACCGAGCTTCTGCCGGCCCTGCAATGATCAGTGAGAGCTGGGAAAAAGATTGTCCTTGGAATCACAGCCGCGTGCTCTGACATTTGCTATGGCAGTGTCCTTTCCCGTGGATATAAAAGATGGAGAGTGCAGGCGTTTGAGAGATGTGAAGCAAGGAAAATTTTGCTGAAATGGACCCGACTGGATTAATTATGGTTAGGAAGGCCGAGCCTCCGAAGGATTTAATGATCTGAATACCATCTTAGGACATTTCACTGTCTTTTTACTGACAGGCTACACAGATCCCAATTATGGAGATAAATCCCCAAACCAGGTCAAATAATTATTCCATGAATCAAGTGGAAAGGCTGGATGCATTTCTGAGCACAGCAGCTTCCCACACACCCACCGCTGGACTTTGGGGTACTGTAGAAGGGCCAGGGGGAGCTTAAAACATTCGTGCAGAAAATCTGTAAATCTTCCAGCTCAAAGGCTGCCTGTTGAGCTCAGGTAGAATGGAAAACTCCGTGGTGTCCGTGAGTTGTTCCAGTGGCTGTCACTTTGTTCCTGTCTCCAGCGTGGTTGTCAGCAGATGAGAGGAGCTCTGGGAAGCGTGGCCGGACGGGGCCGGACGGAGTCAAGCAGCTCTGAGCTCCCCCCCTGCTGGAAAAGGCAAAAGTGCCTGTGGAGTCATGCCAGGAGATCCTCTTTTGAAGGGCAGGATGGAATGAAGGCTGGCTCTGGCCAGCAGTCTCCTGATGCTCCGGCTCCGTGCAGATCCGGGAATGCTTTCCCGAGGTTGTTTGCCGGACGGGACCCTTGAGACCTGTGYTGAAGGCTTGGCCTTGCCTGGGAAGGGAGTTAAGTGCAGGTTACACTTCAGAGGAATATCAGGTACTTCAAGGTGCATCAATAAAAGATGAAATATAGGACTGTAATTCCCTTTCTGTTACCAGTAATATCCTGGCAGGAAAAGGCAGGGCTGGACCCCGTGTTCCCACTTGCTGGGTGGAATTACCCCCCCAAGCTGGTTCTGGGCAGAGAATGGAGCTTGTCCAGAGGCAGAAGTGCTGTAAGGTGTCCTGGAGCCCCACCAGGAGACACCAGGGTCCCTGTCACACGAGCCAGCCTCCTCCAGAGGCACCATCCGTGTGCTGCGGATTGGGAAGGACAGTCTGAGAAACGCTACAGGGCTGAGCTGGAGCTGGGAAAGCTGAAGTGACACTGAACAGAGCAGAGCAGCCAGGCCAGGCTGGGATAAACACTGCCCTGCAGCTGGAATTTAAACATCTGTGCTGGGGGACAGTTCTGCAGAGCAGGTGCTCCCAAAATCCGGTGTCGGGAGCACCCTGCTGTCCCTGTGCCACCTGTGCCACCAGCCAGTCCAGCTCTGCCAGCAGGGAAAGGTGCCAGTTGTCCCCTGGGCGAGACCCAGCCGGCTTTTCCATGCAGTAAAGGCACAGCCCCTGTGCCAGGGATTTGGTCCTGGAGGTGGGGGTGGATGGAAGGTGCCGGGCAGAAACACCTGGAAGGAGAGGAGAGGAGCTGGGGAAGTGCTGCACAGGGAGGGTGGTCAGAGAATCCTGGAATGCTCTGGATCGGGAGGGATCTTAAAGCCCATCTCATTCCAGCCCCTGCCGTGGGCTGGGACACCTTCCACTATTCCAGGTTGCTCCAAGCCCCATCCAACYCGGCCTTGGACACTTCCAGGGATGGGGCAGCCACAGCTTCTGTGGGCACCCTGTGCCAGCARTACCTTGTTATGCCTTGGCTGGGGTAGCAGTGGTAGGAAGGAAAGGAGCTGCTCCCTCAGTTGTTAGCTGGAATATTTTCGGRAGGAAAAAGCCCTTAGGAAGTGGCTCTGCTGCCCATGTTGGGAGTGAACACTCTCAGATCCACATGTCTGTCCAAGCTCTGGAAGGAAAAATAGAGGTGTGGTGTCTGCTGTGTTTGACTATGCCTTGCATYTTCCAGAGATTAATGGCAGTGAACCGTAGGAAGAGGATAAAACAGCCCAGCATGTACGTCTGGAAAAATAACAACTGGATTTTAGCGCTCAGGATTCCTTCTCTGGGGGACTTAAACAGCCCCAATGTGTTGTGCTTGGTACAGGAGAACATCAAGCTGCTTATCTGTAGTAAACATGAAAAGGATTAAATTTTTTGGAACCCTTTGTGCTAAAAGAGAACCCAAACTCATTTTTACCTCCCTCTGCCCTTTTCCAASCATGTCCTGGAGGCTGCTCCAACCTGGCACGGTGCTGGATGCYGTCCTTGACATTTGCTGTACAAACCAGGAGCCTCCCCAGGGTGCTGCTGCCGAGTCCTGCTGGAGAGCTGGGGGGGCTCTGGCTCTGGACACTCATTTTTACCCTGGGATTATRCCGAAGGTGGATTTGGGTTGCAAAGGGAGCACCAGGAGCCCTCAGGTCTGGTTTGGGCTCCAGGTGTGAGCAGGGCAGGGAATCTGCTTATTGTTGTACCCATTAAATGGGAGAGAGCGTAGGGAGAGCGAATTATAGGGTGAGAGCAAGGTTTGGATTGAAAGGGACCTTAAAGTTCATCCAGTCCCACCCCCTGCCATCCATCCCACCTCCCACTAGCCCAGTTTGCTCCAAGCTCCGTCCAACCTGGCCTTGAACTTGTGTAGTCAGAGATGACAAAGTCCATACACAGGCACGGTTTGGRGTCTGGTCCGTGCAGAGGCTGTGATGTGCCGAGCAGATGACAGCTCATGCGACAAACACTGCGCTCAGCGCCGCGGGCTCCGCGTGCCACGCGGCTGGGGCACGGCGCTGGCAGGGGCTGCAGGGGGCTGCTGGCCCTGGCAGGACATGGAGCTCCGGAGATCATGGGATCGTGGGAGCACAGACGGGTTTGGGTTGGATGGGACCTTAAAAATCACTTCACTCCACCCCCTGCCATGGGCAGGGACACGTTCCACGAGCCCAGGCTGCTCCGAGCCCCATCCAGCCTGGCCTTGGACACTGCCAGGGATCCAGGGACAGCCACAGCTTCTCTTGTCAACCTGTGCCAGGGCCTTCCCACCCTCCCAGGGAACAATTCCTTCCCAATATCCCATCTATCCCTGTCCTCTGCAAGTGGGAAGCCATTGCCTTTKTCCTGTCCCTCCATGCCTYGTCCCAAGTCCCTCTCCAGCTCTCCTGGAGCCCCTTTAGGCACTGGCAAGGGCTYTGAGGTCTCCCTGGCTCCTTCTCTTCTCCAGGTGAGCACTCCCAGCTCTCCCAGGCTGGCTCCAGAGGGGCTCCAGCCCTGGGAGCAGCTCCGTTGCTCCCTCTGGAGTTGCTCCAGCAGCTCCACATCCCTATGATGTTGGGTCCCAGAACTGGAGGCAGCTCTGCAGGTGAGATCTCACCTGGATAAAAAAGTTAGGAGCCACATGAGGGACAAACCCGGCAGAGGGATTTGAACACTTTTAAGAGGATCCTTAGAGCAACAAGGCTTTCCTGAAGTGGGAAAAGGTTGGGAGAGGGAGGAAGTCGTTAATGCCKGTGGAGCTGTGAGCTCTCACCCCAGGGAGCCCTGTGCCCGTGCCAGGGCTGTGCTCAGCTCCCTGTGTCCCATCCTGAGTCGTGAAGTGCCGATGGTTTCAAGCACAGCCYTTCCAGCTGAAACATTCTTTAGGAAAAGCAGGAAGCTGTTCTGACGRCGGGGAGCAGGTGCACAGCCTCAGAGAGAGGCCAGGCAGTGCCTGCACGGGCCTGAGGGGGTCAGGAACAGCTTTTTTCCTTGCTTATGCTTTTAAGAATCCAGAGAGATGTCTTGGTGAGATTCATTAAACTCTAGAAGGATCTTATAATGAGCAAAGTCTGCCCAAGCCTCTGGAAATATTTTGGAAACATTTGATATCGTAAGGGTGCTACTGTAGTTAGGAGATGGGGAGCGATGCCCTCAGGAATGAGTCTGGGAAGGCAAAGCAGATGGTGAACCCTCTTGGAGAGTCAGTGCTGTCATCCTCAGGAAAAGTGTAAATTCCTAACATAAACAAGAATCCACAAGGCTGCCCGGGGTGGTTGGCTGAARTGTGTTTGTGTTTCATGCTCCAGAGCAAACAGGGGAGCTGTGCAGCTCTCGTGGAAACCACTTGACTTGCAGTGACTGTTCAAATGACTCTGAATTCCATCCAAATCGTGGCACATTCCTATTGTTCAGTCTTCTTGCCAAATTTYGCCACGTTCCAAGGCTGCCGGTGGGCAGTGCTAATCCAGGGATAGTGCATTCCGGTGCTGGCGGAGGGTCTGGAGTGGAAGCCGTGAGGAACTGCTGGGGGCACTTGGCTGGTTCATCTCGGAGGAGACAGGGGAGGCTCGTCAGGGTCTGCAGCTTCTCACGAGGGGCAGAGGAGGGGCAGGCACTGATTTATTCTCTGTGACCA
The DNA here is from genome assembly GCA_018881555.1 of Amblyornis subalaris. Taxonomy (NCBI): domain Eukaryota; kingdom Metazoa; phylum Chordata; class Aves; order Passeriformes; family Ptilonorhynchidae; genus Amblyornis; species Amblyornis subalaris. The sequence continues at coordinate 1,807,401 of JACAXG010000097.1, forward strand.
GTGACAGGATCCCAGAGAATGGCTGGAGCTGTGCCAGGGCAGGGTCAGGTTGGATATCAGGAAAAGGTTCTTCYCCCAGAGGGTGGTGGGCACTGAACAGGCTCCCCAGGGAATGGTCCCGGCCCAGAGGCTGCCAGAGCTCCAGGAGTGTTTGGACAACGCTCCCAGGGAGGCACAGGCTGGGATTGTTGGGGTGTCTGTACAGGGCCAGGAGCTGGACCGATGATCCTTGTGGGTCCCTTCCATCCCAGGATATTCCCTGATTCTGTGATGTTGTGGTTGTTCCGGTAGAACTGCAGGATTGGAGCCGTTGGGGGTTGCTGTTATCGGTTCCCTGTGTTCGCAGTGACTCACGGGCCCTCGCTGTGTTTCTCGGTGCTCTCCCCCGTTTCCCGTGCTGTGTCCGCTCGTCACAGTCTCTCGCAGCTGACTCCTGCCACCTGCTGTCTCCTGCGTTCCTCCTCGCTTCCCCGAGATCCTGGGTTATTGCAAAACGCAGGATAAAGGACATGGAGCTGCCCCGCGGCTCGTCCCGAGCACCGCTGAGCGGCTCCCCCGCTCCTCCCTCTGCCCACCCTGCGCCTCCGCTCCTCCACCATCCCCCCGAGAGAGCCCGGGTGTGGAATTCCTGGAGAGGAATGCAGGGAACAGGCCACCTTCCTTCGGGGCTGGCTGGGCTAAGGCCCATTCCATATGGATCACAGAATCACAAAATTTGGAAAAGATCTCCAAGACTATCAAACCMAACCATCTCCCAGCACTGCCAAGTGTYCCAAGTGCCACATTAACATTAAATTCATCTTAACACATGAACATTCATTTAAATCCCTCAGGGATGGGGACTCTGGCACTGCCCTGAGCAGCTCTTCCAAAGCTGCTGTCACCTTTCCTCCTCTGGAGCCTGTTTTTGGCTCAAATCCCTGGAAGCCCTTGGTGGCCTCCGGACACACAGTCACCCCCTGAGTTTCCCAGCACTGGGAGATGTTGGTAAATATTTGGTGATAGCACATTTTGGAGGCAGGCAGAGAGATCTCCTACAGAAACAGGGATTTCTTTAACTCACCTTGAAGGATTTATAGGGACCTTAGATATGAAATTTTTGACCCATGTGTTGAGATAACAGAATTTATATCACAAATGGGGTGTCTCTCTGCCAGTGCTGTTGCTTGAAAATAAACTGCAAAGGAAATTTTGGGATTTTTGGTGCCATCCTTATTTTCAGGTAGGCAAATGCAGCTTCTTTTCCACTTGCACAAAGCCTGTGGAGTGTGCAAACTTTGGAGAGGACCCTTACAGTCCGTGGAGTGCTCTGAACATGATAGAGTTTTTCCAGCAGAGCTCAGCAGTTCACTCCTAATGAAAAAGAATTAGTGGGAAATGCAGCTCTGAGAGGGCAACTTTACCATCTAATTGCAATTCTTACCGATTTCAGCAGACGTTTGTTTGGGGGATGTTTTTGGCATCAGGACACAGTCCCAGCTGGGCTGGTGTGTCTGCTGGTGACAGACACAAGGTTAAGCTCTTGCTCTTGTATATCTCAGGTCACATTTTCCTAACATTGGACCCAAGGGGAATATTTTCCCATATTCCACTTCTTGTAACTGTTAAATGCCAAGACAGCAGGGAATTATTCCTGAGGTTTGAGGATCTTATATCTCTGGAAGTGCCTGTTCACGTGCACAACATGGGATACTCGTGGCAGAGGTAGCTCCAGACTCTGGTATCCGTCACTTTTTGGGGAATTTTCTGTTAACTTCTGGCTGAGCACATAATTGGCTGAGCGCTGGATCAAGCCCAAGGAAAGAGAGCCCGAGGAGTGGCCAGCCTGGCTGCACACTGAACTTGAGGGAAGGAATAAAAGCACTTTCCAGTTGGATTTACCACGTGATCCATGTGGCAGCGTCCCAGTTTGGCACAGGGAGCACGGGAAGCGGGCAGCCAGGAGCTGGAGCAGCCACGGTATTCCCAGCTGGGCACTGGCTGTTCCAGCCTTCTCACGAAGGCAGCCTGGATGTCTCCAGCTCATCCCAGCGCTGTAGAAATCTGGAAAATTTGCAGGGTTCAGGCAAACTATTCCTGCCTTATTCAAGGTTTAACCTCTGCCTTTAACCCGGGTCACAGAGCATCATGAACAAAACTGTTCATGCCCTCCAAAGATATCGAAAACCTCCATGACTTAGGTGGGAATTTCTGCAGGAGTGGCTCACAATAGGCCTAGACCAGCAGAAAACTTTTTGTTTTCTGTTAAAAGAGGAAAAGGGAAGGGGATTTGAGTATCTCCCACCTATGTCAAGGCACAGAGGCCGTGCTCCTCTCTCCCTAAACTCACTCCTTTGTAGTCATCTTTGCAAAGATCCCTCATCACCTTGCCCTCAGATCCCTCCCTTCGCCTCTTCCACACTTTTTAAACCCTGTGTGTGAACTTCTCCTCCCAAACCCATTGCTGATCCACCATCAAACAGGCAGAAGCTCTGCTAAATGCTCAGATTTAGTTTGTATCCATTTGTGTCAGTAAATTTAGTGTTCCTGGTCTTGCAATAAATGTTTTGAGTAATCAGAGCTAATTTTCTGAAAAGGTAAGGATTAATTATCAGCCGGCTGTTGTTTGTAGATGAATTGTTCAGTAACTCGTTGTCTGCTGCAAGTAGACAAAGCCTGACTTCCAAAGGCAAGGAAATTCTTCCGGAGCRCAGCGTTTTCTGGGACGTGGTCCCACATCTGCTGTTTAAATCAGCTCCAAATGCCCAGCAGAGGAGGCCACCCTGCTCACCCTCAGGCTTTCCGAGGGCTGTCACTGGCTGGAGTGGCCGGGGTGACTTCAGCCACGGGTGGCTGCAGCCAAGTTGTGAAACCGTAAGAAAGTGGGTGTCAAATGGAAACGCTGACAGAGGGTTTAGTGCTTTCTTTTTTTTAGTTTTTAAACAGCCCTTCGTTTTACAGCCCATCTGTTGAAAGTTCACTGAGCTGATCGCTTGAACGGCTCAAATGTGGTTTGGGCATCCAGCTCCCACAGCTGGCAAGTCCTCGCCAGTCTTGCAGGATTTCCAGAGTTCGGTGCCAGAGCAGATGGAGACAGGGCTGGGCCGGGGGGTGGTGTCACCTTGTGGCATCTTTGGTGCCTGTTGTGTTTGTAAGACTCGGAGTGAGGTTTGGCAAATTGAAGCCCAGGGCTTGTGCAAGCGGCCGTGAGGGTGGAGTGGGGTGTTTAGGATCATGGAATACTGGAATGATTAGGGTTGGAAGGGACCTTAAAGCGCATCCCATTCCAGCCCTGCCGTGGGCAGGGACACCTTCCACTATCCCGGGTTGCTCCAAGCCCTGTCCAACCTGGCCTTGGACACTGTCAGGGATTGGGCAGCCGCAGCTTCTCTGTGCCAGGGCCTCCCCACCCTCACAGGGAAGAATTTCTCCGTCATCTCTAATCCAACCCTGCCCTCTTCAGCTGCTTTGTGTCCCTGCTGCGAGTGCCAGGAGCTGTGCTGGGCTGGGAGGAGCTCAGGCTGAAGGGAGCGTGAGCAGAGGCAGTGAGGAAAGAAGCCTCGGGGGTCAATATTTCGTGGTCACGCAGTGCTGCTCGCACACAGGAGCAATGTGCCAGCCGGAAGCAGTGACACACGCCCTGAGGACCCTCTGGTGGCAGACGTGTGACACGCAGTGTGTGTTCTGTTGGCAGCTTCGATGTGGAAAATGGCCCGTCCCCCGGGCGCAGCCCGCTGGACCCGCAGGCCGGCTCCTCGTCGGGCCTCGTGCTGCACACGACGTTCCCGGGCCACAGCCAGCGCCGCGAGTCCTTCCTCTACCGCTCCGACAGCGACTACGACCTCTCACCAAAGACCATGTCCAGGAACTCCTCCCTCCCGAGTGAACAGTAAGCAGAAATTCATAAATTYGTATTTTACGCTCGCTAAGGGCTTTCCGTGCTGCTCTGATCCGCAGAGCTCTGTTAAGGGGAGCTTACGGGTGGTACACRCACATTTCACAGCCCAAACAGGTGCTTTTATCTCCCCCATGCCATCCTTCAAATATTCCCACTTTCTCCAGAATTTAGCAGAAGAGCTTTCCCAGCCATATCCTGAAACAATAGAGAAGTTGTACTGTGTTTGTATTTACAATATTGCTGTTCCCCATCCCTTTTGCTGTCGTGGGCTCTTCCCCAGGACCGAGCGGAAAACTGAGCCGAGCCAGATGGCTGAGCTGGAGAGGATCAATCCACACAGAGCCTGCAGCTGGAACGAGYGTCCTGGATTCCCAGCCTTTCCTTTTGAAAGGCCCAGTTTAAAGTTYTAAAGTGACCATTAAGCTCTTAAAAAAAGAAGTTGAACTGTTGCGAAAGTTTCGTCAGGAGATGGGAATCTGAATGTTAGCCAGATCCACGAGAATTCCCCTCAAAGAGAATATCCCCGCTGTGAGTTRAAAGGGAGTAAATATTTGCTGAAGTAACCACTCCAAATTATGCAAATGCCGTGTTTGGTGTAAACGGTGGGATGTAACAATTCCCCTGTATTCCCAGCAGTGTGCTGGGGCGGGGGAATCCCACAATTTCCCCCAAATTCATGGCTGTCTGCAGCTGAAGTGTCCATCCACTGTGGGCATCGAGGCTCCGTCAGCACTCGGGAKAGTTGGCACCTCCACACTGGTTTGATTTTGACATCAGTGTGGAGACAATTTTAATTAAATTGTGGACTTAGCAGCACTGGTACAAAAATCGGGACAAGGGGATGAGCTCTGTGGCAGCGCAGGCAGGGAGAATTCCTCTTTGGAGTGGTCCAGCACCGGACCCCTCTCCGGCTCTGCTGTCCTTGCTTAGTGCATCCTGTTAATATTTATGGGATTAATAATAGAATTGATGACAATGTTGCTCCAAAGAGACCTTCCAGTGCCTAAATGGGCTCCAGGAGAGCTGRAACGGGATTGGGACAAGGGATGAAGGGAAATGGCTTCCCACTGCCAGAGGRCAGGGTCAGATGGGATATTGGAAAGGAATTGTTCCCTGGGAGGGTGGGGAGGCCCTGGCACAGGTTGCCCAGAGAAGCTGGGTCTGCCTCTGGATCCCTGGAATTGTCCAAGGCCAGGCTGGAGCAACCTGGGCTAGTGGAAGGTGTCCCTGCCCATGGCAGGGGGTGGAACTGGATGGGCTTTAAGGTCCCTTCCAACCCAAACCATTCCATGATTTTATACCCTGCCATCTYCCAGTTTGGTAAATCACACAGGATTTTCCATACACACACAAGTACCGTACATAACACCGCAAAAAAAAAAAAAAAAAAAATGCCCTCTTATTGCCGGCAGCGGTGTATTTTGCTCAGAACTTCTGCTCAAACCTTCCATGATGAAAACAGCCGGACAAAACCCGGCGTCTGAACAAGATTAAAGAGTGCGACAGAGATCAACAAAAGCCAGGAAATTCAAAGGTGACCTTTCCCCGCACCACTACGGTTGGTTTTTTTCCACCGCGGTGCAAGCGGGAGCCTTAACTTCTGAATTTCCTGGCTTTTATTGCCTGGCGTTCCCAGTCCGAACGCTCGCTCCAGCCGGTTGTTTTGGATAATACGCCGTGACCTTTTCCATCAGGAACAAGTTTTTATGTGGTGTTAACTATATGCTGCGTGGGTTTGTTCGTGAGGAAAACCCCCTYGGGAAAACGCTCGTTCCCAGAGGTGAATTTCTCTCCGTTTGAAGGTAAATTTATACAGAAATTGATATGTTTTCTCCATTTTTCCTTAGGCATGGCGACGACCTGATTGTCACACCTTTCGCCCAGGTGAGTTGRTGATGGATTGACCTCTAAAATAGCTTTTATAAAGCGCTAAAGCGGCGAAGGTGACACCTGTGGTTTTTTCTCCCTCAGGTGCTGGCCAGCCTAAGAAGCGTGAGGAACAACTTCACGCTCCTCACCAATTTGCACGGCACCTCCAACAAGTAAGCCTGCCTTTGTAAGCTCTGTTCGTGCACCRGAGGAGCCGGCCGGGCTGGGGCAGCGCGGCCGCGGTCCCTGAGGGCTCCGCCATGGCCTCACGGCTCCGCCGCGGTTTGCGCGCCACGCCAGGGGGCGCCATCTCCTCTCCCTCATGGCCTCCATCCCCTCAGCCCTCAACCCTCATCCCTCATCCCCTCATCCTTCGTCCCTCATCCCCTCAACCCTCATCCCTCATCCCTCATCCCCTCATCCCCTCATGCCTCATCCCCTCATCCTCTCATCCCTCATCCCATCAGCCCTCATGCCCTCATTACTCAGCCCCTCATCCCCTCATCCTTCATCCCTCATCCCCTCATCCTTCATCCCTCATCCCCTCAACCCTCATCCCTCATCCCCTCATCCTTCAGCCCCTCAGGCCCTCAGGCCTCATCCCCTCAGCCCTCATCCCTTCAGCCCCTCAGCCCTCATCCCCTCATCCCTCATCCCCTAATCACTCATCCCTCATCCCCTCAGCCCTCATCCCCTTAGCCCCTCAGCCCTGAGGTCCTCCCTGTGTCCGATGTGCACCGTGAATCATGGGGGCAGTTTGGGGCCCACACCACRAAAAAGACACTGAGGGGCTGGAGAGTGTTCAGAKAAGGGGCTGGAGCACCAGGAGAGGATGAAGGAGCTGGGAAAGGGGCTCAGCCTGGAGAAAAGGAGGCTCAGGGGGGACCTTCTGGCTCTCCACAACTCCATGACAGGAGGGGGCAGCCAGGGCRGGTCGGGCTCTGCTCCCAGGGAACAAGGGACAGGACAAGAGGAAACGGCTTCAAGTTGCGACAGGGGAGGTTTATTTGAATATCAGGAAGAGTTTCTTCATGGAAAGGACTGTCCAGCCCTAGCACAGCTGCCCAGCACAGTGCTAAAGTCCCCATCCCTGGAGGGATTTAAAAGCTGTGTGGATGTGGCACTTGGGGACATGGGGCAGTGGCGGCCTTGGCAGTGCCGGGTTGGACTCGGTGATCTCAGAGGTCTCTGCCAACCTAAAAAATTCCATGATCTTCCTCATGTTGCCACCTTGGCTGTCCCAGGTGTTCAGTAGGTGCCCAGCTTTGAGCAGAGGCATCATCTCTGTTCGGTCGAGCCGTGGTCCTCCCCTKCCTTTCCACCACTGTTTCACAGAGCAATAATAATCCTGGAATAGTCCAAGCTGGAAGGGATCCAGCAAAATGAAGTCCAACTCCAAGTGAATGGCCCATGCAGGGGTCAAACCCACAAGTCTGGTGTTAGCAGCACTGAGCTGTGACCGACTGAGCCAATCTCACACGAGTTGTTCTTGGCCTAAGGGCAGATGGCAAGGAGGGGTCCCCAAGCATGAAGCTTTGGGGACAACAAGGATTTCCCAGCAGGACAGGCAGCAGCATCCTGGTGCCGACAGAATTGGATCTCACATCACTTCCTCTGACACTGAGTGCTCCGAACGGGGCAGGTGATGCACTCAGGAGGAGGATGTTGTTTTTTATACCTGCTGAACAGGAGAAACCAAACAAACTCCTTTTGACGCCTTTGTCCGGAACCACCGCTTCCCCTTGGCTATTTATACCGAGCCAGTCATCGTCATCTTCTGGCCTGCTTTGCCCCGGGAGAGCTGTTTTGCCTCAAACCAACATCATTCATTCCTGGCGAACTCAATCGTGCACCCACCCATCCCATTGATCCCACCCTGGGACTGGCAGGCGCTGCTCGCTCCGAGCATCCCGCTGGCTCCAGAGGGAAGGATAAGGTGCAAGGATGCATTCCGRCGGGACACATCCTGCAGGTGTGAGTGGCCTCACCTGGGTGCCCACCATGAATGAGCTCACGATCCTGTATTTTGCATCAAGCCCAGCATCTTATCCTGGCGTGAGGTTTTCCTCCTGTTGATTCCCGTTGGCAAATCTTGATGGGAAGGAACCGCCGCATTCCAAGATGGAGGTTAATAGAAAAGCAGATGGCTGAAGTTGATTCCTCTTTTTTCTGAAGCTTTGCTTTTTTGGACAGCTCGGGCATTTGGGCAGTTCCTAATGAGGAATCTGGAATTGGAYGGGGCCGGAAGGAAGCGAGGGCGTAACCTGTGGGACACACAGGCATCTTACAGTGTCCTTTGGAAAACATTCCCAGATTTGATTGAGGCATGAAGTCGTTCGCCCAGCCAGAGTAAAAGTCGTTAAATTTTTAAACCGCTCTGTGCCAAACATCCCAATCCGTGGTGGAATGTGCTTCCAGGTGCTGCGGAGCTTCCCGCACAGTTTCCACACGGCTCTGCTGGGTTACAGCCATGCTGCCAGCTCATGATTTTATCATCTGTCTCATGACATCTGATATTTCACTTAAACTTCTGCTCTGGRGATCATGAGAATCTCAGCTTTTCTTTAACCCCTCCTCTCCTCTCTTTTTTTTCCTCCTCTTCCACCCTTCCTGGCCCGAGAAAGGAAAAAGAGGATGCTGTCCCRCGTATTTGCCGGAAAATATGAATGTTACAGGCTGGAGGGGAAAAAAAAACAACCAGCAGTCATATTTTTTGGACTTTAACGTCAGGGTTCTTGAGGCAGTTTCCTGATTGGAAAAGAGGAGAGGATGATTAATGGCTTTGGAGTGCCGGAGTTTGGCAATTGCGGCCCAGGACATAGTTGGAAAGCATCCRGAGCCCGCTCCTTGTAATACCCTCTGGCAAGAGGGAAGGAGCGGGAAGTGGGAGCCGTGTCCACTTGAGCACGGTGGTGSCTAAGAAGGGACAGTGCTGTCGAAATCCAGTTCTCGAATCCTGAGCCCTGGCTGCCTGGAAAACAGGATGGGCACGGCCAGCACATAAATCCGAGGATGGCGGGAGTGGTGCCGGCTCTGGAGCAGGGAATACCCTCCTGGGCAGCAGTTCGTCCCTCCCCACCCCCCCAAAGGCATGTCTGTGCAGCTCAGGGTTTGGAGATCCCTGGAGCACGTCTSCCTCCTTTGCAGGAGCGCTGCAGCCATGCCGTGGTGTCCCTGTCAGGGAGTTGCTGTTTTTCAGAGATTTCCAGATTGGGCTTTTCAAAGGCTCGGCACAGGCAGGTCGAGGCACATTTGCGGGGAATTCAGCACCCGACGCGTGCGCCCCGTGCTGAACCCTGGGTCCTCCGCGTCCCGTGCCAGAGCAGCCTTTGAAATCCCAGGAGAGCCTCGTGCTGCGGRGCCCGGCGGGTCGGGAGTCGGGAGGAATTGTGCTGCTTTCCCGCTGATCTCACCTGGGCAGTGAGGCCTTCCCGGAGCACTTCTGAGGAACCCCCYGGAGCTACAATTGCAGCAGAGCTGAGCCTCTCGCCCGCTTTGATTTGAGCTTCAAAGGAGAGCTGGCGAAGAATGGGTGTTTCAGTGCAGGGGCTGGCTCCAAAAATCGGGRTTAGGAAGGAGCTTGGCGAAGGGAGAGTGTGGGGAAATTTGGCTCCAGTTAAAATGGATCCGAAACTTSTTAGGGAAGCAGAAGCCCAAAGTTTCGGTTTTGGTCAGCCCAAAGTACTACAGTCAATCCAAACTGAAATATCTGGATTTTGGTGTCAACTCTTTTTAACTCCTTTCAAAAACAAGTCTCTGGTGACGGTTTGAACTTGAAAAATTAACAGTTTTGTTTGGCAAGTCTCACGGGGAACTGTGTTGACATTTGGAGAGACACTGCACCTTTTTCCAGTCAGACCCTCTTGGCTTCGCTAGAACCACTTTTCCAAGCAGCTTTTGGTCCTTCCAAAATCCAGGCTTTGCTGCTGAAATTGTTACTCCGGGTCAAAAAAAAGTGTCCTTCAGCTGTTTCAGAGCTTAACAATAGTGACTGCAGCATCTTCTTCCTCACTTCAGGAGCAATTCCSTGTTAACTTGAGGGTTTAAAGACAYGTTTCTGACCTTACCTATGGCAGTGCCTTGCAGGAGTTTGACATCACTTCCAGTTCAGACTCTGTAGGGAAAAGCTTTATGGGAAAAGGGATCATGGGGGAGCCACCAGAGCCCGGCCCTTGCTGCCTTCAGGGGTATTTTGAGCTGAAAGCTGCAAAGGCAGCATGGGATGATGGCACATTTCTCCTCATTCCCAGCAYGTGGAACAGGCAGGGAACACACATCTCTGGGTTTTCCTAACAGATCTATCAACACTGCTTGACCAATCATTTAAAATGTTTTGGGTTTCTTTGGGAGAATGAAAAAGGACYTTTAACTGAGGGAGTTGGCAGGGTTTGGAAAGATGAAATACTCCCTATTGACAGAGTATTCTTTATCCCTCTTAGGAGATCTCCAGCCACGAGTCAGCCTCCTGTCTCCAGAGTGAACCTGCAAGGTACGTGTGGGATTTGGGATCAGCTGCCGGGCCAAATGCACACAACATTTATTGMACAGTTCTGCTCTCAGCTGCTTCTCTGCCCCCTCCCCGGCACAAGTCTGGGTTCCTCCTGCAAAACCAATAGGAGAGAACCAGCAGGCTCTGAATATTGTTATTTTAATGGTTTGGTTTGGGGTTTCTCTGCGTGCATTAGCATAGGAGATGAACAYGATTTTGGTCTGATAGTCACGGCCACAGTGGCTGCTGCGCCTGTGAGTCCCTGGGAGCACAGGCCTGGACAAGCCCCAGCCTACGAGCCTGGAGCAGGCTCAGACACAGCTGGCTCTGCTCTTTTATCCTGTTTATTTCAGTTCGTTTCCATGTGATCCGGGTAAAAACGGCAAACTCAAACACCTTTCCCGGGTGAGACTTCCTTTGGGAAGGGGGCTCAAGGCGAGGTGGGGTGGGCAGCGGTGTGGGGGCTGCTCAGGCAGGGTGAACACTGAGGATGAGGAGCAGAAGCTGAGTACTTAGGCCAGGTTTATCTCTTTTAGCACCCAGGTTTAGCCAGGCAGTGCTGAGGGTCTGTAAAAYCCCGCTCAGGCTCAGAGCTGGCCCTACTGGTGCTCATCCAAAGGTTGCTCCAGAGAGAAGGAGATAAGATTTGGAGCAGTGCCCATTTGTGAGGTTTAATCTCAGCCTTTCCAATAATTACACGCTTGGAGGGACTAATAAAGCTTAATTTTTACAGCGTGTGAAGCCTGGATAACTATCATTTCCTTTCGTGCTGCGTGTTATTTGTTCTCAGGGGACATGTAGAGTCCTGGAGACTTCCAGATGAGGTTCCTCCAAACTTGTTAATGGGATGTGGAAACCTCTGATGCACGAACAGAACTGGACAACACAATCTTAACCTGCTTCTCTTCCACTCCCTGTCTGGGAACAGGAGTCAGAGCTTAGAATGCAACTCGTCACCTTGTTTAAAGTTGGGTCTAGCAAGGCTTTGGGTTTGTGCCTGTGTGAAAAAAAAAATCGTGGAAAATTTCGTAGGCTTTCCATAGATCTGYTGATGTAAGTTAGAGAATCTAATAACGAGGAGAGAATGCCCTTCCAGGAATTCTTAGGTTAATTTTCTTAACACTTTCTGTGGAAAAAAATTGCTTTTAACACTTGGGGGATATTTTTCTACAGTGTTTCCAACGTAAGCTGTAGGATGCTGGTTACTTTTTAGCTGGCCCAAGCTTCTCATGCTGGGAATCCATGGAAATTCCTGGTGGAATGAAGTGTTTCGTACGCATAATTGTAGAGCAAGTTTTGTGYTAGCCTGGAAAAGTTGGATTTGTGGCCCCTCAAGTAAAATGGGTTTTTAACCACGAATCTTAACTGCTTTTAGGTGAAGTCTTACAATAAAAAAAGTGAGTTATATCGTTATAGCTTAAGTAAATTGTGACGCTTTGTAGATAAGAAGGAGACATATTTTTGAGATTAATAGGAAATTGTGTTATTTCCTACATAAAACCAGCCAATATTGACATTATTGGTAGAAAATTCYGGGGTTTCTGGTTAAATTCAGTTGATTGGGTAGTGCCTTCCTCTGGAACTCCTTTCCATGCAGCAGAAAACAATCACAATCCTTGACTTTCTAAGGAAGTTTCCTTTTAAATGCAGCAAGAACAGAGATTTTTAGGGATCATTTTTTTTCAGCCTTTGGACCTTTTTTTTTTTCTTCCTTGATGGCTTCTGATTTGGAAATTCTGAACAGAAGGAGAGATTTTCCTATCAGAACCCTTCCAGTTCTGTGCCAGTGGCTGAAAGGATGCAGAGTGTTTTTCCTGAAGGTTTTGCAGGAGGAAGCAGACGTGTTTGGATTGGGACTAGGCTGCCTTACATCTCTCTAGATAAAAGAATGTGTTTTGGAATGAAATGGCTTGAGATTCTCCAGATCTGTTAAAGCTTGGAATTTTAGTTTAGCCCTCCGCTGTGACACATTGATTCATGGATTTACCACAATCCATTGACATCACTGGGAGCACCTCGTGGATGTCTCCTTTGATTTGTCATTAGTGGAGTGATTTATATCCTGTTCTGAGAAGTGCAGAACTCAGGGTTTAAAGCAAACGAGGCTACATTAATAAAATTACCCTGGAGGGAGACAAATTGCATCCAGCATTCGCACTGGGCGGAATACGTGCCAGCTGTTTACTCCAGCTGGAATATTTCAGGATTTGTCCGTCGTTTCAAAGCAACAGCAGCCAAATCTGCTGCTGGTGTTGCATCACTGAGGACCCAGGCCCGTGGTGGTGAAACAAATGAGCTGTGGTGAAATGAGGAAATTCTTGTTTGCTTTCATTTTCTTGACAGTAGGGAAACTTCTGGCCGGGTTTTTCCTGGGCCGAAGTGCTTTGAGAGGCAATGCTGGTGTCCCTGCGCAGTTCAGAGCTTTCTTAACCTCCTGAGCACAGCCAGAGAAGGAAGGGGAACGTGGATTGAACATCCTGTGTTTTGTCCTTGGTATCAGCTGAAGGAAATCGGGCAGATTTTTCCTGTTATTTTGTTACAACTGCAGCTCACAGGAACGCGYCAAATGGCTTTTATGAATTAAACGAGAAACCATCCCCTGGAAACACAAAGCCATAGCAAAAGGTGCATCAATCCTTACGGAGCCCACAGCTGGGCAGGATCACGGGAATACTGGGATGATCCTACGTGTGTGCAGCATCCCAGCAGCTGTGCAGGGCCGGGGTCAGGGACGCTGCTACCTCCTCTGGTTACAGAAACAATGACACACACGTTGTTCCTGACGTGTCTTTCTCCTGATGTTTCTTTCTCCTGATGTTTCTTTCTCCTGGTGTTTCTTTCTCCTGATGTTTCTTTCTCCTGTCCCCCTTTGTTTCTTTAAGTGTGGCCTCTGCCACAGTTACTCTCAGTGACCTTTGTGCCACCTCGGGCTCAGGAATCCATCAGTGCCTTCTCTTCTCCATCCAGCTCTCCCCTCCCTGGCACCAGTGAAGGGTCTGTAGTTCCTACCCAGGTGGTTCAACCAATACCATCTTTAACCTGCTTGGTTCTGTTCCTTCTTCCACATTTATTTCCTTCACTGACCCTTATTCCCTCTGAATTCAATCACCTTTCACTGGCTGCCACCTTGGGTCGAAGCCTCTCATTCTTCCATAAATTTGGTACAAACTCTTCCCCATCTGTTTTGTTCCCATGGCCTGTCTGCTACACCATCAATCCCTGGATGGACAGGGTTTTCCCATTCCTGTTTGATCCACTGCCATGCTTAAGGGTCATTTAAGAGACAGGAGCAAAGCACAGAGTTCTGGCTCAAACGGCACTGAACTGTGAGGGGTTTGCAGAGACCCCTCAGGAGCAGGCAGTACCCCTTGGATACTCTCAGCACTCAATAATTACAGTTGTCCCCACAATTAATGACATCATTTTGCTGCTCTGCCACGCAGCCCCAGGCTTGGGGGGTGTCACCCTTTGGGATGTGTCACCCACAGCGTTCCAGGGCCCACGGGATTAAAGCTTGGTTCAAATTCCTCTCTGGGGATGGGAGTGAAGGGTCGGTGTTTTCCTTGCTTGTGCCTCCGCTCTGCTTTCCTGTACCTCGGCACGTTTGTGTGCACTTCTCACATGCCTTTACACGACCTCAGAACTCGTACTCGCTCATTTTTCCTGTGGSTGTAGGATGTACACAGACTCGTGCACGAACCTTTGTGTGAAGCATAAACAAAGGCTGGAGAACGCCGCTGCTGGAGAGCCCCARCTTTCTGTAGGAGTTCACGAGCCCCGTGCATCCAAGTGAGCTCTGGGTTACAAGTATCCATAAATCCCAGGTAATTAGTGTGGAGCTGGTGCTGTTGCACCATCCTCCTGTGCTTGGCACGTGGAGCGTGGCTCTGGGCACACGCGGAATAGAGGATTCGTTTGGAAATTCTGGTGCTCTGCTGTGAGTTTGGCTGAAGATTTGACCTTTTGATTAGGAGAGCGATTGTAAAAGTCAAGTGGTTGTGGTGCTTTGGGCTTTTACAGGAGTGCAGGGGAAGGAACCACGTGTTCCTGAGCAGCTGAGCTCCGGAGTAACTGGCTGTGCGCACAAATGTAGACTTGTTATCACCTACAGATATCRTTTTTAAGGGATGCAGTGCTGGGATGATGTAGATTGCTCAGGAACTAAACAAAACCGCGTAAGAAATCAGGCAGATAATGAGCTTAATGACGCGCCTAAACGAGGGCTGCGGAGTGGGGGAAGTGATTCTCGCCGCTTGCCAGACGAAAAAAGCGTTTCAAAGCGAATTTTAGAGGTCACCTCAGTGGGGCTGAGGCAGCTCCAGCCGGCGCGGGGGCCATGCCGAGGCTCTTCCCGGCTCTCCGSGGAGAGAGTTCATTCCTGCGGGAAGTCCGCTCCGCGTGTTGCTCCCGGCCGCCTGCGAACACACCCCCCCGAAAGTTGGACTCATGCATCTTAGTAAGTATTTCAGTTATGCTATTGACGTCAATGCAGTCATTAAATAGATTGCCGGCCCTCCCAGCGGCAAACCTGTGCCAAAGAGCCAGAGGCGGACACATTTTAAAAGGGGAACATCAGGTTTGCTTTTGGCGTTCGGGGGAGAAGGAGGGAAAAGTTTCTTCTGAAGTCGCAGCGCTTTGCAAAAGGGTTTTGCTTCATTTTCTGGGGCTCGTTTTCGGCCGAGGTGATTGCTGTGTTCTATCGAACACACGTTTGCTGCCTTGCTGTGTGCATAAACGGCTCCCAGCGAGGCCAAAGAGTCATTTTTGTGATCAGCTCTGCCTGACAAGCGACACTTGTTTTAGGTCTCCCGGCCAGATTTATTTGTGGATCGAGTGACGGGAGCTATTCAGGCAAACCTGCTTAGCCTTTGACTCCCGAAATTCTGCCAGGATTGATTTCATGCCATCCATATAAGAAAATAGCCCTCATTTCTCCTCGGCAGGCTCTGAAGACACACCAGCTAATCGTGCCTCCATAGCAACAGAGAAACACTGTTTTCCCCTCCGCCCCACCTGTGGGTGTCACACGAAGATGCGACACGTGCTGCTGCCATCAGGAGCCTGTCACTCCCCGGGCCCAGCTGCCTCCCGCAGCTCAGGGCTCCCGSAGCATTCCCGCTGTCCTGCTGTATTCCCGAGGCAGGCCGGGCTCTCCTGGGCTGCCTGAGAYAGCCTTCATCCCCGGCGGGAGATCCCTGCCCTCCCGGTGTTGGGAATGGCTCTGGACAGAGGCTCCGGAGGGGCTGGGAGCTGAGCCCCTGAGGACACRCATAGGTGGCATCCTCAGCCAGGTGGAGGGAGCAGCTTTGTGGTAACAGCAGCAGCGATGTGTTCTGGAAGAGCTCGCGGAGCCAAACTCTGGGTTTTGGTTGGAGTTGTCATTTCACTGATGATCCCACRCTCTGCCACGCGGGATAAAACCATCAGACCAGTCCCGGGTTATTAAAACCTTTATCTGATGGGTGCCTTCTTTCACAATGACCCAGGCAGCTGCAGCCCCACGGTGAAGGGACCTTTGGAGTGGCACCCTCCCGTGGTGTCCCCGAATCCACTCTGCTCCCGCAGCCCGGGTCAGGCCCTGGCAGCTCCGTGCGGCTCCGCTCCCATCCCATCCCGCTGGATTGCGCAAGGCCCCTGCGGAGACAATCGGGGCTTTGCCATTCTAATATCAGAGTTGATAAAATCTGTGTCTCTTTTGTTTGCTGCACAGAACGATCAGAGTTGCTGGGGGTGAGGTTTTGCCAGCGCCCTGAATCGGTTCCAGATGAGAAKGAGAAATGTGGCCTTGATCAGAGGGAAAAACAACCCAAACCAAACAAAACCACCCCAACCAAACTTCWGGCAGGCCAGGTTACATTTTTAGGTCTTGGGGGGCAGGGTCCTTCGTTGTCCCACTGGTTTGAGCCCCCTCAACTTCCATGTCACAGCATTTTCCAGCCAGGGGGAGCCGGAGTGGACTCCCCAAAGCACCCAGCAACTCGACCCCACAGCTCTGTGTGAGTTCCTCCTTCCTCCCCCGAGGCTGAGCTCGGAGCAGAACGTTGTGTCCCGGACACAGCTGGCCGTGGCAGCGGGAGAGGCTGCATCCAGCATCCCAGGGAACGCACTGCTCCAAGCCCAGAGCCATCAGCCTGTCCTCGGGCAGCCCCAGTGGCCAAAACTTTGTCCTCCTGCAGGATCTCATTCCAAGCGTGAGTCGCTTTCTGGTTGTGTTTTGAAAAGTGTTTCTGACTTTGGGGTTTGATTCTCAGCAACCAAATAATTTGGTTCGTAGTTGGGCAGGAACTCCCAAATTATTTCTTTTATTTTTTAGTCTAGGTGGGAGCAGGGCTTGTTTCCAGGTTGGAGGGGAAAGCGCTGTTCCTGAAGGACAGAAYTGGAATTTGCTGTCCTCTGGAGGCACATTCTGCCCACCAAACTTAACTCTACAGTTACAAAGATTGAAACTTTAAGAGCTTTAAAAATCAAGGTAGAGTTAAAAGAGGGAGCAAGGGATTGCTCTAGAACTTTTCCCTCTATTCCATGTGGAATTGCATCCATTCTGATTCAGACTCACCAATTGCCAAACAGTGATACTGAACAATGACCATATTGATCGTTTCGTTGTTCAAATCACCCAGAAATGTTCTGGTTTTATCACCAGTTTCATCTCCTGATGAGCTAAAAACGATTTCTGTAGCCAGGCACGGGTGTGCTAATTCATGTAACCATCATTGTGCAACTGCCGAGGAATGTTACACTAAGAGTTAATGAAACATTTCATTGTAATATTGTTTTCTTTAAGAAGTGCCTGTAAATGACAGCCTTAAGGATGCTGTAATTGCAATACCTTTTTTGACAGAAAGGAAACAACTGCTAATTATTTATGGTTATTAATCCAACATGTCAGTTTATTCAGAGTTCATTCAGCTCACTGTAAATATGTATGATTACCAAAATTTAAATTTTTTTAAGCAGCAGCCTTTAAAAAACATTTAAATACACCTCTCCCTGTGGGATATATTTTCACATCTAAAGGTATCATTGATTGGCTTTGGTGTGCCTTCAAGCAAATCATCATTTTAGAAATTCAGAATTTAAAAACAAACAACAAAAAAAACCGCACGGGGTGTTGATTTGACAATTAATGTCTTTTGATTTTGTAATCAGGACTGTGCCTCTGCAAGGCCAGGGACAGACACGAGCCGGGAGCAGGATCTGACCCAAAGTTCAGTTCTTTGCTGGGAGCCAGGATCAGTGGCCATGATTCGGTGCTAAGGAACTCCAGGGTTAAATTGAATTTTAAAGGAGCTATGCATTTTAACGTGGATATTCCAATATAAATATCCCTGCTGTCAGAAATCTACCTTTCCAAGAGGAAATTAATCATCTGTGCATGCTAAACTCCTCCACCACACCTTCACACTCTTCAAAAGCTTTCTTGAACAGACTTTTTCCCTGTACCTCAAAGCCTCCGGGTTCCAGGCGTTCGGAGCGAGGCTTTGGACGCAGCTTGCCAGGTCCCTCGGAGCATATTCCAGACACCCCAATGTTTTCATTCCAAGTGGGTTGAATCCAGGCAGACCTTTCATGCCTCAAGCATGTGTTCAGGGAGGTTTTACAAGCTTAGCACTTAATACCAAAAWGCTTCTAAAATGTCACATTTTACAAGCCCTGTATTTTCCTTGCAATGCCACATATTAGGCTGACAAAAGCAGGAGCTGCTCCGAGCAGCCGTTGTGTTCCCTGAAAAACCAGGGCGGTATTCCGGGAAGTGGAAAAGCCAGCCTGTCTTCCTGCACCCCTTCCCTCGCTCCCGGGAGTTTGACAAGAAGTGACCCGAAGTCGCGGCCCTGCTGTTGCTGACTCGGGTACAGGACGTTTGGATCCACGCTGGGAATGTGGATTTGTCTGGGACAGCCCAAGAGGATGTGGGATAACGTCTGTTCCGTGGGGATTGTCACTCAGCACAGTGTGGGGCCAGCGCCGCTAAGAAAAATTCCAAGAATAAACACACGCAAGTGCGGGGTTTGTTGGAAAAGGACCTTGCTGGCATTTGACAGCTGTGAAATGTTTTCMTGCCTTTTCTTCCCAAAGATCCTCTTGAAGGAGAGAAATCCAGAGAGAAGTTTCCARTGGAACTGGAGCATTTCTGGTTTATGGGACATGGTCCCCATCCAGCTCCYAGTCAAACACTGCTGGGCCTCCATCTGAATTCCAGCTCTTTGGGCAGGGTACTTCCCGAAATTCCTGCTGCTGAAATGTCACGAACCGTTTGCAGCTTCCTGGRTTTCAACTCTATTGCGTGGAACTTTCCAATCTTTCCGTCCCTTTCCAGAGGGAACATCCCATGCAGGTAAAAGCCAAAAAGCTGCTCCTCACACTCCATAGATCAGGGAGGAGAGAGTGAAACCCAAGCAGAGGTGCTGCTCACACCACATTTTTCAGCAGCAGCTGCTCCCTCTTTTGTAACCCTTCCAAACGTGGTCGGCTCCGGGAGCTCCTGGTGCAYATTGCCTGGAGTGGGGAGCCGTGTGCTGCCCCAAATCCACAAAAATTGTATGAATTGCRCTCAATTTACTGCCCAGAGTTACTGACAGTGTGAATGACAGTGCAGAGACCCTCGCCAAGGTGTGCCTCTTACGCTGCTAAATGTAAGAAATTCCGAAAGGTGCCACGGAGTAAAAACCTTAGAGCAGGAAAAACAACCCCTGGGATAATCCCCAGCAGGCCAAGCCACAGCTGACCTTCAGTGGGGAACGTTTCCATTTCCATGCCCATTTAATCTGATATTTGAACTGGGATTGTTAATAAGGGGTGCTTTTAATGCTGACATTTTGATTTCCTTGAACTCGGATTGAGGTGCTTAAATAAATGTGGTTTTGAGGGCTTTAATCAAATGTATTTAGAGAGTGGAAGGCTGTTCTTACCTCTGCTGGCTGTAGCCATTTGGGGAGTGGTTCCACTAGTCATTACTGGGTCAAGTTTGTCCCCATCTGCCCCTTTAAGGCATCTCTTTGGTGTGAACAGCCTGATTTGGGTCGGGACKGACCCCAGGCTTGAGGAATGTTGTCATTTAATCGCCTCTTGGCTAAAATAGTCCAGATAGAAGAAAAAACCTCACAAACAAATTATTACCTAGTGTTCTATAATATTAATTTCTGATTACGGATAACCAGGGAATGAATCTGACGTTGTGTCCCTGGCAATTTTGGGGACAATATGATCCAGTCGTGTCCCAAACAGACCTTTTAAAAAGCTGCTGCCCAGATTGTGCTGGCCTCAGCTCCCAGCTGGAGATCAGCACGGGCAAGGTTTAATATGGAACATGAAAAGCTGTCCAAACAAACGATGCTGGGCTGTAGGATCCCGACATCTCCCTCTTCCTCCCCACCCTTGTTCCCCGCGGGACTCCCGGCGGGATTTTAAACAGATTATTCCGAAAGCTCTACGTGCACTTTGGGAAGCAGAGAGGCYGGTGAGTCCCGAGTTGTGCGCTGAGGGAGATTCACGCTCGGGGTTGGCACGGGGGATGTTTTAGCTCTGCTGTCAGCTGCTCAGGAGTTCTGGTTTGGGACTCGAGGCTCACCCCAAAATCGTCGTTACGGTGTGGGCGCGGACAAAACCCGCGTGTTTTGGGGAGCCGCCACAGCTCACGTGCAAAACATTCCTCATTTCCAAAAGCTGGAGGATTGTGGATTAGGAAACAGCTTTTTAATTGCCTGTGCTTTGGGATTGTCCAAGCTCTGTGTGCAGGTTCTGCTCTCCGGCTTCCCGCCGTGTCCCGCGGTGCAATCCCAGATGCGCCGATAGCGCTGACTCACGGCATCGCTTCACAAGCCAATATGTCAAAACAGGCCATTTTTTGCAACGTGCTGCATTCTTGAGTGGCTGCTCCCTGCAGATATCCCTGGATTTCAGCTGTGGGATGACGGTCCCAGTCCTTTGGGTGAGAGGYGAACCAAGGGCATCAAGTTCAAGTGAGGTGAATCGGCGAGGTTGACATTTACCCTTGGCTACGTAAAATATCTGGTGGAGGAAAACAGATTAAAATTCCAAACAAAATCACTTTTTTAAGCTTCCATCCTAAAGGATAATGCTTTCAAGTAATCACATTTAGCCACGAAAAAAACGCCATTTAATTATATTTTATAATTAATATCACTGAAATGGCTGCCAGGGTGGCTCAAAATGTAARGGGTGACTTTGTGTCCCATCTTTCCATGGCTGTGAGTGAAGCATGTGGACACGAAGGGTGATACGTGTCTTAAAGAATTCCTATGGATTATAGCTGGGATGCTTCCAGACCACATTCTTAACTTTCATATTGAAAAACTCCAGGAAATTAAATTGAGAGGAAACGGAGGACAATTTTGTGTTGATTTGTGACCTTTTACCCTTCCCAGGAGSCGAGGGAGCTGATTTAAACAGGTCTAACATTTCACCAGTGGCCTGTTCTACATGGCTGAGGTGACGTGGGCAGCCTCGCTCTGACTCTCGTTCAACATTTCTGACTAATTTTCCTCACAAAGAGCTGAGGATTATTAATAAACTTCATCTTTACATCTAATGCCAGTGGCCGGGTGAAGCTTTTCAGGTAGAGCAGCATCGTGCTTTGAACTCCCAGCATTCATCCCTGAGGTTCCTCTTCCATTTCCTACTCCAGCATTTGTTTCAMCACAAAGGACTTTCACTCTTGACAGACTCTTTAGAGCCGAAGTTTGATGATCTCCAGGTTAACCCCGTTCCAAACCTCTTTGGACGGCTCCAGATGGGTCTGTGGATGAAAGCAACACCCGGATTCCGGGAGAGATCCAAGCGCGGGCCTTTGTGCTCGTGGTTTGCCGAGTTCTTGTGAAGCAGTGACACAGAGCACAGCTCATCCTCTGCACCTCTCAGAACTGGGGGTTGTTTTTTCCTCTGGTTGAACTCAAATCGTTGCTTTGTGGTCTGCCTGGGGAGTTCCTTCCGTGTCGTGGGCCTGTTGTGAAAGTCAGCTCGGGGTTTCAGGGGAGGAGTTTTTGGGGCCCCTGCAGGGGCTCAGGCAGTGCTTTTGCACAGATATCAGGATGGAGGGAGCTGGGGATGGAGGAATTTGGGATGGGAAGAACCCTCGGGCTCGGCTGGGGGCTGGCACAGGCAGAGATCCCCTTCCAATGAACCCAACACCGGAGCGTGGCTCCCAGGAACCCTCGGCCGGGCTGTGGATGAGCCAGCTCCAGAACCGGAAGCCGTCCAGCCACAACAGCACAGGATGGTGCCCCACCTAATTAAGGCTGTTGAAAGGCAGGGCTAATTAGTTGAGGTGGAGCGCCTCGTTAGCACAAGGATGTTGCTTCCAGGATCCAAGTTGGTTTCCCTGCACGTGTGAGCTTCCCAGCCCTCTCGGAGCCAGCCCACACGTAGCAAGTGAGATAATGCAGTGCACAGGTAAATCCTACGTGGGTACCTGGCTCATTTCGTCATCGTATCCTGAGTTTTCYGTGGCTTTCTCACACTCCTGCGTTCACGTGTGCTCGGGAAGAAAACACTTCTACTCACAACGCAAAATGTTCTCGCTCTGACCCAGCCTGGCCTTGTTTAGGTAGAGAAACAAAGCCACAGTGCGGGCACACCGTGATTTGCAGGAGATTGGGRTTGGGATTTAAAATCCTCAGGCTCAGCTCTAGGGCTGGGCTGAAGGCTTCCTATCCATGCAAACTTTGGGCACCTCCATCCCAGCCTGCAGCTCTCTGGGCTGTTTTCACTGCTCTTTATGTTAAATGAAGGTGTGATGGGGATCCACTTAATTTAAAAACTCATCATGACCTTGGAAATTGTGATCTTTCTTCAGAAATGTGTGTTTATTTCTCAACAAATCATTCCCGGTGTTTTCCTTGCGGCTCCCTCCCTTGTGTGCACTGTTCCGTCTTCTGCACTCGTTGTTAGAGCCTGGTGGGAGAGGTCCCCTCTTCCTTCGTATTTTTCCTCCTGTCTCATGATTAAGGCAAAAATCCTACCGGAATCAGGCCTGGTCAGTAAAATGATAATGTGCCAAACCTTGTGTTTGCTCCCCGAGATAAAGTTGGAACTGAGGAATCTTTCCCGTCCATCCCACACGCCAGGATCAGATTCTGCCCCTCTTGCCATTTCTGCTTCTCCCTCTCCGTGGACCGAGGAATTCCTACTATGCAGGCAAATCCCGGTCCCGGATTCCCCCGCGACAGCGCTGCTAAGTGACATCTGACAGGATGCTTCCTGCATTTTGTGACTTCCATTTGGCACCGTAAAAGCACCGTCACTCACCCTCCTGATTTGTGGCACCTCCGCTGTATTGTTCGCCCCGAGGGGGAAGGACACTGGGAAACCGGGAAGCGGGACTGCCGTGTGGTAAAACGCTCCATCCCACCCTCCGGGAGATGCTATCTCCCATGGAAATCCTTCCTCAGAGCGTCTCCAGTTTTCCTCCCTCGTTAGCATTTCAGATTAAACCTTTAKGCTTATCTCCAGATCAGAAATTACCTCTCTGGGAAGCTTCAGCAACTTTTATCAGGCACCTTTAGGTGTTCTGGGTGTTCACGCCTCGTTTTTGCGCCTCATTGTCATGCGGAAGGTGCAGTGGAGCTTTGCTTTGGGAGTCTGGGTCTTTCATCTCTTCCCGTAGCACCTTCAAAGCTGAGCTGTACACAGCTCATGTACGATCAGACCCATCAGAATGCACAAAATAAACGTAAAAAAGCTTTTTTAGTTTAATTCAAGACCCTGACTCTTTATGAGCTGGTCCTCTCCAAGTGTTCCCGATGCTCTGTTTCAGTTGGAGAGAGATTTGAGTATTATTTATTCCGTGGGAATGAAGATTCAGGGTGAAACGTTTTCCGTGCCTCGCTGCAATGCCCATCGAAGCTCCGAGCAACATTTGGGAAATCCGGATCTTGGAAAGACAACACTTGAGTAGCTTCATGTCTGCGTTTCCAGCTGGGCTTATCCCAGTGCRTGTCCAGGCTCTTGGTTGCCTTTTCCATGTCATCCTCTTCTCCTGGGAATAGCACCCCCATCCTGTCCTGGAAGGAGCGACGCTGTTGGCACTCTCGGTGCCCTGCGGGAGGACAGACTCCGATGGGAAGTGCCGTTCCCACAAAGCCTGGCCGAAGGGAGGGCTGCTCCAGCCCTGGAGATAATGAAGCGCAATCAGCTCGCTGTGCACTAATTGCTGAGCCACTGCTGCTTCCTGCTGACGGTCAGTGAGTGGTCTGTCCTCGCTGACCCCATTCCCATGACCCGGGCAGCGATCACCACCCCAACCAGAACTGGTGGGTACGAGCAGGACYTCTGCAGGTTTGTCCAGTTCTGCCTTCGCCGGCTTCCTCGGGGCCTGGCTCTGGCTGACCTGTCGGGATGAGCTTCCCTGAAATGCTTCATTTTTGCTGGGCCCCCGTGGCTGACGTCCTGCCGCTCACCTTGGGGGGGGTGACAGGGACTGGGATCAAAGCAAACCGGGAAGGGACAGGCTGGCCACACCAGGGCTCTGCCAAACCTCCTCTGTTTGCTGCCCAGGGCTTCCGTTCCTGCTTGGTCTCAAGGCTCTGTCATTGTCCTAAGATTAATTTCACCTCGTTTCAGCCACCTAGAAATTATAGACCAATCTTAAGTGATGGCTGCTTTTTGAAGAAAACCTCCTGTGAGCTTGGGAGCAAACCRTCCTGTTGTGCAGGAAGATCAGGAATTGCAGTGGAAGCCAGCTCAGCGGAGCAAGGAGCTTCTCAGAGAGTCCAAATGCAAAAAGAGAGCAGGCAGAGAGCGAGAAGGAAACGAGGGAGGCATGGAAAACTTTGGGCATGTGGGGTGAGCTGGGCTGACCAAAGGCTGATGGAGCTGTGACTGGTGAGGGGACTCCAGCGTGGGCATGGAGCAGGGAAAGAAAATCCTGAAAAAAGTGTTGATCCATGGGTGACACAACCTGGTGAGAACTGGTGCGTGAAAGGTCAAAATACTCAGTGTCTCTTTTGTCTCAGTCTTCATCCCCCAACCCGCTTGGGAAGACAAGGGATGGAGGGAGCAGCAGGTTAGGGACAACCTAGAGSAGGTGGAGGTGTTCGAGTCCATGTCATTGGATGAGGTTCAGGCTGGAAAAGCTGGATGATGGGACTGTGAGGTCAGTGTGTGTCATGCATGAAAAYTGTGATTCTTAGGAAGGTGACAACAGGAAAAAGCTCCATCTTCGAGAAAGGTGGAGGGGATCTGAGGAACTATGACTCATCAGGCTCTTCTCATCACCAGGAGGTCACGGAGGGTGTCCTCTGGAGCCTGTTTCCGAACAGGTGAAAGACAAGAAAGGAAATCGGGAATGGTAGACACAGACTTGCCAAAGCAAATTGCGTTTGAAAGCCCCAACCTCCTCCTCCAAGGGATGGGGACATGGAGGGCCCTGGGTGGGTGTGGCTCCTGCAGGGAGCCCTTTGGCACCACTTCCCACAGCATTCCCACATGGCAGCTGCTGACAGGGCTGGATATTGCTGGACCCCAGGCCCCAAGGGTGAGGACGAAGGCTGCGTGTCCAGTTGGTGGCTGATGACAGGGAGGCTGTGGGGTGTCCAGCAGTGCCCTACAGCCACTCGAGCCTCAGGCTGGTGCTGGTGGTCAGCTGGGATCATCCTGCTGCGGGTGGGAGGCTGGAGCAGGTGACCTCCGGAGGTCCCTTCCTGTGGCCGGGGCAGAGAGGTGCCTCCTGCAGCCAGCACGGAGTGACAGGCACCTCCGGAGGGTGGTTCGGCCCATCCCATGGTGCTGAGAATAGACCAGGATCACCCCTTGGAGGTCCCAGCCACTTTCCACTGACTGTGCTGGGAGCTTAGGTGATTAACTTGGAGCTGGCTAAAGATAGCTCAGCCGGGCCCCCCCGGACCAGTGACATTTCTCCAGGCTGAGATTCCTGCTCGGATTACCCCGCAGCTGGCCCGAGGCTGGGGGGCTCGGGGAGCTGTTGACTCGGAAACATCACTGCTGCTATGGCACTGACTCCAGCCCTCTGCTGCTCCTCGTGTCCCAGCCGAGTCACACTGCAGGAATTCTGCCCTCACTGGGAGCCTCTGCTCCCATGGGGACAGGAGCTGGGGCTTCGTCCTTCTTGGTTTTGTGGAGGTTTTTCCTTCTCCTTTCCATTCCCTGTGCCTTCGCTTGGTGAGACATCTCCCTCTTGCTTCCCGGAGTCCTCCAGTTTGAACCTGGATGCGTCCTCGATGTTCTTGGCGAGTGCTGTTCAATCACTGCCTTGACGTCTTCAGCACTTTTGGAGCCGTTTTTCTCAGGGCTGAGTTTTCCCAGCARCTGGAGTGGTGTGTCCCAGAAAGGACCTGTCTTTAATTAGGGAACTCGGAATGCCAGGCTCCTCGGCAACCCAACAAAAAGAGCTCGTTTCTCCTGCTCCCTGTTGTTTGGAAAAAAGAAAAGAAAATAAAAATGCCCCCCAAAATCCTGGCTGTATTTTGCCAGCGGCTGCAGCTCATGTCAAACGCTCTCATCCCCAATTTCAGTCTCACACATTATTCCTGGCAGCTCCAGCTCACTCATTTCCTGGCATTTTTCGCAATTAGCAGTAGAAAGCTTTCACTTCATTTTTTTGTCTCTATCTTCCTCTCTCATCTCTGAACACAGCCTGAATACAGGCCCCATTGTTCCTGCTGCTTTGGAGCCCCCGTTAGGATTTTGCCCGCGTTCCCCCACAGCTGGATCTCCTCCAGTGCCACCTCGCCAGTGAACCCCTACCCGTGGCTTTGCCACTTCATCCCATCTCCTCTCTCCACAGGGATTTCACTTCCCAGGCCTTTCTGCCCACATCTCCCATATTAGCGCTGGGTAACAGAGAAAATCTACATTTCCAAAGCATTTTTTGTTCAAAGAATAACTCTGGGACAACTCTCTGCTCATTTGCATGCCGTCCCCGTGCCCGCTCCGGCTGCAGCATTCCCGGCTCCCGCCGAGCTCCCGGCACCCGCTGGCCCCGCTCCACAGCTCTCCCGCTTCCAGGGAGCCGACAAAGAGCCCTTCCTCTCATTCCCACCTCCCCTGGGCGCCSGAGGGAGGCCGCAGGTGTGAGAAACGCGAGAGGGGACGGCTCGAGCGACTGGTCCGACTGGAGTCCCRAAAATACGGCGAGGGGAGAAGGGCAGGCTCGTCCATTTGTTCGGGAATTGCTCAAGAGCGTCCCGGCTCCACCTGTTCCGCGGGCGCTGGGGCTCCGCGCCTTCCTTAGCACATCCGCGCTTATCTGTGCGAGGGATGTAATTAGGGTGCCTCGCACACAACGAGACGGTGGGGAGGAAGGGGAAGGCGGCCAAAGACTCCGTCGTTCCCGTGATTTTCCGTCGCTCCTCGTTCCGGCCCCGCGGTCCGGCGGATTGGGAGCGCGCGAGTGTCCGTAGGAGCTGCAAGAGGGAACATGTCTGGGCTCTGGCAGCCTTGCAGGCACGTGTGGGGCTGGGTGGTTCTGCTGGATGCATCTCCCTCTGGAATAACACCTTCTTGAGGTGCTTGCGTGGCTTTTGCGCTCGGAAAAAAAGGCTGGGAATCTGTTCCATAGGCTCCTTGGATATCGGAAGGCGCACGGGGGGATCTGTAAAAGAAACCTGTAATTACAGGATTTGTTCGGTGCTTGCAGTTTGTGAGTTGGTGCTCGAAGATTTGGACCTTTCATCGCAGATTTGGAGTGAATCGCTGGGGCTGTGCTCACAGTGCCTTGGATTTTTTTTCCCTGTGAATTTCCAAACCCATCCGCGGGGCGATTTCCACAGGAATATTCTCTGGATCTGGTAGAACAATGCTTTAATTCAAGGAAATAGCTCTCTGAATGCACTAACAGGATACATTAAACAAATAAATCRTCTGGTGTCAGTTATTCCCTCGGCATTGTGAGGGATAAATATGTAAACATGTCCACACGATCCGTAAGCAACCACAGCTCCATTAGGGAAGGCAAAGGGTGAATGGCTCCCAGCCTGCACAAGGCCCTTTTCCATCAAGTTTTGGCACGTCCTTTGTTGATAAACCTGTTTTCCTCAGCGTGCTCCCGGGTTTGAGAGTGATGCTAGGCACTGGCTAGTAATTAACGTGGGGCAATATTCCTCTAATGAACCTCGTGTTGTGGAGGTGAAATTGCCTTTTCTTTTGGGGAGCGGGAGGGCCTTTGGTCATCTGCATCTGTGGGATTTTCATCCAAGCCATGACCATGTGGGTGCCTTGTTAAATCACTCAGAGCGCCCTTCCTCCTTCTCCTTCTCCTTCTCCTTCTCCTTCTCCTTCTCCTTCTCCTTCTCCTTCTCCTTCTCCTTCTCCTTCTCCTTCTCCTTCTCCTTCTCCT
>JACAXG010000097.1:1835130-1980810 GCA_018881555.1 Amblyornis subalaris
TTCTCCTTCCTTTTCCTGCCCTCTCAGCTGGCTCRGGAGTTAAGATCCCACAGCTCCCAGCTAAGCCCAGGTGGGATGAGCTGCTGGATCAGTGTTAGGATGGACTTTCCCACAAAGGGAGCCTCTGCCACCTTCCCTCCACACGAGCTCTTAGTCATGAGCAGTCAAGGGATGAGAGATGCAAATGAGGCCTTCAGTGGCATTAATGAGATCTATCAGCTCACAAAATCCTCATCTGCCACTCACATGATCAACTCCAGCATCTGCCTTCTCTTCCTAATCTTTTTTGTCATCTACGATAATGACAACAATTAGGATAATCTATAATAAATAGAGTATAATTAAAAATGGGCTGGCTTCAAGTCCTCTGATGAATGCAAATTCTGGGCTTGTGTTCTATGGCTTCACCTGGGAATTAGGTACATTTTCAAATTGCATCCTTAATGCATTTTCCAGTTGGGAGTCTGGGAGTGTGCTGCCAGCCTTTTCCTACAGCAGAGTTTTCATGCACAAGGATAAACATTCCCACCTTCCCATGCAAGCACACGAGGATTCCAAAATCCTCATCTCACCCAAGAGTCGTRGTGCAGCTCAGCTTCCCAAACCTGCTCCTTCTTCACCGAATTCCCTGTCCCTCCTGGAGGGTAGGGAGCATTTGCTGCTGTAATACTTCGATTTTTATCTTTTGGGGTTTATGAGTGTTGGTCTGCTTCAGGTTTTGTGGAATTTGATCAGTTTGTTCATTAGGGGAGCATTTCAGTGCCTGCCTGCTGCCACGCTGTACACACTGGATTTGGGAACAAATCCAAACTTTTCCAAGGCAAAAGGGAGCAACTGCTCTTATTCATTTTCCTTTTAAAGGAAYAGATTTGATTCTGAGTCTAAATTGTTGAGGTAAGGTTTAGATAGAGCGATAATATTTTATTAAATCAACTGGAATTACTGGAAAGTGACTCTGGTGACCTCAAGTCTCAGCTGTTGTTGAGCTTGGAGTGGGAAGGAYGGCTCCAAACACTGAAGAACTTTATAAATAGTCCCAATTTATTGCAGCCAGGATGCAGTGAAAAGTAAATAACTCAGGACATGTCTTATGGCACTGTAAACAAGTGGCTGTGCATGTGGAATAGGATGGATACACTGGTTAAAACTGGGAAAACTGCTGGAAGCTGCAGGGCCTTGCTTTCAACCTTCCGTGTAAAMGTTTCTCTTGGAATTTTTGGCAGAGTCTATCAGGGTTGTTTTTTTTCTGAAGTCTTAAACTCCACATGCCCAAGGTTTACAAGGCAAGTTGTGTTCCAGTAGAAGGAATTCCACTTTGCAGAAGTGGAAATGAAGTTTTTTACCAGTACAGTGAGTCCCCAATTGGATTTTTAAGTTGAGGACAGCTGAGTTTGTAAAGATGTTGGCAAATATTTGTCTTCAGCATTTCTTGTCCACCAGATTGGACAATCTGTTCACAAGATTGGATCCCACTGGGAATATTAACCTCCTAGATTATGGAAAGCTTCTTTGGCAGCCGCAGAATTCTCCCAAGCAAAGAGAACTGCAACTCCTCTACAACTTTTTTAAACTCACCTGTTTGGGATGTGCTATTTTGACCTTTCTTAAAGGTCTGACTTTCTGCCAGAAGAAGTCTCAATGTCTTTATTGAAAGKGACTGGAGTGGCAAGAGACAATCATGAGGGAACCAGGAGAGAGAAAATAAACCCCACTTCAAATTTGGGCATTTGGATCTCATTTCAAAACATTTCCTGGCTGGGTTAATCTCCTTGCAGGCTGGGGACTCTGCCCCGCCATCCTGCCTTGCTGTGGCACTTGGACACGGGATGGGGACAGTTTGTGGGTTCAGAGAGGAACTCTGCAGCTCCAGATAACCTTGGCCTCGTGCTCAGATCCCTGCAGGCACCGAGGGGCTGGAGCTCTGCCCTGGGAGAAGGATAGCACAGAAGGGGTTGGGGGGAAACCTTGGCCAAGAATTTGTCACATGAACCCCCCTCCCCGTCTGTGACACTGTCACACTTCTGATGAAGTGTGAGTTTGTCCTTACGCTGAGCTATTCCCAGGAAAGAGGATGCTCCCCAAAACCTTTCACTTTCCAAGTGTTCAAGAAGGAAAAAAGGCCCCAAGTCCATATTGATGAGCAGTTCTCTCTTTTTGTCCCTCTACCCAGCACTGCTGAGGCCACAGCTCAGATCCTGGGGCCAGTTCKGGGCACCTCATGACAAGAAGGACATTGAGGGGCTGCAGCGTGTCCAGGGAAGGGAASGGAGCTGGGGAAGGGTCTGGASCACCAGGAGGGGCTGAGGGAGCTGGGAAAGGGGCTCAGCCTGGAGAAAAGGAGGCTCAGGGGGGACCTTCTGGCTCTGCACAACTCCTGACAGGAGGGGGCAGCCAGGGGGGGTCAGGCTCTGTTCCCAGGGAACAGGGACAGGAGGAGAGGGAACGGCCCCAAGCTGTGCCAGGCGAGGGTCGGGTTGGATATTAGAGAGATCCCGTCCCTGGAGGGATTTCAAAGCCATGTGGATATGGCACTTGGGGACATGGTTCAGTGCTGGGGAATGGTTGGACCCGATGGTCTGAGAGGGCTTTTCCAACCCCAACAGTTGTGTGAGAAAAAGAGAGCACAGCAAAGTCAGCGAGTGGGAAAGAGCTTCTAAAAATGGGCTGCCAAGTCACCTCTCTAGTGGGAGATTCTGTGTGTGCCATCATCCTACAGAGCTGCAGAGGGAACAGATGGCAAAAGATACCAAAAATGCAGTTGTTGCAAAATCCTGGCACACAAAGGAGCTGCATTTCAGGACACTGGAGCATTCCAAGTGCCAGGGGAGGAACGCGAGGCCAGGGGGCCGCGTGCGTGCTCGGGGGGACTGGCACCGAGGCAGGGCTCGTGACGAAATGTCACCTCAGTTCCTGCTGGAGTGCCACCACCACCCAACCTCCCGCACACACACCGGGTAGGACCGAAAAACTGAAACTCSTCTTGTTACTCACTTCCCCATTCTGTCTCAGAAATGACCTCACGTAGGGCCCGTGGAGAAAAAAATGGCCAAACCACGGTTCTGATGTGGCGGGCGAGGGCTGGGTTATGCAACACCCAAATATAAACTGAAATGTGATACGGTTGAAGAGGCCTCACGGAGTATTCCAGGAGTGTTTCTGTAAGTGACCGCGTGCCTCGGCTGTACCGGGAAGGTGATGGGAGGCAGCGGCTGGACGAGGTTTGGGAGCGTTTCTGGCGGGGGGAGTTGCTCTGCTGATGTCAGTGGGACGCTCACGTTGGGTTCAGGGAAAGAACAAGTCACGGAGCATCTAAACTTGTGTTTACTGTTTGTGAGAGTCGCTGTAGCAACAGCAGATGCCACTCGGGGAGAGAATCCCGGGGCATTTCATCTTTGTCCGCKGCTCTGGAGCCGGGATGGGAGAGCTGGGGGGTCCAGCCTGGAGACAAGAAGGCTCTTGAGAGCCCCTAAAGTGGCTCCAAGAGAGCTGCACAGGGACTTGGGACAAGGGCCTGAAAGGACAGGACACAGGGAATGGCTTCCCACTGCCAGGGAACAGGGTTAGCTGGGATATTGGGAAGGAATTGGTCCCTGGGAGGGTGGGGAGGCCCTGGCACAGGTTGCCCAGAGAAGCTGTGGCTGCCCCTGGATCCCTGGCAGTGTCCAAGGCCAGGCTGGACAGGGTTTGGACCAGCCTGGGCTAGTGGAAGGTGTCCCTGCCCATGGCAGGGGCGAGGCTGGATGAGCTTTAAGGTCCCTTCCAACCCAACCCAATCTATGATAGCCCTGAATATTAAATATGAAGAAAGCTCAAAAATATTTSTTATTTTAAGATCATTCCCACACGAAGTTTTTACATTGGTAGAAGAGCAACTTTCTAATTGGTTCTATATCTGGCTGGTATTTTGGGGTAGCTGTGGATCTTAAAATATTTCGTGGGGGCCTTGAAGGGTATATTTTAATTTCACATGCTGGTTTTAAAAAAGCCCCTGCTGCAGATTTAGCTTTGGGAGTGGGCTCATAGCCTGTGCTTTCATAATTTATTTGTAAATAGCCCCGAGTTCATCGAGAGAGAGTTTGAGTTGCACACGGCCGAGGAGGGCTGGCTTGATAAGAGTTGGGGTTTCCGGGTGGATGGGCTCAGACTGCGTCACTCGGTGGCTTTGGGGGACACTGATGGGTTTCTAAGGAAGGTTGAGCTCGGGCTGTCTTCCTGCTGCGGGCAAGGACAGTGACTCTTCCTYTACTGGCCTGTCTGATTGCGTGCGCTGGGTGGGAATGTGGTATCTGTGACGTGCTTGCTGCCCAAGGAAAGAGCCCGAGCTCAGCAGCAGGTTCAGAAATGACTGCCCCATGACCACGGGGTGCAGGCAGGGTCGAGGCAGAGCATSGTTTCAGGCTCCTTGACTTGAGAAGATGAGCGAAAAGCAAAGATTTAGATGAGTCAAAAYCAAAACCTACCTGAGGAGAGCTGCACAGGGATGCAGGTGATGCATCTCGCTCGGTGCCCAGACCAGAGGGAGCCGTGGGCAGGCTGGCCAGTGTCAGAAAAAAAACAGGTTCTGAGAGAAAATGTTACTGGTGCTTTTTAAAATCCACTTCTTCCGGACTGGAACAGCAGCAGAACTCACTCCTTTCCCCTTACAATGATCCTTAGCAAGAGCTGTTTGCTCTCACTGTGTCTTTGCCATGGAAATGACCTGAGGTATTTTAAGGGGTAGTTTTCAAAGTRTCTGAGTTTAAATGGTTAATCCATTGGCGTCCGAATGGTTTCGGTGCAAAGGCTTAGGCAAGTGATAATGCTCGTGTTTTACATGAGTAAACCAGGCTGCAGCCCGGAGGGATCCCCGCTGTTCCCAGGATTCCTTCAGGGAGCCTCACTGGAGTGAAGCAGAAAGGTAGAAACAGAGGGAAGGAGAGTCCTGGTTACCCCCTGCTAAAAATTCTGAAAAACATTGTGAGYGTATAAAATATTCACTGCATGTTTAGGTCATCTTCCGAAAACCAAAAATATTTAGAGCCAAACCCTCTTGCTCTATACCTAAGCCCTGAAGTTTCCTAATTTGCCTCGATCTCCTTARTATGTAATAGCTTTCCTTGGTTTTTTTTCCCTTCTATTACATAAAACTCAAATTGCAGAGTAAAGGAATATCCTGAACCCTTCATCAGCCTTGGGAACRTAAGTCCTCGAACATCAAGTGTAGRTTTCTGTTCCTGATCCTGCATTGCCCTGATGGCTCTTTTGGAGGTGAAGATYGGAAGCAAAGTGACAGTGGCAGCGGGTCCTGCGGACCTGGGCAAGGCTGGAAATCCCCCAAAAGGCTAAAATTAGGGTCTGGTGTCAGAGTCTGCGTGAACCTGTTCCTTYTCCTCCTCCAGGAATGCACACATGCTGTGGTTGTGCCTCCTGAGGAGTCTCAGAGCAGGAGAACACGGGGCAATAACGCAGTATTTTATTTAACGTGTGGTCTTTAGTTTGGCTGAGGAGATGGGTTTTTTCCTATTCCTAAACTCATGATTTTCCCTGTGCTGGTTTTGTTGATCCAAACATTTTCTGTAACAAAGGACTTGAGCCCTTCCAGGTTAACCAATTTACATGATGAAATAGTTGATAGGGAATCCTCATGTCAGAAAGGAAAACGCACCGGGCTTTGTGGGGGTTTGGCTATTTTCACCTGCTTTTGGATTATGCAGGAATGAGCTGACTTGCCGTGCTTGAAGCACTGTGAGCACAGAAAAAAAAACCCCATTAACTTTCAATACCACGAAGATTTACCAAATCTTCAAAACGTGTCTGTGCCAAGTTTATTGCTGAATTAGCCTTTGGCAGGGTTTATTTTCCGTAACTTCAGACATTGAATGGAAGGTCTGTATGCAGTGATGCTTTACTGACATGAGGATCTGTCCTTAGGGGCGGATACCAGCACGGGGTGCAGTTCCTTCCCCTGGGAACACGAGGGACACGAGGGTTTGGTAGGGAGGGCAGGGGGACACATGTCAGGAGCTACAACGTGTGCTCTCCGGAGCAGCTCCTGAGTGTGTATCTTAGCAGTCCTGCCCTGTGATGTCACTGCTACCCGCTCAGCCAGTGCCTTTAGAAATGCTGAATCCATCAGCCCTGACAGATTTACGGGGTGAGCATATGTCACCGGGATTATGAGAAGCAGTTACATTCATGGGGAGATTTTATGATTCACTGTATCCGCTTGTGTAAACCTTGACTTGTACACCGAGGCTGCTGGGGAGCCTGGGGTCCTGCAGGCGGGGGCAGGGAGCTGGGCTCGGTGGGAGCAGGGAGCAGGGGATCGTGGGGTTGGGGTGCGGGGCCTGCCGGGAAGCGCAGGAGAAGAGTGGGACCAGTGGGGTGTGGGCAAAGCCAGTATGGAAGCAGAGCTGGGGAGGCAGGAGTGACAGGGAGCAGGGCCAGGACTGGGGAGCAGGGCTGCTGGGGTTGGGGAATGGCACCAGGCAGGGCTGGGGAGCAGGGCTGGTGGGGAGCGGGACTTGGTGGGCTCGGGGAGCAAGGATGGAGGGGTTGGGGGGCAGAGCTGGTCGATGTGGGGAGCAGAACCAGGCAGGGTTGGGGTGCAAGACTGTTGGGGTTCAGTACTGCTGGAGAGCAGTGTTCGGGGTGTTCGGGACCAGGACTGTTGGGAAGCAGAACTGATGGGGAGCAGGGATGTTGAGGAGCATGGCTGATGAGGAGTAAGGCTATTGAAGAGCAGGGCTTTTTGGGGTGTAGAGCTGTTGGGGAGTAGGGATGTTTGGGATTAGGGCTGTTGGGGTGTAGAGCTGTTGGGGAGTAGGGATGTTCGGGAGCAGGGATATTTGGGACCAGGGCTGTTGGGGAGCAAGGCTATTGAAGAGTAGGGCTGTTTGGGATTAGGGCTGTTGGGGAGCAGGGATGTTTAGGATTAGGGCTGTTGGGGAGCAGGGCTGATGAGGAGCAGGCTCTAACAGGGCTGGGGTGCAGGGCTGTTGGGGAGCATGCTCTATCAGGGTTGGAGTGCAGGGCTATTGGGGTGCAGGGCTGTTGGGGAGCAGGGCTATTGGGGTGCAGGGCTGTTGGGGTGCACGGCTGTTGGAGAGCAGACTCTTAACAGGGTTGGGGTGCAGGGCTGTTAGGGTGCAAGGCTGATGAGGAGCAGGCTCTGTCAGGATTTGGGGTAATGGGCTGTTGGGGTGCAGGGCTGTTGGGGTGCAGGCTCTATCAGGGTTGGAGTGCAGGGCTGTTGGGGTGCAGACTCTCTCAGGGTTGGGGTGCAGGGCTGTTAGGGTGCCGGCTCTGTTGCCGCGGGGCCCGGCCGGCTCAGGAGCAACATCCCGGGCTTGGGCAGCGCTGAGCAGCGGGGGAGGCCGATCCCGCAGCAGCCGGGGCGGGGGGGCCGGGATGACGCTCCCCGAGCCGCAGCCCTGCCCTGCCCTGCCCTGCCCTGCCCGAGGGGCTCCCCGTTCCCCCCGCGCGGCGGGGGCCGGGCCGGGGCGGGCCGGGGCGGGCGGCGGGGCCGGGCCGGGCCCGGGGCCGGCGGCGGGCGGGGACTCGGCGGCGGCGGCCGGGGCAGCGCAGCGGCGGCCGCATGATGAGGGAGCGGAGCGGCTCCGCCGGCGGCGCTGGCGGCGGCTCGGGCGGCCCCGCCATGGACAGGCGGCCGCAGCGGCAGCCCGAGTACATGTCCGTGTGCCTCTTCGCAGAGGAGCCCTACCAGAAGCTGGCCATGGAGACGCTGGAGGAGCTCGACTGGTGCCTGGATCAGCTGGAGACCATCCAAACCTACCGCTCCGTCAGCGAGATGGCATCCAACAAGGTGAGCCCGCGCGCGGCACCGGGATGCGGAGGGGGGATGCGGGACGGGGATGCGGGACGGGGATGCGGGACGGGGATGCGGGACGGGGCGCCGAGCCTGGCGCCCGACCCGTGTCCGCCTCTGGCCGGGACAGCAGCTCCAAGGTAGTTGCGGTGAAGGAGGTGCCCGTTCCCGCGCGGAGACGCGTCCAGGGAAAACTGGCTGTGGGTGGCGTGGGGAAAGCAATCCCGGATGGAGTGGGGAGAACGATCCGGGATGGAGTGGGGAGAACGATCCGGGATGGAGTGGGGAGAACGATCCGGGATGGCGTGGACAGAGCGATGGTTGCCGCGGGCTCGTTTCTAAAAATTAAAGAGGTTTCAATTAGCGCCGGTCCCTTGGAGCCGATGTGACCGGGCTCACTGTGCAAACGCCCGCGTTTAGCAAATCATCACTCCAGGAGTCAATTAACTTCATTGTTGTCTGTCAGTCGTGAGGGAGAGCTGTGAACATTGCGGTCCGGTGTTTTAYGGCTCTTTTGGCTCTCGGGAACGCTTTAATTCGGTTTTTACTGCGCCGGGCTGGCTCGGCACCGCTTGGCAGCACACGGTGAGGGTGCGARGGCAGGGATGGGGCACAGGGAATGAGCTCCGGGGGCAGCTGCTCTGCGGAGCTTTGCATGCGAGAGACACGGGAGCTCTGAGTTCCCCTGCAAAGGTTAAAGCGCTAAAGTAAAGCAGGAAAAGTCCCTTGTGTTTAAAGTCAGGGAAGCAGAAGAGTCTCTGGAGTATCCTGAGAAGCAGCACAGAGGGAGGAGAGCGAAACGCGCCTTCTGAGCGCCTGTGCGCGTCTTTTGGGAGTCGCTGCTCCAGCCCCGCTCCCTCGCATGAGCCCGGCTCGKCTCCAGCATCTCCCCGAGCCCGGCCGTGCCTGGCGGGGCGGCTGCTGCGGGCCGGCGGCTCTCCCTGCCCCGGGGCTGCGGCGGAGCCGGGCACACCCCCGGGCCAGCCTGGCAGCTCCCAGCCCGTCCCTGCGTCCGCCAGCCTCCGACACAGCGGTTCCAGCCCCGCTGGAGCGGCCACAGGTACAAATTCCCGGCCCAGTCCCGCTGCGGCAGTGCCCGTCGCACCCCCGTCTGTGCCCGGTTGCGGTGGTTTTAACCCCAGTTCCGCACGACCCCGATGTTGTTATTATTTTTTTTTTTTCCTAATTGGAAATTACTGAAATCAGAAATCCTGAATCAGAAACTGAATTTATGGGGAAAAGTTGAGCAAAGGAATCTGGTGTTGTCTCAGCTTCCTCTTCTGGTAGTGATTACCACGATGTGCAGGGGCAAARGAAGCCGTAAAAGTTTTATAGACCGAGCTTTCAAGAAAGAAATATTATTTTTTCGTTTGAGTTTGTGTTGAGGGAGCCCTGGATGAAAGTTGAGAAGGGATCAGGCTGCACCTCTAGTGTGAACACCGATGCCCTTCAGTTTGAGGTTACTTTTTTTTTGCTGAGTGACAAATCTGGCCTCGTGAAGGTGAAACTAAATTGCTTATTGTAGCAATTAAAAGTTGCGATTTCTCTGCRTGCAGATGGCTTGCAGCTGGGTCGAGCACAAGGTTCCTGAAACTTTGTTTTTTCACAACCGCTTTCTGAAATGTCTGCACTTTCTGGTCAACTTCCAGTTTCACGGTTGTCGGCTGTGAAAGAGAAGCCTAAAATGGCCTCACACCTCTCTTTCCTTTCCTCCGCAGCAGTGAATATTGACCCAAATCGTGGCACGGCTTGGGCTGGATGGGACTTTAAAGATCATTTCGTTTCAATGCGTGATGATTTTGGGGGGGTTGTGGCTTTTTGGGGGGTTTGGTGGCAGACACAGAATCTGCAAGGAGCCTCTGGGTTGCAAACCTACACCTTCAGGAGGAGGCTGCAGCATCCCTTTCCCCGCTCCGAGCATCCCATTCCACCGCCAGCTCCGCTCGGAGGCATCTCAGCGTGTCACGGGCAGACAGCAGAGCGGGCAGATGTTTTGAAAACAGGATGCTGGGGCCGCGCGTTATTAAAGCAAAAAAAAAAAACAAAAAACAAAAAAAAAACGGAAAGAGAAGCAGTATGGATAGGAAGAAAGCAGCTCGGCTCGGCACGCTCCCAGGCGCAGGAGCGGGATAAACACTGACCTATCTTCCTGACCTCCGCTCTCGCCGGTTCCTGGCCCCGCGCCACCCCTGCCGAACGACGTCATTGGAGCCCGATAGTAGGCATGGCACAGCTGTTGCGAGTGTGACTCGAATTTCCTGTCTCCTTCCTGACAGACGTAGTTTAGAAAATCCAGAGTTGCAACAACAGCACGGCGAGAGGGAGAGGGAGGGAGCGAGGGASGCTCCGGGCATCCGTGCGCCCGGGGGGATTCTCGGAAGGGCTGCGGCAAAAAGGAGGCAGCGGCCGGGGGAAGAGCCATGCGGGACGGCGGCCCGGCTCGGAGCTGATGGGGTTCGGGAGGCGGCGGCTCGAACATGTGCGTATCGTGCCCTAAGCCGGGAGCTGGTGGCAGGAGGAGCGAGGAAAGGAGCGCTCGCTGCGAGCCCAGGGCTGTGCCGGCATCGGCGAGCCCGGGGAGCGCTGCCGCTCGCCCAGCGGGACCCCGCGGTGCCACCGTCCCGCGGAAAGCTGGGAATTCTGGCAGCGGTTGGGAGTCCTGATGCGTTACCGGAGCAGTGCTGGACGTGCAAAGCGGCCCGGGCTCTCTGCTCCAGCTGCAGAACTGACCGTGCACAGCCCCCTCATCTTTTTCATTTAGAGGGAAAAAATGACGTGCAAAAAGACCTGGTTGCAGCTGCCGTGAAGGGATTTTATTTTCCTAACATTGCAGCAGTCTTTGGCTGGGAGCTGACGTAGCCCAGCAGCTTTGCAATGAGGCAAAATGACCTGTAAGGAGCTCTGCAGGCACTCAGCGCTGCCTGAGGAAGCAGACCACACTTATTCACATTGTTGTCACATATAGATTGCTTTTTCCCTGCATTTATCACCCTGCCCAGCTTCCAGCTCGGGCGACTGCTGGGTCTCAGAAGGGTTTTTTGAGTCAAGATGCTGATGACAAAGAAGGGGGTATTTTCTCTGTAAGGTTGTGCTTGGCATTAGGCAGCTGTCCTTAGCCTGGCTTGTCCTGCGGATGGGACCCGCTCTGTTCCCTAATATAGCATTTGGGATCTGGGGCAGGATGTGCTCACTGCATCTCCYGTGAATCAGGAGAAGGAGCAAGTCTTTTTCCCAGCTGAAATGCTGGTCTTGCCAGCTCCAGGTTTTTATGGGGCCATAATACCGTAAAATGGAGGGATGGAGAAAATGTGTTGTTACTTGGGAGCTGCCTGTCCATGCAGGACGCAGCCCAAATGGAGATACCTGCATGGGCCTGAGCAGCACCTTTGCTTCTCCTTCAATTACACTCATTTAGAGCTTTTTGCAGTCCGTGGAGTCCAGATAACAGCGTTTGTGGTTTGTGGGGATATTCTAAGTTTAACAGACAGAGTGTGAGTGGTGTCCTCAGGGCGCCTGCCGTGTGCTCTCGCGACTTTGAAAACCCTCTTGTCTCTACCCAAACTGTTCCCCCGGAGGACCCTTCCTCGCAAATCCTTAAACTCTCTTACTCCAGCTCTTAGAGATGCCTCTGTTATCCCCAAGTGCCGGATAGCACGACTCCAACCCCGCCACCCGGGGCGGCTCGGGACAGCAGCCCAACCGCTCCGTGCTCCTATCTCGCCGCGAGCCCGAAGATAAACAGGATTGCTTGTCTATCAAAGGGCATTTCGGTCAGAGAAGCGGAGCAAGGCCGCTCCTCGCCGTCGGGAGAGGCTCCGTAAACATCTGGCCGGGGATGCGCCCCGCGGGGGCCGGGTGCCAGGCGTGGATGTGCGCAGCGCCCGGCCCGGCCGCCCCCGGCCCCGCGGCCCCTTCCTCCGCGCCGTTTCCCCGGAGCGGTGCCGAGCTGTTTAGTCTCTCCCCCCCACCCCGGGCTTTCGGCCGCCACTTCCTTTGTTTAATCGCCGCACAAAGAGAGGTCTGTTCGCCGCCGCTGCGGCAGCCGGCGGAACAAAGAGAACTTCCACGTCTCCCGTTTTTACGAGCCGGGATGAATCACTGAGCTCCGCGCGCCGGTATTCCCCTCGCGCCGGGATCGGCGCWCGGGAAGCGGGGATCGGAGCGGCTGGCAGGGGCTGGCAGAGCCGCGGAGCAGCCCCCGGCAGCGCTGCTCCCTGCGGAGCACGGCGCAAATCGTGGCGCTTTGACGTCGGTCCTTAACCCTTTGGTGGATGCCCGGCTGCCGCCGCCGAGCAGGACACCGCGCCGCCGGCATGCTCGAGGAGGTAGGAGCTGTTTCTGGATGAGTTTGGGAATATTCCCTCCGGCTCGGTGTTGTCTCACGGGTTTTGTCCGTGCTGGGGGTGTCCTTGTCCTAGAGGACGGGGCGCTGCGTTCCTACGGCGCTGCGGGAGCGGGGTTTGCAGCACAGGCGCTCGGAGGGCTGAGCGTGAGGCTCCGGGGAAAGCTGCTGGGCGAGGAGGGAGCAGCTCGGGATGTGCTGGCTCTGACCCAGGCCGTGAAACCCCTCGGGGTCTAGGGGGCTTGGTCCGGGTCAGCTCCTGTGTTCTTATCGCCGTCATAAATGGAATTTTAGGGTGGCTGTCTCTGTACCCATCCGATTCCTCCTCCCTTGCTCGTTGCCCTCTGAAGTAAATCGTTCTGGTTGTGTCAAAAATGCCCTAAAAGTGGGGTGGAATAGAGTGCCCTTACGTATTTAACAATCTAATATTTTGTTCTTGTGAGCTCTCTGGGCTGTCGGTGCCCAGATATCCGTGTTGAACTCATTCCAATATTTTAAAAAGAAATGAAATGTTGGAAAGCTGCAGTGTYGGCTGTGGGAAGTGTGGGCACAGGATTAGGAGGCAATGTCATCATCTGAGATACCCTCCTAGAGCAGAGGGACGTTGAGTGCTGGATGCTTTCTCGTCTTCTGGGATGTTGTGGTAAATGTGTGGGAAAAGCCCATCCAAGGGGGATCCCTTGGCCGCTGGTGCAGAGATCAAGGCTTTGAGGGTAGAATTTTGGTYCAAATCCACCTTCCCAGGAGCTTTTTGGGGAGCTGTCACCCATCCTCTGGCACACAGAAGTGCCCAGGRCCTTCCAGAGTGTCCTCTAACCAATTCTGTTTTCACTGGGTCRTGATGGGGTTCAAAAGCTCTGCATTCTCAGACTTTTACGTTATAACACATGAGGGTGGGGCCTAAATAAATAATAGCTCAAAGGCAGGTTCAAAGTGAATCATGAGCTGAGGGCAGGGCTGGAGAGTGACTAAATATTGGGAGCAGGGACCTCTGGAGTGAAGGATACTGGTGACGTGTGACATCCCAGGGGAGCAGCGTCGCTTGGGATGGAGGTGAACTCAGAAGGATTTCGGGGCAGTCCTAATGCTCACCTTGGGTTTGAATGATTTGATGGCCCAGGCCACTTTCCACAGGCTCCAGACTCCTTGTTTTCTCCCCACTTGTGTTCCGTGGGGCAGCTGCTGCTCCAGATATTTGCACTAAGTGAACCTTAATTGAAAGATGTTGTGTTATCAAAGGCAGGACAAGTTGTGGAGATGTACTGGGTTGAGGACTCACCCTCAGAGCTCTTGCAGGGAGAGATTCCCCTGATTAAAGCCTGGCTTAAAGCAAACAAACCAGAAGTGCCTCACCTCGCTGCTGGTTTAGCACCATAGAAAAATGATTGTGCAGAGCATTTGCCTATCTCTGTGTGAGAAGGAGTTTTCATTTCAATTTATCTACATTAATTAGTGCCTTCTGTATGGGTTTGATGCTTGCATTAGKCTCATTTTCATTTTGGCAGGACCTACTGCCGTGTTTTTTGGGGGGGGATCCTGCACCTACTTCTTCCTGGAATTTACGCTGCCCTCTTCCCAGGACTCCCTCTTTATCCCGTGTTTTTCTGAAGCAAACAAACTTCTGTTGATTCAAAGTTGCCAGAACTTTTTTTTTTTCCACCACGGGCATCTTGGAAAAGTCATCTCAGGGCACAAAGTTATTTGAATTTTCCAAAGCCTGTTCTCCTGCTCAGGTAAAACCCCAGCTGGATTTGCCTAAATGATGACTGCAGAGCTTGATTCAAATTTAAATTAAATTTAAATTGCTGCTTCATACGATTAACAAAATCCCGTGTTTAATTGCATCGCTCTCTTGTTAAATGACAAACGCCCTTCCCTCTCTGCGTTGTTGTTTTTGGTTGGGGTTTTTTTTTTCCCTGATTGCGAGCATAATCCGGGTTATTTCATCCAGCAATCTGGCACCTCGTGGCTCCGCAGAGGAGCGGGGATGGCTCTCCCTGCTCCGTGCCGGGGAGGCTGTGCTTTGTGGGCTCTCCTCGCGCAGCGTTCGGCTTCCTGCGGCGCTGGAGGCGCGGGCGCTGCGGTTTGCACGGGCGTGACCGACGTGGGGCCGGGATGTGCAGCCTCCTGCAGCTCTGGCTGCTCTCGGGGCCGCAGATGTTGTCGGCTGCACCAGGTCTCGCTTGCGTCGGCTCCGCGTCGACGAACGAGCTGCCGGAGGTTTGCGCTTCGCCGCCGCTTCCTCGCCTTCGGCTCTCCTTCCCGAGAATCTTTCCGCGCTCAGCGCCGCCAACGTTCTTCCACCCGGTGGAACTCGGGAAAAGATTTCGCAGAGCGAGTGGTTTTGCTCCTTTCTGCTTTTATTTGCTCTCCTCTCGTCCGAGGGGAGAATAAAAGCGGTGCTGGGGCGAGGAAGCGGTGGGAGCGCTCACCGTGCTGCTCTGGGAAAGGTGGGACTCATTTAGGGAGTTATTYCTTGCCTGGGATGTGCCTTTCGTGTGCGTCTTCCTCCCAACAGAGCAATTTCTGTTCTAAAATGCACCTTTCAATGGGGGAGAGGGAGGAAATCCATGCAAAATCCAACCAGATGAGCGCTARACTCCAGATACAGCTGCCTAAATTAATTGGGTGGAAGAGAGCTGTTCTTGATGTTGGAAAAGCCTCTTGGATGGAGCAGAAACCAACCTGAGCTTCCTCCAGARGAACTCAAAAGAGTTTTCCTCCAAACTCAGAGCTTCAGACTGGGCCAAACCTCTCTGCTGTGGTTTTGCCACCCAAGGAGACAAACAAGACATGCTTTGTCACATCACACAGCGAGAAATTGGTGTCCAAGGCCGGGTTGGATGGGGCTTGGAGCAACCTCGGATAGTAGAAGGTATGGAAGGGGTGGAATGGGATGGTTCTCAAGGTCCCTTCCAACCCAAACCAGTCTGGGCTTCTCTGAAACCTTAAACTCTCCCAGCYCTGGCCTGGTATTTCACCTCAATTCAATCCACATGGAAATCCAACCCCAGGGCTGTGTGGGCAGCGGTGTTGGAGACTGGGATCCACGGGCAGCGGTGCTGGATACCGGGATCCACGGGCAGCGGCTGCAGGAGCGGGCAGGGAGCRGATGTGGCCCCGCAGGGCACGGCAGGGATTTCTCCAGGTGCCGGCACAAAGGGAGGCAGGCACACCTTCCCCACGCATGACACATTGGTTCGCGGGAAGGCGAGGGGGTGGTTTCTCCATGACCTGAGCCATTATTCCCTGCGCTGGGTGAGGGGGATTTTCCTCGGCGGTGAGTAACGCGCCCCGGGCCTGCTGCGGAACGCAGAAATTCGGGATCCCTTTGGATCCGCGGCGCTTTCCTTGGGCAGGCTCCTGTAGGGAGCTTTTCCTTTCCGGCGTTCGAGCGCGATTTGCATATTCCGAGTCTCATTTGGCTGGAAACGAGCTGGAAATGCCCCAGTGCTGCAAACGCTCAGCCACAGGTTCCAATTCCTCGCTTTTTTTGCAGCCCCGCGTTGCGTAAATCCCGTCCCACCCAAGGGAGGTTCTGCCGCTCTCAGAAATGCTAAACTCCACGGGGGAAAATCTGAATATTGTTCTGTCTACATCAGATATATGTTATTGCTTTCATGAGCAGCCACATGCTGATTTATGGCAAGCTGCTATTTATTTATCAACATTTACATTGTGGATTCCGAAATTATTCTAATAACATCAGGCCAACAAGTTGGTCATGATGTTGCTCCTTTAAAGTCTTCCTTTGAACATATATATAAATCAAGTCGGCTTTGATGTGAAATTGGAGATTTCATAACCCTGTGTTTACTTTTGGGTTTAAAAAATAAGCTGAAGGGAAAACAAAAAAACCCCAAAAAACAAATAGTACTTTGTATCTCATTAAGAACAGTTTCTAGCGCATTAAACACGATATTGTTTTAGGAAACAAGGACTAGAAAGAGCTGCAAAAAAAGAAACCATTTGATTTTTTTAATGACTGATAGTTTGACTGCAACCRTGCCACTTTTCTTCAGGCACCGAAATACTGGAATACCGGCTGGAAACTTTCTCCTTTAGTGCTGATTAGGGTCAAACAGGCTCGGGGATTTTTTTCTTATTTCAGCATTTAAATGCACTTCCCATCATCCTCCGTGTGAGTGCCTAGGAAGGAAAATCGATGGAAACTGTGAAGTCACAAGGGCAGCTGCAAATGTGTTTGACACGGGCCTTGCTGTAAGTGACGTAACGCCGGGAAAACACAGATAAGCAGGGTTACGGCTCCTCCGAGTGAAAGGATTTTAACTCTTGACTCCCCAGCTTTCCAAGAAACCCTCCTCGCTCCCAAAATCCAGGTCAGCTTTGGTGCGGCGCCTGTGTGAGATGAGATGTCAGGAAGGGAGGGCTGGGAATAACAAATATTCCGTCAATGGGCTGGTAGTAATCCCGGGTTTTTTTTCACTCTGGAGCAGAGTGTCACGTCCATGCCTTCCCCAGACAAACATTACACATTCCCTGTCTGACCCCGCACGGATGAGTAATTTCCCTCCCGCGTGTCGATAATTTCCGACGGGGCTCCCSTCCCTGCTCCGCCGCGCGGGCAGGTGAGCGGCGGCTCTTCCCTGCTCCCAGAGCCGGCCATCCCGTGATTCCCAGGATTCCGAGAGCTGCTAAACGCAGTCCCGGCAAGGTTTAATTGCGCCTCTGGACCAGCAGCAATTTTCCCGGGTAATTAAGCGAGGAGGATTCAGCCCGGCCGCCTCAGYGCGGAATCAAAGGCGAAAGCAACCCTTGGACCACAAATCCTTTTGTTCTGGGGATTTCTAGGAGCGCTGGGAGAGCCAGGGATGCAGGCTTTGCGTCAGAAGGGTGGGTGGGGAAGGGAGTTTATAAACACTGGAGATCTGCACCGAGATTCCTCCATCAAAGCGTGGGGTGGGACCCCTCTCTCCGTAGGTTTTCCGGGCCGGAGCCCCACAGCATCGGAGCTGC
Organism: Amblyornis subalaris; assembly: GCA_018881555.1. Lineage (NCBI taxonomy): Eukaryota > Metazoa > Chordata > Aves > Passeriformes > Ptilonorhynchidae > Amblyornis > Amblyornis subalaris. Next base: position 1,852,257 of record JACAXG010000097.1, read on the forward strand.
TCTTTTATTTCCAAATTGCCCTCAGCTCCTGCAAATGACTGAAACTTTCCTAAGCAGCCTCTTTGCATAAGGACTCTTGGCCTCGGGGAACCCCAGCTGGTCTAAATCGACTTCAAAGGGTTTACATGAGCAGCAGATCCGTCCTCCTGCCTTTATTCTCCCTGGGATGCGCCAGGAACACCTCTGCTGCCGTGCTCCGGAGGGAATAGGAACAGGAATAACAGCAGGGTTTATCACTGGAGCCGGTGCGGGATTGGAAAGGCCAAGAAGTGCGTGTGCTRCTTCATGGCTCTCCTTGGGAGAGGAATGGAGTTGTGCTTTACATAAAGAGCCACAAAAGTGGGAATTTCCACACTAAAGCACTGGGGAGATTTCTCCATCCCCATCTGAGTCRTAGCACAGAATCCCAGAATGGTTTGGGTTGGGAGAGAGCTTAAATSCCATCCAGTCCCATCCCCTGCCATGGGCAGGGACACCTTCCACTATCCCAGGGTGCTCCAAGCCCCATTCAGCCTGGCCTTGGACACTGCCAGGGATCCAGGGGCAGCCACAGCTTCTCTGGGAAATCCATTCCAGGTCCTCCCCACCCTCCCAGGGGACAATTCCTTCCCAATATCCCCTCTAAACCTGCYCTCTGGCAGTGGGAAGCCATTCTCGATGCCCCCCCCCTCCCAGGGTTCCTCACCGGGGATCTTTGTGCCTGGAACCGGAGCTCAGCAAAGGAATAAAGGTGGGAAGGAACCCTGAGCAACGAGGGCTTGGTGTGGGCAGCAGGAGGGGAACTGTGAGCGAACTTTTCCCACTGGTAATCAAGGAAATTCCCGCCCGCACGCACGACTGRAAAGCTGGAAAGAAACCGTGGTTCCCTCGTCCGGAGGATGCATGGAATAGRGTCACTGCTGGTAATCAAGGAATGATTCAATTCTGGGAGACTTAATCCGGTGCAGATGACTTGTGCAGTTGCCTCAGAGCAGGCAAAACAGGAAAGCTCCKCGCCGGGGCTGGTTCTCACACGGCGCTCCAGATGCTTCCAGRCTCGCCGGGAATGTCGGCTGCGCTGCCATGTGCCCTTGGAGATGGAAAATTGCAGTCGGGCTGCTTCTTATGTGTGTTATCTGCGTTCTGCCCATGGGTTAGGAGCGTTCACTTCGGAGTTTGGGGTGGAGGGAAACGAGCACTGAGCCCACTTCCTGCTTTTTGAGGGAAACCCCCTGGAGCTGGGGTGGGCATCTCTTCCTCATCCGTGCGCTTCTCAGTTCCCGTTTGCTATCGGTGCTAATTTCCTTCGGAGAAGGCAGGGGGGTGATTGTTAATTGTGGAAATTAATGAAAGGAACAGCCTGGGTCCACGTGCCGCTGGTGGGCATTACCGTAATTACCTGCACCCCGGGTGGGCATTACCGTAATTTCTCTCCAGAGCCCCGATCCCGGGATTTGCTCCACGTGGAGCAGTCGGCATTTTCTCCCCGCTCCCTGCCATCTGTTTGTTTTCCCCTCTGCTGCCGCATGGATTTAAGGATGGGATCGTTACACTGGGGTTGCACATGACATCACCCACCCATCCCTGCAGAGAGATTCCCGGGAAGCAGCATCGCTCCAGAGAATCCTGACAGCAAGGGGAAAAATCCCAAATACCCGCCACGAGCAGGGGAACATCCGGGATGCCTCCGTGTTTTCACGAGGGCGTCGTGTGACGGAGTCAATCCTGCTGAGGTGCCGGCATGGTGGAGATGGCAAATCCCGTGGGAATTCCCACAGCTCCGTGCGTGTCTCAGCGGGGTTCGGCCCCCGCGGTCCTTTTAGCAGCGCCGTGGTTCCGCTGCCCGCGTTGCCGATGAAAAGCCTGGAAAAGCGAGGGAGATTCAGGCCGTGGCGGGCAGATTCCCGGTTCCAGACGGGATGTGAGAATCCCGAGGTCGTTCCTCCGTGCCCACCTTGGCTGCAGACGGCTCGGGTGACCTTGTGGAGCCGTTTGATCGCTCTGTGCCTCCCTTGCTGCTCCCTGGAGCCACTCGTGAGGCGAAGGCGTTTTTATCGGATGTTCGCCCACCGCCCCTTGGGATCGCCGCTCTGAARGGGGCCCTTGTGAGGGAACCCCACTGATCCAGGGGGGCTTCTGATGGTTTGTGTGACCATCTGATGATGGTGTTTTCCTGGTGCAGATAAAGGGCTGCATCCAGGGAAATGTTTCGGCTCAGGCTCGGCTGTCAGGCCGTGGGAGGGCTCACGTGTCCCGGCTGCTGCTTGTGACCGGGAAATGACGTCACTGGGACGGAGGGATGGGGTCAGAGGTGGGAGGAGGGATGGGGTCAGAGCTGGCAGGAGGGATGGGGTGTGGGGTCAGAGCTCTCCTCCCCTCCCACGGGCTGGGGTTTCACTCTTGCTGCCACTCAGGCTCATCAGGAGGGTTCTCCTGAGAGTTTCCAAAGGGTTTTTGTYCCTCGTGGTTGGCAGGAAGGGTAGTGGAGACCCTGCGAGCCAAAACCCATGGCCCAGAGCTGTGGGATGTATTCCTGGGCAGCCAGAATCCTTCACATCCCACTCCTGCCCATATCCCATGGGATACCAACCTTCACATCCCGCTCCTTCCTGTATCCCGTGAGACAGGACTGAAGCTGTTTGAGTTACCAGGACAATGAGGTCTCACTGTGTGATGTTGAGAGTAGGACTGGATTAGATATCGGGAAGAAATCCTTCCCTGTGAGGGTGGGGAGGCCCTGGCACAGGGTGCTCAGAAAAGCTGTGGCTGCCCCTGGATCCCTGGAAGTGTCCAAGGCCGGGTTGGATGGGGCTTGGAGCACCCTGGGATAGTGGAAGTTGAAGGGGATGGGATGAGATGGGCTTTGAGGTCCCTCCCAACCCAAGCCATTCCAGGATTCCCTGTTTCTGTGACACTGGCAGGGCAGGACAGGTTGCTGTAAGAGGGGACAGCAGGGATGGAGGTGGCGTTGTCCCAGCAGGTGACACCTCACCTTTGGGCTGCACAGGGAAAAGGGAGGTGCCATCATCTCCCCACCCCTGCTAATCACGAATTTAAGGAGAGAAGAAGGTGGGTCACAACTTCCTTTGCTCCATGTGGTCAAAGGCTGAGCTGGAGTCCCATCTGGACACTCTGGAGCCGCGCCTTGTCCAGCAGGGACCAGGAGCTCAGGCTGTCCCCACGCCCCACGTGTCCCACAGCACGTGGGGAAGCCTCGTGCCATCGTTCCAGGAGGGGCTGATAGCAGGGAAGGCAGCTGGAGAGAGGAAAAGATTTCACAGCAAAGATGGCCCTTTTATTTTGGGAATCCTGGCCTCTGGCGTGTGCTGTGTTCCGGGCACAATCGCCAAGGACGTCCTGAAGCAGCGGGAGAGCTGCACATCCCGGTGATTCCGGGAAAGGGGCTTTTCTGTGGATTCCATGCTCAAGGACAGCTCCAGCTTCCTCACACAGGGATTGCTTGTCGGTTTGAAATAAAAACCGCAGAAATGATTAAACCTTGAAATTCGGATTGTGAATCGCAGAATGGTTTGSGTTGGAAGAGACCTTAAAACTCATCTCGTTCCACCCCCTGCCTTGGGCAGGGACATTTCCAGATACATTCATGTAGGAATGAATTTATGAATTGCAGTTGCAGATTTAAGGTGATCAGAGACATTGCAGTTTGTACAGGGACATTTTGCTGCGTTGCTGCAYTTTGCCCACTTTACCATTTAGGAGAGAAAAAAAAATCACCCTGAAAATGTGAAAAATGCTGCTTTTAAAAATCCAGCTGGGAATACTTTGAAAATCGCAGTCTCTGTAAGGAACAGGATTAAACCAAAGCAGGAACGGAGACGAGACTGCTGCCTGCTTTTGCCTTATTTAAATATTCCCCAGCTTCCTCCATTTTAATCATCCCTTAAAAAGATGGCTGTGTTACCGGGGCTGGCACCCCCTCCAACACCAGCATCCTTTTCCTGGCGTGGAGTGGGGACCCCCCTCAGCCAACCGAGCCACCAGCCCCATCCCTAATTCCCCAGCGCTCCCAGCCGTGCCACCGGATCCGCGCGGAGCAGCTCCCGTTCCTTTGTGCGCTCCCTGATTCCATCCCTCTCTCCACATCCACCCACGTCCGGCCCCGGCAGGGATGCGGTGCCAGGCTTGGCTTTGTCTGGGATCAGCAGCTGCCGCRCTTTTTGGGGATCGCTGCCTTGGATGAAAGCTGATTTTTCTRGGGGATTGGGAAAGGGTGGGGTTGTCCGCGGAGCTCTCCCGAGGAGCGGCGATTTCTCCGGGAGGATTTGCGGTCGTTTCGCGAGGAGCTTTCCAAAATGCCTGAAGCAAATTATTTGTTATCTGTTTCTTGGGGTTATATCAAGGTGGGTTTGATTATGGATGGCTGTTCGTGGCTGCTGTTTTGTGCTGTGTTGCTTGGAGAAAGCCTCTGTGAGGAAAAGACGCTTAAAAAATGCTGATTTCTGTGTGTTTTGGCTAAACGTGTGCGTACTGTGCATGCAGAGTGCATGGATGTCATTTTGGGGGGGAATTCGGTGTTGCAGGATAAAATGATGCAGCAGTGAAAGTGCTGGATTATAAAATCAGGAGGATCACAGCGTGAATATCTGAGGGAATAACGCCTGAATCTTACATTTTGCTGTGTGATCGGAGCAAATGCTCCGATTTACGGCATATTTCTGCCCTGAATATGCAGTTATCTGTTCCTTGCATAATACGAAATGGAGCAAATTTCTAAAGTCCGGGACAAAAGGAGGTTGTGGGGTGGGGAATTTCAACCTGGGACAGCAATTCGRGCTTTATCTGAGACCTTATCTCCTCATTTGCCACAGTGCCGATTAATAAGAATTTTAGAGGAAATTAATTGTGCAGTTTAGTGGGCTGAAACCTCCAGTCAGGGTGATGCCGAGCAGCATTTAAATAAAACCAAATGTCCCTGACTCCGTGCCAAAGATCCCCGGGATTTCGCTTGTTTGGGAGAGCCTCCTACACTGACGCTGCGTGGATTTGGGAAAGCATCCCGAAAAATGCCATCTTTGTCTGTGCTCTCCCCCTCTGTGCAGTTCAAGAGGATGCTGAACCGGGAGCTGACACACCTCTCCGAGATGAGCCGCTCCGGCAACCAGGTGTCCGAGTACATTTCCAACACTTTCCTGGGTAAGGAACGCATCCCGAGCTTTGGGTGATTCACGGAAGGGTTCATGGCAGCCTAATCCCACCGTTCACAGCTCGTGCCCGGCTTCCCTCGGTGAAATATGGGGTTTTTCACTTCCAAATGGGGATGGGGAGGGAAAGAATGGTGTTTGGATAGGTGTAGCCACGGAGGAATTCCTTTTCCAGCCRTCGGATTTTAATGTGGGGGTTGCACGGAGCTGGTGGTGCCTGCCTTATGCAATCCTTGATTTTTGTGCTGACCTTATGGAAAGGACAAAGTCACACACAAGCCCAGCAACTCCTGCCTCACTCAGCTGCCTCTCCCCTTCAGGGATGGGGTTCAGACTGGCTTCATCCCAAACATTTTATATCTTACTTTGTGTAAATTTGCTCGTTTTGCACCAGAAATCAGAATAATGAGAATATTTTGCATTTCATTTGGTTGGAGCTCACAGCTCTACGGACATGAATGAATCCTCTGTGTCAACAAAATGTATTTGTTAAGAGAAATGGAATTTTCTCGGGAAGCAGCTTTAGGATTTGTGACTATTTGCATATAAAATGAGGATCCTCCTATTTTTATATATATCCCTGAGTCCAGCAGCTCCAAAGGCTGAGTGCATGTGGATGCTGGAGCTCGTGGGGGATCGTGCCCTGAGGTCGGAACGTGTTCCCTGCGTGACACACAATTATTCCCATTAGGAGATTTTAAAGTGATTCCAATAGCCAGTTGCCACTGGARCTGCTGCCTGCATGCAGGACACATCACGTCATTAATAATCCATGGAAATTTGGAGCTGCTTTGTGGGAATGCATTGGTCTCATTGCTCGGCTAAATCAGACGTCAGGAGCATGAATGAAAACAGGGAATAGGAGCAAGGCTGCCTAGACTGGGATACTCAGAGGGGCATATCCAGGGAGTTGGCTGGTGGTCAGCTCTTCCCAGTAGCCACGTGAGTGTGGAGCAGGATGTGCTGCAGCAGGAATAGGCAGTGTGGCCACCAAAAATAAACCACAAATATACCCASGTTAGCAGAGCCTGAATCCCAGCAGGGGCTGATGAGCCAGAGCTGCTGCTGGTGCTGCTGGGGTTGTTTTATTCAGGGAATCCCAGACTGGTTTGGGTTGGATGGGACCTCAAAGCCCATCCCATTCCACCCCCTGCCATGGGCAGGGACATCTTCCATTATMCCAGGTTGCTCCAAGCCCCGTCCAACCTGGCCTTGGACACTTCCAGGGATCCAGGGGCAGCCACAGCTTCTCTGGGCAACTTGTGCTAGGGCCTCCCCGCCCTCACAGGGAACAATTCCTTCCCAATATCCCATCTATCCCTGCCCTCTGGCAGWGGGAAGCCATTCTCTGTGTCCTGTCCCTCCATCCCTTGTCCCAGGTCCCTCTCCAGCTCTCCTGGAGCCCCTTTAGGCACTGGCAGGGGCTCTGAGGTATCCCTGGATCATTMTCTTCTCCAGGTGAGCACCCCCAGCTCTCCCAGMCTGGCTCCAGAGCAGAGGGSCTCCAGCCCTGGGAGCATCTCCATGACCTCCTCTGGATTTRCTCCAGCAGTTCCATGTCTTTCAATTCTTGCTTTTCCCCACACTCAGGCTGGGTCAGGCAACTGCATTTCCCTGGGCAGGAGGGGACAATGGTCTCTCCATTCCTGCCCTGCCGCCTCTGCCGTGCCAGGTGCCGGTGACATCCTCGTGCTCCGTGGCCGTGCGAGGCCACTCGGGGCCCTGAGAGCTGCAGGCCCTCCACGTCGGGCCGGATTGCAGCCTGATTGCTCATGTTAAAAGAAAAAAAAAATGAGGAAAGCTTTTAAAAGGATCATCAGCTATTTCAGGAAGTCACGCTGGGAGGGTTTTTATGAATCAGTTTTTTCACCCCCCCTTAAAATTTAGTTGAATTCAATGAACGCGCAGAATAAGAGGAGCCTGCAAGTGAGGAGGTTGAASGAACAAACAAACAGAAATATGTGGACAGGACCTTCATTTATCCCCAAGCAGCGTTTGTTAGGTGGGGAGAACTCAGAGATATTAAAACCAGGTTGTGTGACTTCGTTCAGCCTTTGGATTTTATTAGGGCAAGGAGTGACAGGACACAGGGAATGGCTTCCCGCTGCCAGAGGGCAGGGTTAGATGGGATGTTGGGAAGGAATTGTTCCCTGGAAGGGTGGGGAGGCCCTGGCACAGGTTGCCCAACATCCCTGGAAGTGTCCAAGGCCAGGCTGGACGGGGCTTGGAGCACCCTGGGATAGTGGGAGGYGTCCCTGTCCATGGCAGCGGTGGAACTGGATGAGCTTTAAGCTCCCTCCCAACCCAACCCATGCTGTAATTCCATGATGAAATGAGCTGAGGAGGCTCCAGGAAGGATCAGAGGGTCCAGCCCTGCGGTCTCCAGCAGGGACACGGCGCTGGATCCGTGGGAAGGTCGGAGCTGACCGAGAGTGGTTTCCCCCTCGGCCACATGGCGTCAGCAGGGACGGTCACGCTGCCCTTGGGTCACGAGCTCCTGCCTGGGGCTGAGGGATGTCACTGCCACCCCCCGGGGCCGGGATTGGACAAATCCCAGCTCTCTGCTCCGGAATGGCCAYTCCGTGCTGCCTTAGTCACCGCTAAGGGGATTATGGCGAGGAAAGTCCTCCAGTGGTGCAGCAAGAACTCACCAGGGGAACACCCGCTGATGTCAGCCGGGCTTTGCCGGGAATAACGACTCCTTCCCTGATGGCAGTGCTGCAGGCACGCTGCTGCTTGGGATTTCAGGGGGTTTGCACTRAGCCACGGCAAAAGCAACTCCTGCCTGGAAGCCTCATCCCTCTGGAGGTGCTCAGGGTGCACAGAGGTTGCAGTAAAATCCGTGAAAAATGGTTTGGATGGAAGGAATGAGCCGCTGTATCTCCACTTTAATAAATCAGCTCTAAGGGCGGGAAATAAGATAAATTTTGTAAGATTTATTTATTTACTGAGTACGTCTCCACAGCCAAGTTTGTGCCCTCTTCATGTGCACTGAAATTGTGATTATCACTGAGAATGGCAACGGGAACGTGCCCTGTGCTTTGGATGTTATTCCATATGTGTTTGTGAAGGATAAACCTTTAATAAATCAGTGACACCCATTTGTTACTGCTTTGAGAGCAGAGGGTATTGGCCCTAAAAAGTGAAAATAGGGAAAACAGATGTGATTTGACTTTATTCAGGAAAAATGGGGCACAGAGCCAGCAGCTCCAGGGTTGGGTTTGGGGGATGTGATGGGAGCTCACGCTGCAAACGGTGCTGACTCATCCCCCCCCGATCTCTTCCAGACAAGCAGAACGATGTGGAGATTCCTTCTCCCACCCAGAAGGACAGGGAGAAGAAGAAAAAACAGCAGCTCATGACACAGATCAGTGGAGTGAAAAAATTGATGCACAGTTCGAGCTTAAATAACACCAGCATTTCACGATTCGGGGTGAAAACAGAAAAGGAAGATCACCTGGCCAAGGTATGACAGATTCCCGCTCTTCTGGGAGAATCTGGAAGCTGGGAATGGGCTGTTCCCCTTGTAAAACTGGAATTGGGATCCCTGAAGTGATGTGGCCATTACGGCATATTTGATATTTTAAAATTACAGCATATTTTATGTTGAAAAATACTTGAAAATAGCCCTAAAATAAAAAGAAAAAAAGTGATGAAGGCTGAGGGGAGCAATTACCAAACACAGAATCAGCCCTTCACAGTTCCTCTGTGTTTATTGAGTGCACACGTTCAGCACTTCATCATTACAACAATCATTAAATTTGCCGATTTTTGAACTTTTGGGACATGCAGAAGGCGTGGCGCAAGCGCTACGTGCGGGATTGTCTGGGCCAACATTAAAACCATCCTCTTCTTGTCCTCTCCAAAGGAACTGGAAGACCTGAACAAGTGGGGCCTCAACATCTTCAACGTGGCCAGGTATTCCCACAACCGGCCGCTGACCTGCATCATGTACGCCATATTCCAGGTGTGTCATTCSCGGCCGAAATTCCCCTTTTTCCAGCCCTATTTTCGTTTGTAATTCCTCTCTGCTTCGCTGCCTGGCCCGGCAGGATGTGACACTCACGGGGTGTTTGCGCTTTGGCCCCCCRCAGGAGCGGGACCTGCTGAAAACGTTCAAGATCTCCTCGGACACGTTCGTGACGTACATGATGACGCTGGAGGATCACTACCACTCGGACGTGGCCTACCACAACAGCCTGCACGCCGCCGACGTGGCCCAGTCCACCCACGTCCTGCTCTCCACCCCTGCCCTGGATGTGAGTGACCTCCTCGGCGTGGGCAGGTTGGGTTTGAAGGCTCTTCCCAGGGGCTTTCGTCGTTAGGAAATCTCAGCAGCCTCTGGAATGCAAAAAGCACGATTTGTTCCCCCCGAGTCGGCCTCCCCGAACCGTGGAGGGAGAAAAAGCTCGGTGACCAATTCCTGTTTTTCCCTCCTAGGCTGTCTTCACGGATCTGGAAATCCTGGCTGCCATTTTCGCAGCTGCCATCCACGACGTGGATCACCCCGGGGTCTCCAATCAGTTCCTGATTAATACGAGTGAGTTTTTATTCCGAATGCAACCATGACTTGGAAACCAATGGGAATGCTTTTTCCATGACACAAATGATGACTTGCAGGCTGCCTTGCCCTCTCAAAATATTGTGCAGTAAACGAGAGAGACATTTTTGAATATGCTTTTGAATTACTGCTTTTTGCAATAAAGCAGTAATTAAAGTGCAATCCCCAGCAAAGGGAGCTGCTGTAGCACCACTTGTAAAGTGAATATTTACTGCTTGCTAACACGTAATAATTCTTCCAGCCCTGAGTGCAAACTTCACCATTAAGATAAGATAAATAAAAGCTATTGCTATTGACAACCAGAAAGCCAAATATTGTGCTTCATATTGTGTTCTGCCACAGGCTGAGCGTGCATGTGGATTCCAAAACATGGGCATTGTTCTGTTTTGGGAAGGGTTTTTGCAGGATTCTGTTCCCAGTGATTCTGTAACTGAGTCAACTGAGCATTATTGTGCTCACCAGGACTGAGCAAAGGCTCTTTGAGTGCTGGGGGTGGCAAACCACAGGCTCTTGGCACTCATGGAGCTCAAAAGAATCCCAGAATCCCAGAATCATCTTGTTCCAMCCCCTGGGACACCTTCCACTAAACCAGGTTGCTCCAAGCCCCATCCAGCCTGGCCTTGAACCCTTCCAGAGATGGGGCAAGGAAACTTTCCCCCATTTATTGCAACATTCCAGTGCTCAGGACAAGCTTTGGCTGTCAGAAATCCCACATTTCCCATGCTGGAGTCTCACATTTGCCGTTCCTTTCCTAGATTCCGAGCTGGCCCTGATGTACAACGACGAATCCGTGCTGGAGAACCACCACCTCGCCGTGGGCTTCAAACTGCTCCAGGAGGAGCACTGCGACATCTTCCAGAACCTCACCAAGAAGCAGCGCCAGACCCTCAGGAAGATGGTGATTGACATGGTACGAGCTGGGCCTGCTCCTCCTCTTCTTCACCAAAACCTGCTCTTTTTGTGGCTGCCCCTCCTGAAATCCTGTTTTTTTTTCCCGTTCTGGAAAGGTGTTGGCCACTGATATGTCCAAGCACATGAGTCTGTTGGCTGATCTGAAGACTATGGTGGAAACCAAGAAGGTGACCAGTTCAGGAGTTCTGCTTCTGGACAACTACACAGACAGAATACAGGTAAGGCAGCCAGATTCCCCGGATTTGGGGGTATTTTGTTCGGGATGAAGAAGCCGTGCTCCTGTTTTTACTGTGGCTTTTAAAGTGATCACGGATAGAAGCTACTGACCTAAATTCTCAGCAGTCGTTTTCTTCTGCACTAAAAAGAAGCACAGGGTGGTCCCATATTTTTTAGGTGAAGGGAATTATGGGTTTTTTAACCATTGGAGGGTGGAAATGCAAACATGGCACATCCTGAGGTCAGTTTTTGAGCGCTCCTCAATTTCCCTGCTGCTTTCTCCCGTTTGTTTCTCCTGCTGTAGCATTGCAAGAATTTAATTTATAGCTCCACATCTAAAGCAACTCAGAGCGAGCTGGAATTAGTGATGCCCAGTCCTGTTCCCTGTATAATCCAATCCTGGATTTACAGGAATGACCAGGCAGGGCTGGAACGGGGTTATGGAGTGGGCAGGACAAGAGACATCCTGATTTKCTCTCCACTTGGATGAGCAATTTCTTCAGAACATGCCCATGGGAAAACTCCTTCGATTTCTGTTTCGGCACTCCGTTGCTTCCTAAATCCTTGTGGCCACTTAGTCAGGCCTGTTTTGTGTGTGTGGAGGGGATATTACTCATTTAATAAAGCAGGAACATTGAAACTCTTTCCATGAGAGCGTGGAAGTGGATTGTGAATGGTGGGAAGCACCTGGATTCACAAACCAACCTGAGTGATGCCATGGACACTTCCACACCTGCACACAGTGTCTGAGCACCAGAGAGCACATCTGGCTTTGGGATTGTGGCAKCTGAGAGATGGAATCATAGAATTCCAGACTGGTTTGGGATGGGAGTGACTTTAAACTCATTTCGTCCCACCTCAACACCTTCCGCTATCCCAGGTTGCTCCAAGCCCTGTCCAACCTGGCCTTTGGACACTTCCAGGGATGGAGCAGCCACAGATTCTCTGGGCAGCCTGTGCCAGGGCCTCACAGGGAAGAATTCTTTCCCAATATCCCATCTAACCCTGCCCTCTGGCACTGGGAAGCCATTCCCTGTGTCCTGTCCCTCCATGCCTTGTCCCAAGTCCCTCTCCAGCTCTCCTGGAGCCCCTTTAGGGCTCTGAGGTCTCCCTGGATCCTTCTCTTCTCCAGGTGAGCACCCCCAGCTCTCCCAGCCTGGCTCCAGAGCAGAGGGCCTCCAGCCCTGGGAGCATCTCCATGACCTCCTCTGCTTGTTCCTACAGATCCATGCCTTTAACCATGGAACCGTGGAACAATGTTGATTTTTTTATGGTCTGTTTCATAATCAAAGAGTCTTTTGGTTGAATGTTCTGCAGATACAGCTTGAAACCATCCTCTTTTCCCAGTTGGTTTGATGAGTTTCCTGCCGGATCCAATTGCAGGTTCTCCGGAATATGGTGCACTGTGCAGACCTGAGCAATCCCACCAAGTCCCTGGAGCTGTACCGGCAGTGGACGGACAGGATCATGGAGGAGTTCTTCCAGCAGGGAGACAAGGAGCGGGAAAGGGGGATGGAGATCAGCCCAATGTGTGACAAACACACGGCCTCCGTGGAAAAATCCCAGGTAAATGGCCCTGAGCCGCAGCTTTTCCTGCCTGAGCTGGGGGTTTGGAAGAAGAGACAAAATTCAGCTGCTCTGCAGCATCGTCAGGAGAGGAGCCAGAGGGGTGGTTCTGATTTCTGATGCACCCTGACATCCAGCCGTGCCTGGGGCTCTCACTGAGCTGTCCCAGCTCCTCTCCATCCCCCTCAGCCTCTCCTCATTCCCTGTTTGTGTCCCACTTTCCAGAGGGAGTTGGGCTCCTTTTGTTYCCCAGGCTCGGAAAGGGCAATTCTGCTGCACCCAGCAGTGCCAGCCCCGCTGAACTGCAGGATGAGGAGCTTCTCCCAGCTGAGATCCACTCCAGGGCCCTGGAAAACCCTGGATATCACTCCTTATCCTGGACAGTTTTGCGGTGCATCTGTCCAGTTCAATTAGAGGCCTGTGGAGCTGCCGTGTGCAGGGTGAAGCCCCAGAAATATTCATTTATCTCCATACAAACCTTAAAAGGAGCTGGATTTGCCTTTTTTTTATTATTTTTTGAGCTGAACTGGCTCATCCCTTGTTCTGATTCATAAAATGGTTTCAAGGTCAGATTTTGTTCCGACCTGTGTAGCACAGGCCGTAAAATCTCGCCCGGATAATCCGTAACGAAACCAGGAATTTATGTTTGTCCAACCAAATTCCGACCTTTATATAATGGAGTCTTGGTGGTTGTTTATTGAATGACTCCAGCAAGTCATCATTGAGGTTTTTCAGCTTGAATAAGTAACGAAATGGATGATAATGATTTCCAAATGTCCTCTTGGGCTCAGCCAAGTGGTTTCAAAATTGTTCACTCGACCGCGTGGTGATTTTGTCAGAAAAATCTGTCTGATTCCTTCACCTAACAAGGAATGAACCCTTCAGCCAGGCTTGTGCTTCGCATGTGAGCTCCAATCAATGCTTTGTTTCACATGTGCCCTTCACAGAGGCTTCAAAATGGCATTTTTGCCGTGCAGAAAAGGACAGGAATTGCACAAAATGGCCATCGTGGAAATGGGAAAGGAGAAAGGGAAGTGATGTGTCCGTGCTGGAGGGAAACAAGGAGCGATTGGAAAATAAGATGCAAATATTTTAAAGCTCGAGATGCCCCCCCTAAGGATCAGTGCTGAGCTGTGTGGCCAATTATTCCATGATTTGGGATGTTTTTAAAGGAGCAATGACCTGAAACAATGATTTTAAAAGAACAGTGATTAATGAGTGCTGATTTTTACCCCTKGGTGCTGTGGAGCCCTGGAGCATTTTGGGTTCCAACCATCCAGAACCCTCTTTTTTTCCCCCACTTTACCCACGTGCTGCGGGAAATTCTCATCCCCTTTTTGTCGGAGCCTCCTCCCCAGGCTGTTCCAATGGAATGGGAATGGTTCTATTGACATCCTGTTGTGTCTGAGGGAGCCACGTGTGCCTTCCAAAGCAAACATCTGCGCGCTGAGCCCGGCTCCTGGGAGAGCCGTTTCCCTGCTCCGCGGAAAGCCGCCCGGCGGAGCGGGGAGAGGGRACGCGCTCTGCCAAGACGGAAGAATTCCAAGCCTCTTTATGGCCGTTCCGCCGGCTCCATCCTGGACGTCGTTCCCCCCTTAGTCAGACGATCGGAGCGGGGCTGAGCTCAGCGGAAGGGCTGACRGAGCAGCCGCGTCCCTCACTCTTTCCACGGCTGGAGCGTCACTCCGCGGAGCAGGGAAGCGGCTCCCTGCCCGCCCTCGTGCCGGGGCAGCCTTCCTGGGATGAGCTGGCCGTGCTCTTCCTGAGGAAATCTCACGCGGGATTGACTCCCYGCGGAAACGCGGTGGCTGCTCCGGCAGGGCGCAGGGAGAAAATGGGAATGTTTAAAGTGCAGGATCGTGGAGCAGTTCAGAGTGCACCCCCCAGGAAACAACACAGGAAACTTCAGTCCATAAAGGCAGGGAACTTTGGGAGYACTGGGRTATTCCCAGCTGTCAGCCGTGTGGRTATCCTGGGATAAGGGCAGCATGGCCATAAATGCAGCCTTGTCCCCACTCACCTGGGAATCCTGTCGGAGAGGAGCAGACTTGCTCAATGCTGAGAGTTCCATGTAGTTCCAGCTCCATGGCACGGACACCTCCCACTATCCCAGGTTGCTCCAACCCGGCCTTGGACACTTCCAGAGATCCAGGGGCAGCCACAGCTTCTCTGGGCACCCTGTGCCAGGGCCTCCCCACCCTCACAGGGAACAATGCCTTCCCARTATCCATCTAATTCCATTCCCTCTTGTCCTGTCCCTCCATCCCTTGTCCCAGGTCCCTCTCCAGCTCTGTTTTTTGAGCCCCTTTAGGCTGGGGTCTCACCTGAGYGRKGCAGAGGGGCAAAATTCCCCCGTTCCTGCTGCCCAYGCTGGGGGATSAGCCCAGGGCTCCATGTCCTGAGTTTCCTGCTGGCTCCTGCTTTTAGTTAAACTTTCATCCAAGGTTTGATTCTGGACAAGGCATCGACCCAACCCAGYGTTGTGTGTGCAGCCCTGGGTGTCRGATGATTCTGTGCTGRTTTGGGGACTTGCTCYTGGTATTTTGYTTGTAAAACTAATATAATATGAACTTTCCAGACACCCACCTGCTCCTGGTTATTCCCTTCCCTTAAGTGTGTGTGTTCCTGTGTTTTCCAGGTGGGGTTCATCGACTACATCGTCCATCCGCTCTGGGAGACGTGGGCTGACCTGGTGCAGCCCGAYGCCCAGGACATCCTGGACACTCTGGAGGACAACAGGAACTGGTACCAGAGCATGATACCTCAGAGCCCATCCCCTCCCCTGGAGGAGCGGGGCCAGGACTGCCAGGGCCTGATGGAGAAATTCCAGTTCGAACTGACTCTGGAGGAGGAGGATTCGGACGGGCCGGAGAAGGACGGCGAGAGCCTGGGCTACTTCAGCAATACAGAGACACTTTGCGTGGCCCAGCCGGGGGAGGAGGAGCCCCAGAGGGAGGCAAACATCGAGATTGTGACAGAAGACACGTCTCCTGTGGACACATAATGTCCCGGCCCCGCGTGAGTGGCTTTGAAACACTTAAGGAGCTGTCTCGGACAGCCTGCAGCCGGGTCTGAGGCCTCTGCCACAGGGGTGACAGATCCTCCCAGCTACTTGAGATTGGAGTCAGGGTGAGAGAGGGTGTAGGGAATGATTGCTCAGGAAATGAACAGGTGATGGACGTTGTGGGTTGGGCCTTGTCAGCCGAGAGCGTCGCGTTGTCCTGGAGCTGGCTTGGGTCGGGCCCGAGGCGGCGCTGACACACAACTGAGAGATTTTATACTGTTAGTGTGGGAATTTATACCAGTTAGACTGATAGAAACTACTGATTAATAACTCATATACAACCTGTCCACCCGACCACCTGTCTGCAGACCTGTGTGCCTTCTTTGTAAACACTTTCATGTCTTTTCGAGAGTCTCTTTATCCAACACGCCGAGTTTGGTAGTTCTAAAGCGACACAAAGTGTTCCAGAGTTGACGGCTACTTTTTTGATTCTTCCTGTTACCAGAAGCAGTCTTCCTTTTTTTCATGGGCAATACCTGTCACTTTATTGCAGTTAATCACTTTGACAGACTAAACAGAAGGGGCAACCCTCTGGTTTGCATTACTGCACCTTTAACGTGTTCTTACTCCGCCCCCGGTGACCCACTGGAAGTCACTTCATGCCATCGTGCACCGTTCTCCCGCTAGGAACGCCAGGATGTTTTCCTCCCCGGGGTTTGGGTTTGTGGTGAGCAGGACAGAGGGCGGTTTTTTTCCACGGCACAGCTCAGTCCATCCCCGAGTAAGCGTGGCAAGGCAGCGTGTGTGACACGCCTTCCCCCTCGGCAGCTCCTTGGAATTTGCACGCTCGGATATTTGTGTTTCTCTGGCCTCTCGTCCACGTTCCCTAGGTTTAGGTCCACCATCCTCCTCCTGCACTGCCTCGAGCTCTAACACCTCCATTACTGTTTATAACAGTGTATTTATTACGTAATGTACATACTGTAATGTTTTGTAAGTTATTAATTTATATGAATTAGCATCGCCTGTCGGCGGCGATGTTAATGGGGTAGAAAACTCGGAATAAGAGTTGCCTTTTTTTTCTTGTAACCTTTTGTATTGCATAAAGTCCAMGAACCTGAACATAGCTGAAGAGACAGACACAACCCAGGAAGGGCATTCGGGTGGCAGCCGCCCGTGGGGAGGGGACACCGGATCCCGGGGCAGCAAATTGGGAACGCCGGGAACGCGGAGAGGGGGAACCGAGCAAAGACCTCCCCGCGCCCCGGCCGGCTTTTYGATGTCACAGTGTTCCAATCTCTGAACAACCCAATGTGAATTTCTATGACAAAAAAAAAAAAAAATGTGAACTGATGTAATAATTGTGCTGTGAAACTTCCTCTGACAAAGCTTGTCCGGCATCGTGAGCGGTGTCAATCTCAGTTTGTAAAATATGTTTCAAGCTTTTTGGTCCAACTCGTGACTAATTAGTTCATGACAATAGCACAGTTGTGCATGATCAATGGGTTTGTTTGTCTGTTGAACACTGCATTGTTCCAGGTGGTTATTTTATTGTTTCCAAAAGTTTCACACGATGTATGTTATAGTATTCTATATTGTGTTCAGATGCATTCTTAAGAGATTTTTATATGAAGTGAATAAATGAAAGCATGACCCTGCCTGCGGCGCCTCGTGATGCTTTTGTGGAGAAGGCAGCGTGGGCGGCGTCACCGCTGCTCGGGGACAGCAAAATGGGACCTTCCAAACCCAGAACCTCCCGCGGCCCAATCCAAGAACCTCCTGCGGCTCAATCCCAGAACCCTCCCACAGCTCAATCTCAGAACACTCCCAAAACCCAGAACCCTCCTGTGGCCAAAATGCAAAATCCTCCCATGGCTGAAATCCAGAACCTTCCTTTGGCCAAACCCCAGAACCTCCCACAGTCAAAACCCACAACGCTCCCATGGTCAAACCTCAGAACACCCCCATGGCTGAAATCCAGAACCTTCCTTTGGCCAAACACCAGGGCCCTCCCACAGCCAAAACCCAGAATGTTCTGCAGCCCAAACCCAGAACCTCCGATGTCCTAAACCCAGAACCTCTCGTTTCCAAAACCCAGAACCCTTGCGCATCCAGAACCCAGAACCTTCCCACAGCCAAAATCCAGAACCTCCCATAGCCCAAATCCAGAACCTCCCACGGCCAAAATGCAGAACCCGATGGCTGAAACCCAGAACCTCCCACAGCCCAAACCCAGAACCTTCCCATGGCTGAAACCCAGAACCTCTTGCGGCCCAAACCCAGAACCTTCCCATGGCTGAAACCCAGAACCTCTTGCGGCCCAACCCCAGCCCCTCCCCTGGCCAACCCCAGACCCCTCTGCGCCCGATCCGGTGGGCACAGCGGGAGCCTTTCCCTACACAGGGAAGAGGAGGCTCCTGAGGGCACGGCCATGGCGCGGCGGGGCCTTGTCCTTCCTGCGGGGCCGGTGGCGCGGAGGCGACAGGAAGGCGGGCGCAGACAGGAAGCGATGGCCGCGCACGGCCCGGCCCGGCCCGCGGGATCCTTTCATGTCCCTGCCTGACCCAAAACAAGCGACTTTCCAGTAAAAAACATCCTGTGCCAGGCCGGCAGCGAGGAGAGTGGGGCCGCTGTGCCGCCCTGGCCGCGGGTGACACCGGCGGCGTCCCCCATGCGGGGCTTTGCGGGATTCCCTGGATTCGCTGGCTCTGGAATGAAGCCACGCGAAAGCGAGTGTGGATCTCATCCCATGCCTGCCTTCCCACCCAGCACTCCACGGGAGCAGCAATGCCAGCCCTCTTTCCTGAATATCCCTCCTGGCCTGGCAGAAGGGGCTTCGGCCCAGCCTGGGCTCAGTGCCTGACACCAGCAGCTCCCGAGGGATTCTCCCAGCTCCTGGCCAGGGGTTTAACCACTGGTGAAAACTTGGTGGGGCCAACAGTGAGCTGTCCTTTCCAGTGAATTCATAGAATCCCAGACTGGTTTGGGTGGGAAGAGATCTTAAAACCCATCCRGTGCCACCCCCTGCCATGGGCAGGGACRCCTTCCACTATCCCWGGTTGCTCCRAGCCCYGTCCAATCTGGCCTCRGACACTTCCAGGGATCCAGGGGCAGCCACAGCTTCTCTGGACAACCTGTGCCAGGGCMTCACAGGGAAGAATTCCTTCCCAATCTCTGATTTAAAYCTCTCCTCTTTTAATTTAAAACATTCCCCCCTCACCCCAGCTCATCCTTTCCACGTGCCTGTGCCGTGGCAGCCGCATCCTGCCTGCGGCTCCCGGGAATGCGCAGAGATTGGAAAGGGGTTATTGGGCTGGAAGAGCATTGGCACTTCTGGGTGGGGACAGTGCCAAACCAGGACAGAGCAGCAGCGCTGGGGCTGCAGGGGAAGCACCCCGCAGGGGAAGGCAGGTGCCAGGGTGGGTGCCAGGGTGGGTGCCAGGTGGGTGCCCAGGGGCGTGCCAGGGTGCAGGGCTGACACGGGGTGCTCTGCCTGTGTCCCCTCCCCTCCAGCCTCGCCCGTTATTCCTGTCCCTTCCATGACCTACTTCTGCCAGGCAGCGGCTTTCTCGGGATCACGGGCACGCGGAGGCGCAGCTCCGGAGCTGGGAGCAGCCRCCTTTCCCTGCTCCTTCCCAGCAGCAGCAGCAGGGAAGATGCTCCAGTGGCCACTGCACTGCAAAACTACCCCGGATCCTTCTGTTTTCCCTCYGTTTGTAGGGTGGGAAATCCCGGTTCAGGTGCAGGAGGTTCCCTGGCTCGGTTTCCTCTGTTTCTCAGGGGATGAGGATTCCCAGTGGCTCTGCTTCACCATCCTCGCATCCAGAGCTCCCGAGGGATTTGCGGGATTCCTTCAGCATCAGAAGCGTGTCAGGTGGAGCAGGGATGTGGTGCTTCCTTCTCGCTCCAGAGCGGAGCTGGTGCTGCTCTCCCTCCCTGGTGGTCCCCCAGTCGCTCCCAGTGACTCCCCAGCAGGGGAATGGTGAGGGACCCCAGMTCAGGGTCTTCTTGAGACACGGATGCACATGGATGCACATGGATCTGTCCCCTCCGTGCTGCCAGCACCCGTGATGGATGTCACCCAGAGCCCCTGAGTGGCAGCTGGCCTCGTCCCCAAGGACATAGTTTCCCACTAAGGCCATGGAGCTGGGATTTCAGGGGGATTTCCACCAGCCATAAACCCACCCACGGGCATCAGTCCCRGGGATGAGCAGCGGGAGCAGATCCAGCCCTTCCCAGGGTGTGGGGACAAGGGTCCCACAGAGCCCCTGCCGCTGCCAGGAAACTGCTGACCCGGAGGTCAGGCTTGTTCACAGAAACTGTGATGCAAAGAAATGAAATAATAAACCAGGCCTGCTGCTTTTTCCCAGCTCAGCCCGCTCTCCTGGGGGTGCGGCTGGATTTCCATGTGCTTTTTCCCCCCCTAGTCCGTGGGAGTTAGGGACGAGCGTGGGTGTTCCCACCTGCCCAGGGATGTATGGCAGTGACAGCAGGCCGGAGCTAAACAAGGGACAAGGGACAGGACAAGGGACAGGACGAGATGGCTTCAAGTTGCACCAGGGGAGGTTTAGGTTGGATATCGGGAAAATGTCTTCATGGAAAGGGTGATCAGGCTTTGGAACAGCTGCCCAGGGTGGTGGTGGAGTCCCCATTCCTGGCGGGATTTAAAAGCCGTGTGGACGTGGCCCCTGSGGACAGGGGTCAGGGGTGGCCTCGGAGGGCTTTTCCAACCTAAACAATTCYGTGATTCCGTATTACTCTGTCCCTGGTCCACAGCCTCATATCCCTCTGTTTGGCAGCCAGTGGGACAGAGCTTTTCCCAGTTTATAATCCAACCCCTGGGATCTGCAGCGTGCCGGGAGCTCTTTGCCAGCCGAGGCCCTGGGGGGTGCAGAGTTCACCTGCGAGCCCTGCACATGAGAGAAGGGAAAACATGGAGCGCTGACAGTTCTGCAGCCCAAAACAGGAAGGAGCCGGGGGCAGGCGCACAAAGCCCAGATTTTATCSGATCCGTGGAGCTGGAACGGAGCCGAGGGCTCCCGGCACCGGCAGCTTCCGTGGGAGGGGGAGATGGGACTCCCAGCCTGGCGGGGGGGACACCGGAGGGACACGGGGCTGGCCGGGAGGGACAGGGCAGGCTGTGGCCGAGCTGGTGGGGTTTAAGATGTCCCGTTTGGGGGGACACAAGGAGTCCATCCCCGAGAATTCCCATTCCCACGGTCTCTCAGTCCCCAAGGTCTCCCTCTCCCTAAGCCCTGTTTGCACATCTGCACAGCCCCATCCTCTCCCTGCACATCTGCACAGCCCCATCCCGTTCCTGCACATCTGCACAGCCCCATCCCGTTCCTGCACATCTGCACAGCCCCATCCCGTTCCCGCACATCTGTCCGGCCCCGTCCAGCCCGTGCGCAGCTGCACAGCTCCATCTGCTGAGCTCCCGGCGCCGCACAGGGCAGGGGACGCTCCAGAGCCGGGATGTGGCCCGGGAATGGGGAATGTCCGCTGCGGGGACACACGGAGCACGGACACGCCCCGCGGGGACGCGCCCAGCGGGGGCGGCACGGCTGGAGCCGTGCACAGCTGGAATCCCGCACATTAGGAGCCGGCACMGCTGGATCCCKGCACMGCTGGATCCCGGCACMGCTGGATCCCKGCACAGCTGGATCCCRGCACAGCYGGATCCCGGCACAGCCGCAGGCAGTGGATCCAGGGCTGGGCTGGGGATCCCTCTGCCTTTGCTGCCTCAGATGTTTCCCAGCATCACCCCCACACACACCTCTGGCCCCTCCCCATCCTGTTTCTTTTTTTGTGAATAACTCGATTTTTGGTAATATTCAWTCGTGAATATTCATTATTAGCACTGGTCCAGCCGCACGGGCCCGAAGAGGATCAAGATGATAAAACACCTTAAGCTTTAATGAAAGACTCCACTGACATTTCTGAAGCTCTGAATTCTGCCAGGGTGGAATTTATTTCTTTGTGTTTCAGCTGCCAAATTTTACCTAAAGCAGATGAAGGCTCCATTCCAGTAGCAGGAATGAAAGGCCACGGGAAGGGCGTGAGTAGGTGGATAAACTCCTGCAGCACTGACCCCCCAGCCAGGCTCGGGGGCGCAGGGGGGTCCATTCCCATCCTAAAGCACATTCCAGGCTGATGCTGTCAGGGATCAAATCCGAAATAATGTTTAGGACAAGGTGCGTGGTGTGAAGTGGGGTGCTGGCTGCAGCCCTCATGCCTTCACGAGGAATTTGCCAGTGTTCCTGAGGGCCTTCTTTCCCGAAAAATAATAAAAATAATCCATCAACAATCTGCTGGAGCATCCCGGGGCAGCTGCACTTCGTCCCCGTTGGGGGGTGGTGCTGAGGTGCTGCTGATTAACCTGATCAGCCTCTGATTTATCAGGAGCGAGAGGAGCTCCAGGAGYAATTCCCGGTGCAGGAGAGGAAGAGCGGGAGCGGAGGAAGGTGGGCATCGTTGTGGGGTGGGCAGGGATGTCCTGCTGGGATGGTGGAACGGGATTTTGGGGGCTGCTGGTGAGTGGGTGACTCTGGCTGTGGTTGCAGTGGGGTTTGTGGGGATGTGGGGTAGGAATCCAGGGGCAGCTCCCAAGGGAGTGTGGGACCCTCTCCCTGTCTGCCTTTGTGCCCCGGGCCACAGCCCAGTTCCCTCCCTCGTGTGTCCCAGGGCTCGTTCCTGCATCCCTCGTGTCCTCCTTGGAGCAGCTCCCTGGCATGGAAGTGGCTCCGTGGCTCTTTGTGCCTGGGAAAAGTGAGGATTAATAGAGCAGAAGGGAACAGGCTCCATTGTGGAGCTGGGAGCAGCTCTGTCCCCAGGGGGCCCTGATCCYGGGCACTGCAGGATTGCAGGAGCTGCTCTGCTCCTGCTTCCAGCCCTGGGCACCAGAGGCTCCAGGAGAGGGACTTGGGACGAGGGATGGAGTGGCAGGACAAGGGGGAATGGCTTCCCACTGCCAGAGRGCAGSGATAGATGGGATATTGGGAAGGAATGGTTCTCTGTGAGGGTGGGAMGGCCCTGGCACAGGTTTGCCAGAGAAGCTGTGGCTGCCCCTGGATCCCTGGMAGTGTCCAAGGCCMGGYTGGAGCAGCCTGGGATAGTRGAWGGTGTCCCAGCCTATGTCTCCTATAAACCCAAATTTATGGGGAAAGAGGCCAAAGGCAGAACTTCCTGGGAAAGTCCATTTTGCAGGCACAGGGGAACCAGTGCCCAGTGGCAATGGGAGCCACCGGTAAGGAGSGGCCGCAGGTCCGGCCTCTCCCGCCGCATTCCCACCCGGAGCAGCTCGAGGCCGAGCCGCTCCTCAGTCCAGGTTTAATTCCGGTCGCTCCGAGGGGTTGTGGGGAGATGTAAACAAGCCCTGGCCGCTGTTAACGCCGGGGATTTGCCAGGGCCGCATCCTGGCTGGGGATTGGGGCTTTATTTAGCAAATCCYCGTCCCCGCTCCGGAGCTGCCGCGTCCCCGTGGCCGGGCCCGGCTCCTCCGCTGTCACATGGAGCTCCGGATGACTCTGCTGGGATATGAGTAATGCTCTCCGTGACTCATTTGCTGCCTCCTTGGGTTGGTGTTTTTTTTTTTAATCTTCAGGCCCTTGACTTTATCTGTTGCCGGTTGCTGGCAAGCTCCTCGCGCGTCTCCTTCAGGAGCTGCCGGAGAATTCCGGCGCTTTTGGTGGGGATTGTCCTTGGGAAGGGTCAGCGGGGGTTGGAAGCCGTTTGGAAAGCAAATCGCGARTTCCGAAATTTGGAAACAGCAATTTTTGCCTTGAAGAGAGGGGCTTGCTGGCGGCTGCCCTCCCCGGGATCGTGGGAATGCTCCAGCATGGACCCAGCTCTCCCTGTGCCTCCTGTTTTTTTGGGAAGAGCCCATTCCAGGAGCATGTTTGTGGTGTCCTTAGTGTGGAGTTAATTTTGCCCTCAGGAAGGGGAGTTTTGGCCTTGCCCCATGACAGGAGGTGTTTTACAAGGATAARGACTCCCACAGATCCAAGGAAAGCTGTGACAGGAGGAGCAGCAGCCGAGGGATTCCCAGCTGTGCCAGAGGGATGGGAAAGCTGACCAAACCCAGTGCTGAAAAGGGGGAATTTGGTGATAAGGACTTTTTTTATCCATTGTCCAGCCTGGGAAGGGTTTTGCAGGGGATATCCTGGCTCTTCTTGCATGTTTAGGGAATATCAGCCCTCTGGAGCATCCCAGGAGCTGTGGGTCTGTCCTGGCTGCCAGTGGAGCCACTGGGATGTGGGATCTTGGAATCCCACACCGGTTTGGATTGGAAGGGCCTTAAATCTCATCCCATCCACCCCCTGCCATGAGGGACACCTTCCACTGGGATTGCTCCAAGCCCTGTCCAACCTGGCCTTGGACGCTTCCAGGGACGGGAATAGTGAGGCCATGCTCTGCTATGCAGCAGCTCCAGGAATTTTTGGAGGATGGGAGTTATTCTGGTGTGTCCAGGAGGGATCTGGCCATGGAAGTTGCACGTCCATCCCTGGGACATCATTCCCTGTGTGCCAGCCTCGTTCCCCGGGGTGTTCCGGGGTTGGGCCGAGGGGGCAGTGGAACAACATTCCAGGCACTGTGCTCACCCTGGGATTACAAACAGAATTCCCGAGGGCTCTGGGCTCCCTTCCCTGTGCTGGAAGCAGCGCAGGCAGCTCACGGGAGCTCCTCGCAGGGATTAATCCAACCATCTGTCCAATAATCCCATCCCTGTGGCATTTCCCACCGGCTGGGATTGGGAGCCCCTGCGGTGGTGCTGAAGCTCCTTTCCTCACTGRTGTATCCAGACCCTGGCAGGTGCTTGGCTTTTGGATTAATTTTTCAAGTGAGAGGGAAAAAATATTTGTTTTTTTTTACCGGGGAAATCCTTTTTTAATTGGGGAAAAAATTGGTCTTTATTAAGGAAAAACGGATTAATTTCTTTTTTCAGTGGGGAAAACGCTGTGGGTATTGCTCCCGAGCGGGGACAAATCCCGCCAAACACGCGTGGCTGCCCGGGATGATCCCGAGGACGCTGATGYGGGTTGAGGGATGGAAGGGAAGTTTCCCACGGTCACGTTGAGAAGCCACACTCGCGAGCGCCGAAACGCGCGGGTTGGCCCCAAAACGCCGCGGCTGTGCGCCCGGAGGGGAGAGGAAGGGCAGGAGGCAGCTCCTCCGCCGGCAGCTCGGCGCTCACGGCGCTAATCCCGGTTTTTGCGGGCGCTGGGATGCGGCGGCGGCCCCGCGGACGGAGCTCGGGTGTCCCGTCCGGCGGCAGCTGCTCCTCGGGATGAGGATCCCAGGGATGCGCGCGGGAACCGCCTCAGGAGGAGCGTGAGGGGTGTCAGAGCATCCTTCCCGGCGGGAAAAAAAAMAAATACAACCGGACTTTCGGAGCTGATTAGAGCCGATTTTGCCAGGAATGATTTCCTATCCCGCGTTTTCCCGGATTAACCAGGCGGCGTCCCGAGAACTCCGGCTGGCACCGCCTGTGCCCCCGGCCCAGCCCCCCCCGCCCCTGTGGCAGCTCTGGGAATGGGGCTGGGAGGCGGKGAGGGACCCGCATCCCCTCGGGAGGCTTTTCCAGGGGGAGCTGGATGCTGGGAATGGCAGAGGAACGGGGGGACAGGGCAGGGCGGCACCGGAGGGGATCCCATCCGAGCCCGGGGTCASCTCCTGCGGCCCCCCCGCTCCCTCCGCGGCCTCTTTTGTTCCCGGCTCCCGCTTCCCTTCGGGCGAGATTGATTCCCGGGCGCCGTCGGAAGGCGSTCGGGGAGAAATTTTCTCCCGCATCATCCTTTCGGGGCTAATTGGCGGCGCCGTGACGTCAGCCCACGGATTCGTCCCTCGGCTGGGCTGCGGGAGAGGCGAGGAGGGCCCGGCGGCCGCGGRTGCGCTCCCGATCCCGCATCCCTCCCGCTCCGCCGCCTCCTCCGCCCGCGATCCATCCCCTTTTCCCCGATTCCCCGGCCCCGCGCGCTCCTAATCTCGCCAGCGGCCGGGAATTAATCCGGCGCTAGGATTAGAGGGGAGGGGGAAGTGCGTCACGAGGTGCGGACGGGGGGTTCTGCTTTTGGTGAAAGTGGCGAGGGGGGGGGAGGTGGTGGGAAGGCAAGGGGAAAAAAAAAAAAAAAAAAAAAAAAAAAATCTGGGAAATAGGTTGGAGCGTTCCCGGGGGGTGTGTCGGGAGCGAGCGCGCATGTGAGGAGGTGCGGGGCGGGAGGCACCGGCTGCGCCCGAGCCGAGCCCGGCTCGCCCTCCCTTCCTCCAGCATCCTCCGTGATGCCATCCCGGAGGTGATACAGGCGCAGCAGCATCCATGGCCCGCCCGTAGCCGCGGCGTTCCCGTCCGATCCGTCCTCGTTCTCCAGCCTCGGGAGCGCCCGAGCGCCGAGCGGGATCCGTATCCTCTCCTTGTGGTTTTTTTTTTTTTTTTCCAGGCTCCTCGGAAATTGAGGAATGCGATTCTGCCACCATGATGGAAGGTAGGTGAGGAGCCGAGCGCGTTCCTCGGGAATCGCCCGGGTTTTTGGAAAGGAAGGATGCGCCCAACCTGCGCCCGGGGGATTTTTTTGTTTTTTCCTCCCCTCCCTTTCCTAAATAAAATAAGAATCATCATAATAATAATGGAATAAACCCCTCCCCTCCCCCTAATCCCGAGCAATTCGAGGCTCTGCCGCCGAGCTGGAGGGTGGTGATATAATATCCAAGCCGGCAGRTTCTTTGCAATTCCATCCCCAGCCCTGTGTAGGCAGCTCCGGGTGTGCAAACGCCYGGTTTTCCATGGAGCTGCCGGTTCSTCYGGCCCAGACCGGGCTGGAGCCGTCGGGATTTGAGTCCTTGAATTATTATTTTATCCTCTGCCTGGAAATCCTGTTCCTCAGCCCGGTGGGTTCGGGGCTATCAGCACGGCCGTGGCTGAGGGATGGGATTCGGTGCTTTTACCTGGATGGATGAGCATCATTCCAGTGGGAAACAAGGAAATGGGGGAACTCCAGGTGATTTTTTTTATTTTTATTTTTTTATTTTTGCCCTGTCGTGGAGATGCAGCTCCGGGGGAGGAGAGGGAGATGTTGGATCGGGGTTTATTGGCATCAAAAAAAGGAAACGAGAAGGGAATATGGGCTCCAGGCATGGATGCTTCAGGGAGCCCGTGTCTGATCCCGTGTGGGAAAAGCCTCTGGGCATGACAGGAATTTTATCCCCTGTCGTCTGTCTCGGCTGTATGTAAAGCTCTGGTTTATTATTTATGTTTTCAATGCCTTCTGGAGCGGGATGCAGGGGGAGGATGACTCGGATTTCATTTTTTCTGGAGCAGAATGGATACTTCAGGGCCGGGAAGAGCAGAATACATTGAATTTTGGGGGATTTCTGGCCCGTTGGTGGCAGCAGCGGCAGGGCCTGTCTTGGTGGAGCCACATCCAGYGCCGGGCTTGCGGCGCTGCCAGGGATCTTCCCGGGATGACAGGCAGAAATTGGGCTGCTTCCCGGAGTATCCCTGGAATCAGGGGCTGCTCCCCTGCCTAGATTCACCTGGGAAGGTGTCAGGACCCACAGAACTGCCTTGAAATATTTCCCCTAATCTCGGGAATTCGGGTGTCGCCACGGCCGTGTGTGGGCACACGGAATGGCCTCCCCCCGGGGATGGTTTTTGGGCTCTCTGGCGTGAGGAAAACGAGTTTTGTTGTCCTTTTGATCCGAGGAAATGCCTTCCCTGCTTTCTCCAATCCTGATGAGAGTCACAAGCGGAAGGGGTTTTAATTTTAGCCCATGACATCAAACCCATCCCACCGTGCCGGCACAYGGCGGGAGCCAGGGGCAGGTCACCGGGGGGGAAATGCCATGAAAAAGCCAGCTTCTCCCAAAATTCCCACGTTTACGGAGGAATTTGTGCGGATAAATCGAAGTTGGCTCGTTGTACCTCTTGCTTTGGGTTATTTGTTCGGTTTTGAGGCTGCTCTGGSRAAGTAKGTTGGGGTTTTTTGGCTCTTTTGGGATTTGGGGTTTGGTTTGGKTTTTTTTTTTTTTGGTTTTATTTGAATTCCTTGAGGATTTTTGCCTGGTTTGTGGGAGCTGTGCAGGAGCTTTGGTCACTCACAGGGAAGATGCCACCCAGGCAGAGGTGGAATCACCTTCCAGTAAAAAAAAAAATAGGAAAAAAATAAATGCTAATCATAAAAAAATGAATTATTAAACCGCACAAAATGTTGTTCCCCGAGTGGTTGGTGCAAACCTGGAACAGAAGTGAGCAAATGAGAAATAATTCCTGCTTTTGCTGAGTTTTGAAATGGTTGTGTTTGTGGAAGAGTGGAACTTCCATCCAGGCTCCCACTGAAACCCTGGCACCTTGCAGGGGGGGTTTATTTCAACCTTATTTTAATTYTTATTTTAATACAAGAATGGTTTTAACAAACTTGGCTCAATTTGAGCTGAAACTTTTAAACCTGCACAAAGCACCGAGAGCTCCCTGCAGTAAACACCTTAAAGGGGATTGTTGTTTATTATTATTATTATTATTATTATTATTATTATTATTTTTAATGATTTAAATCATTTTTTTGTCCCAAAATGTTGGACACGGGGCTGGAAGTGGAGGGTGGGATTTAGGACACGAGGCCACCCAGGGCCAGCAGGACAAACCTGGCTCAGCTGGCACTTTTTGGATCCTCTTCCTTGGAAAGAAGAGGATTCACCTCCCTGGGAATGGTGCAGGATGAGCAAATTCTATTGGATATGGGCATTTTGCTCAATACATGGAATATTTTTGCTCTGGTGGATGGGATAAAAAGTGTTTGTTTTTCATGGATGTTWAAAAAATCCCAATGATGCCTAAAAAACCAAAGCCTGGGAGATATTCCAAGCCCCCCAGTCCCTGCTGGGAGGACACCAGCTGTGCCCCAGGGTATCCAGCAGCGGATATTCCGCGGCAGGGTGGGATGCGGGAGCGTTCCCATGGGATTTGCTGTGCTTGGCCTCGCTCAGGCAGGTGTTGGGATGGGGATGGAACCCCTAGGGGTTCCCCCCCGCGCCTGGAGAGGCCCCTGGTGTGTGGCTGTGGGGATGGGGTGTGTTTGGACATTCCCTTGGATTGTAAAATCCTCGGAAGTGCTCCGGGCACGTGGCTCGGGTGAAGAGCCGAGCACAGGAACAGGTTTGGCTCCTTTGGTAATCCCTCTCTGGCACYGAGGGCGCTTTTAGGCTTAAGGAAGTTTGGGAATCTCTGCTCAGCAAGAAGCTCTGGGATGGTTGGGAATGTGACGTGGCCGACGGGAGCAGCCCTGGCTCCTCGGGAAAAGGTCATTCCCTCTTTTCCTGGAGGTGGTGCCTGTGGTTCTCCAGACCCCAAACCAGCGGGAGAAGCCCCTTCAGAGTGGGAATGTCTCCRAGTCTCTTCTCCAGGCTTTTTTCCTGGGAAGTTTGCTCACTCAGGGAACTTCCCTGGGAAYGTTCCATCCAACCTGGGATAGTGGGAGGTGTCCCTGYCCATGGCAGGGGGTGGGATGAGATGGAATTCAAGGAATTGAATTGGTCACATCCAACCTGGGGAAATCTTTCCATGGATTTTCCATTGTTTGAGCAGGAAGCCGTGACCGAGCTTGGATCCAAYGGGGATCAGGGCTTGGCCTTGGTTGGGCATCTCCAGCTTTGCCCTCTGGGATGGAGMGTGGATTTTTCCAGACCTGCTGGAAGTTCCTGCAGAACTGGTGAGGGAACAGCTTTTCCATGATGCAGGAGATTTTTTGCCTTTTTCCATGCCGAGCCTGATCCAGGGGCTTGGCTCTTCCTGTAGCCCAGGGTGGGATGGGCCCATCCCACCAGTTCTCAAGACCAAAGATGTCCATAAAAGACTTTTGGGATGATTTTGGGGGACTGATCCAGGGAGTTTGAGCTGTCAGGGATGAGGTTTGTGGAAATGGGGCCTTGGAAGCGAAAAGCTTGGAAGAGAAGTGGGAAGGAGCTCYGGAGCTCTTGGGTTTGGGGGTGAGATCGGTGTGTCCAGCCTGGGAATGGTGGGGTGTTCCCAACGTGATTCCAGGGATGTCTCTCACACTCCTGGAGCTCCAAAGCTGGACCTGGAGAACATCCCCAGCACCACAGGTTGAATTTATTCAGAGATCTCTGCTCCACGGTGGGGGGAAAATCCCAAAAAAATGAATTTTTYTCAGGCATTCCAACCCTTCCCGCCGAGCTGGTTGGGTTTTCCAGCTCTATTCCACCGGCAGGGCGTTTTTCCATGCCCAGGGAGAGGAGGGATGAATGGCTGTGGCTCCAAACTGACACCCACCGAGCCAAAGGCCCCACCCAAACCTTGGGAATGGGGGAAATGGTTGGGATTGGGGCTGGGAGCTGCCGGTTAAACCCCAAAGGGTGCCAGGGTGGTGCTGAGGATTTGAACCAAACGTGAGGTGGCAAAACCTAAAATGCTCAATGGGATGTGGGGGTGGAAGCAAAACCCAAATGGGGTTTTTTTTGGGATTAGAATGGGTAGAAAATATGGGAAAACCCTCAAAAAATATGGCAAAACTCCTCCTTGGAGCGAGCTCCGGCTTCGAACGTGCCCTTGGGCATCTGGAGCTGGTGCCCAAACGCAGGAATTGGGATTTCTCTGCCAAGGCAGAAACTTCCTGCGTGATTCACCTGCATTACTCCTACTGGAAAGGTTGTAGGGAAAAAAAATTCCGGGTTAAGTCAGGTGTTTACTCACCCTGAACCTCCAGCGTGGGGTTTTGTCAGTTAAAGGTGGGAAAAATGTGGCTGTGGACTGGAATATCCTGCCCTGAATGCTGCTCTTGGGGGTGTAAAACGGGATTTATCCATTTTTCAGGCATCCCTCCCCACCTTTAGGATCGGGGAGGAGCRACACGGAGGGAAAAGTGGGAAGGAGGGGAAGGCAGAGCTCCTCCCCGAACCAGTGACCTGGAAGCGTTGGGATGCCCCAAACCTGTCASTAAGGATCCATCTGCCTCGGGAAGCAGCGGGGGTGGCATTCCGGCTGGCTCCCGGCGGAGCTCGTTCCCGTTTTTAACCGATTCCYTTAATTTCGGGCGGGATACGCGGGTTTTCCCAGGTTTGGCAGGAAAACCCGAGCCCGGGGGTGCCACGCAGGTGGTTTTGGAGCTGTCCTGGCATGGGCCRGGAGCACAAAGTGGGGCCCTGTTCGCTCTGCCAGCGATTGAGGAGCTCGGCTCTTTGTCCGCAACCAAAATTCCGCCGCAGGCTGACGTTCCCGGCCACTTCCGAGGGGTTTTTATCCCTGTTTCTGTGGGAACGAAAGAGGACGGAGGCCGGCGGTGGTTACAGCTGCTGGGGGTTTTGTGCTCGCAGCCTCGTAAAATGATTTATTTTTGGTTTCTAGTTGAGTTTTAGGTGGGTTTTTAAAGTTATTTTGAGTCTCGGCGCGTGCTTTCCCGGAGCCAGGGAATTCGGTGGAATTSCTGCCCTGTCCTACAAAGCTCTCCTCGCCTTCGCTGTGGGATTGGGAAGGGGGAATTCCCCAGCACGTCCCTGTTTGGGTTGGTGCTGACAGTGAGAACATTGAGAGCAGGGAGGTGCCGGGGCTGGAAAATCCTATTTGGAATCCTGTGTTATCCGGGAGCCGTTCCTGACCCATCCCAGCCTTGGAGAAAACACTCCTGGCGTTGGCAGTCTTTAATTCGTGTTTAATTATGACTTTTTGTGTGTGTGTAGTTTGTGTTTAGATTATTTTTTCAGGTGTTGGATTGAGGRAAAAAAACATCTTTTGTAATTCTCTCCCCCTCCAGATTGTCAGGAATTTAAAACATCAGCTTGTGATTAACGTGGGGAAAACTGCAGGGAACTTTGGGATGGGCTGGGCAGAGGAGGAGGAGATTCCACATCCTAAATCCATTGTTAAATACATCTATAAAATAATATATGTTGGATTTATGGAAATCATTAAAGATGCAGCTCATTAGGGGTAATTAATAATCGTAAAATCCCAGACTGCTTTGGGTTGGAAATACCTTGGATCCCATCCCATTCCACCCCTGCCAGGGCAGGGACTCCTTCCACTATCCCAGGTGGATCCAAGCCCCGTCCAGCCCGGCCTTGGACACTCAGAGCTGTTTAAATTTATTAATAAATGAATAAATTTAAACACAACTAATTAATAGCAAGGCCACGAATGCTTCCTGGGCACCTGGAGCTCTGCAGGGAGAGGGGAGGCTGGAAAAAGCTCCCTCAGCTTTTTTCCGAGCACTGCCTGGAAATCCAACCTCTCTTTAGGTCAGGCCTCCTGCTCTTATTTTCAGTCCCAGACTTAATCACTGCTTTCAAATCCAGGAGCTGGAGGCKTTGAGGAATTCCAGGGAAACCTCTGGCGATGCTTCGTTTTGGGTGTAAATCTTCATTTTTTCCCGTGCAAATGGGAACATTGGGAATGTTTGGGTGACCAGCTTTCCCTGGCAGCTTGCCCGGAGCTGTGCCTTGTTCCCGAGGAAGCTGTGACAGGCCAGGTGTTCCCGTTCCCACCTGGAAAACTGGGAATGGGAGCTGCTGGAGGGTCACTGGGGTGGACAAAAAGCTGTAGTGTTTCACCCAGGTGAGGATTTCCATGGATTTTAACAAATTTTTATGTTCCATAACCCCCAAATTGGTGTTTTTTCCATTAAAATATTGTCAGAGTGGTTGCTGGGGGTCCGTGGAGGTGATGGATTTTCAGGAGATGCCTCTGGAAGCAGGGCTGTGAGCCGGGACACAGGGGATGGCAAAGGAGGGGTTTCCAGCGGGATTTTTTTGTGGAGGGAGGGAATACCAACATGGAGTGTTTATTTTTATATATATATAAATATATTTTAAAATAGGCATTTGTAAGGGTAGGGGTTTTCCCTGGATGTGCCGTGTGCAGGGAAGGCAACTGGGAGCGCTGTCACCTCCCTTTATCCACCAAAAMCCCCTGAAATTCCCTAAAAATAGCAATCTGAGCGTCATTTGGGAGCGAGAGCCGGTCCTGGACAGCTCCTGAAACAGCCCAGGACCCTTTGGAAGCACATCCGGCGCTCCTGTGCCTGTGCCAGGCGGGAATGAAAGCCTCAGCTGTGTCCAGGGTGAATTCCCTGGCGATCCTGGGGGAGAGGTTTGTCCCATCCCGTTCCCATCTCTAGGGAAAGYGGGAGGTGGGAGATTCCTGCAGCTGTTCTGCTGAGGAACCTGGGAGCAGGGATTTGCATCCTCCTGCTRTTCAACATTCCCGAAATCCTCCGTGGATTGATGGATTGGGTTGGGATGCATCCTGCTGGTGCTGCCCTGGATTTTAAGGAGAGTTTTGCTTTGGGCTTGGGCCTTGCTCTGGGTGTTTATACATGGAATATAAATGATTTCCATGGTTTGGGGAGTATTCCCACATCCAGTTAAAGGCTGGGATCTTGTCCCTGTCGCTGGAATTATTTGAGCTGAGCCTGTGGAGAGAAGGGCCTGGATTAAAGCCCAGGCACAGGATTTTACATCTGGGCTGTTTAAATGCCAGGGAGGTTTAGGCTGGATATTTGGGAATATTTCTTCATGGAAAGGGTTGTCCAGCCCTGGCRCAGCGGTGAGTCCCCCATTCCTGAAGGATTTAAAATCCATGTGGAAGTGGCACTTGGGGGCAGGGATCAGGGTGGCCTTGGCAGTGCTGGGAAGGGTTGGACTCACTCTTGGAGGGCTTTTCCAACCCAAACCATTCCCTGATTCCAGAGCAGCCGGTGTGGGCTCCACTGCCRTGCAAAGAGCTCCAGGGCTCCAGCATTCCCAGCCCTTGGAGCTTCCAGCTCCTGCCGTGAATATTCGGGAAGCTGGCACAGGGAGGAAGGTGCAGACCCGCGGGAAAGTCCTGGGATCCCAAACCCCTGCGGGTGTGTGGGGATGGATCCTGCTCTGGGACAGGTGGGACACAGCCCCAAACCCAGGGCTGGCCCCGGAATTCCCTGTGATTTCTGGARTAGGAGGGGCGTTCTAGGGAAGGGGTTGGATGTGAATTCCCAGTCAGTCCCTCRGTGCCTTTATTCTGACATTTCTGATGAGGACCAAACTTACCCACAAATATTTGCATTTTTTAAAGGAACMCAAACCCAACCACCGAGCCCACAATTGCTGTTGCTCACTTTGATTTCCGAGTATTTTCCTTCCCGAGAGCCACAGGCAAAATGCCAACAGTGTCCTGCTCTGGCAGAGTGTGATGGAACATCCCTTTTTCCTCTTTTTCCCCCATTTTTTAATAGGGAGTCCTCCTGCAAGCCTGTGGAGGACTGTAACCGTGGAATCCTGGAATGGTTCRCGTTGGAAGGGACCTTAAAGCTCATCCCACGGGCAGGGACACCTCCTACTATCCYRGGTTGCTCCAACCTGGCCTTGGACACTTCCAGGGATCCAGGGGCAGCCACAGCTTCTCTGGGAARTCCTTCCCACCCTCACGGCCAGGAATTCCTTCCCAATATCCCATCTAACCCTGCCCTCTGGCAGTGGGAAGCCATTCCCTGTGTCYTGTCCCTCCATSCCTTGTCCCAGGTCCCTCTCCAGCTCTCCTGGAGCCCCTTTAGGCACTGGMAGGGGCTCTGAGGTCTCCCTGGATSCTTCCCTTCTCCAGGTGAACAAYCCCAACTTTCCAGGTGCTCCTGTGCAGAAGCAGCCTTTGGGCRCTGCCACAGATGGCCCAGGATCTCCTCTCTGGAACAGGATCTGGAATTACACTTGGAAACGAGGGAGGGTGAAATATTAATGCCTGTGTGAGAGGGCTCAGTTTATCCCTGCGGGGCTGAGCTGCTCTGAGGTTGCTCCCGATGCAGAGCTTGGGGTAGGGAAAGCCTCTGGAACGTCAGGAAGGCATTTATTCACCTAATTCCATATAAAAACTGGATAAAATTAAAAGCAACGCTCGCTGCAGCGAGGTGGTCACCGGGACTCGGCTGCTCTGCTGCAGAGGTGAAGTAATTGAGGATTTTGGGGGTTGCAAAGCACCAAAAGTGCCTTTTTTTCAGCCAAAWTCTGTCCTTGGTGGTGCCCAGGCTGCTGCTGTGTCAAAGAGGGGAATCTGCTGGGCTGATTCGTGGAGACCTCACAGTTGGGATATTTATTTGGGGCTTGCTGTGCTTTACCCTGACTGAAAATTGAATTTACTGCTTGATTATTTTCCCCTCTGGATACGGCTGAGGGATTCAGGAGCTTTGCCTTGCTGAGCAGAGCGAGGCTTGTCCTTTCTTTGGGTTCCCACGCCTCTGGACTCCCCAGAGGAATTCAGCAGGAATGTGCAGGTTGGTGTGTGGAGGGGACAGCCAAGGGTGCTCCAATCCAGCTCTGAAAAACCCCACACGACCAAACCACAGAAAAATCCAGCCTAAGAGGGATTATTTCTTCTTTTTCCCTCCTCTTTTTCCCTCTTATCCCTTCCTTCCTTCCTTCCCACAGGCCTGGAGTCTGTCATGGCCACAGATGAATTTTATCTCTGTGCACAGATAAAATACAACTCATTCAAAGCCTTTTTTTTCACTTTAATCATCACAAAGAGCATTAATACCCTGTCTTTCCTCTCGGAGAAGTGTGTTCCTTACGAGTTCCATGCTCCCAAGGGAGTAGTTTTTCCTCCAGGGACTCCTTCCTCAATATTTGGGGGTCCAGAGGCAGCAGCTGCTCCCGCATCCTGGGAATGGAGAGCCAGGGACTGGGTTTTGGAGAACAGGGTTGGTTTTCTCCTAGAATTCATTTTTTTGGTGCAGAAAATAAGATGWTGGTGGTTCTTAAGAACAAAATATGGGAAATTTCACGGTGTTAAATACTAAATTGTGTTTCTCAGATGGAATTGTTAAGTGTGCCAGGAAAAAAGGGTTTTAGAGGTGGATAACGCCCCTGGATTTGGAGAGCCTGTTGTGTTTGAAGGGTCTGGGTCTGCTCTGGTAGTCCTGGRATCTCCAGTCCAGGGGATTCCAGTCCACATGGGATTTCTGCRGGTGGAGGCTGAGACCTCTGTGGGAAAGATCTGATTGCTTTTRTAAGGCTGAGTCTTGCCAGGACAACTTCAGCCCCTAAAACCACCCCACAGGGGACCTGAGGCCCCGAGGGTGCAGCTCCCGACCCTCAGCTCCGTCCCTGCACCACCGGATGGGGAATTTCCCTGTGCCAACAGCCSGGGAGAGTGKAAGGTGTCCCTGCCYCTGGGAAGCAGGATCGGCTTTCAGATCCCTTCCAGCCCAAACCATCCTGGCACTCTGCAAAAAGAGGGAAAAGCCTGGAGAAACCACTCTCCTCCATCTGCTTCCCAAGGGTGATGCTCCCAGGGGYTCTGCGCTTCCAGGACTTCCCACTTCCCATCTGGCTCCGGCATCCCGGAGTCCGGGCGGGTCAAGAATCCCTGCTGGAGTCACCCAACCTCGTGGTTTAATGGGATTTTAACAGCCAGGAGGGTTTTCCCTCCTTTCCTCAGCACAGYAAAGGAGGGAGGGATTGAGGCAGAAAGCTCAGGAATATTCATGAACTGTGGAATATTAGCTGGGAAATAACACGCTGGGATGGAGTGAATGAGTGTCGTAGGAACAAATAAATGGCAGAAGCAAATATCCACACAACCTGCTGGCAGCTCCTTGGCTCTTCCCTGTTTTCACCTCATTTAGGGCTCGCGGCCGGCGCGGGAATGAGGAGCCTTTTGGGGGATCGATGTGAAGGGTTGGGTTCATATCGACTTTTTATTTGTGGYCTTTTTGTCCTCAGGATTGAAAAAACGTACCAGGAAGGCCTTTGGTATACGCAAGAAAGAAAAGGACACTGATTCCACGTGAGTCGATGGGATGTTATTATGGAATTCATGTTATTATTATTATTATTTATGAATGGGCTTTATTCCAGGGAGGAGCTGCTGCCACCGTGCCAGGACAGGAGGGAATTTGGGGCATYCCAGGCTGTTGTTACCTCCGGATTGAAGCTTTAATAGCAAACACAAGCCTCAGGCTGTGCCRGGGGAGGGTCAGGTTGGACAGCRGGAAAATTCCYTCATGGAAAGGGTTGTCCAGCCCAGGGCATGGTGGAGTCCCCATCCCTGGAGGGATTTAAAATYCATGTGGACGTGGCACTTGGGGAYGTGGGGCAGGGGTGGCCTTGGCAGTGCTGGGGAGCGTTTGGATTTGATGGTGTGGGAGGACTTTTCCAACCAAACCGGGGGAGACACGGAGCACATCCCAAAAGGAGGGAAGCGCAGCCCGAGCTCCCGTCCCGCTGGCAGAGACTGCCTTGTCCCCAGGAAYGGTGGCATCCATCCGCCGAGCCGCGGGACAGCCAGGAGCTCCAGCAGGCTGGGAGCTCATCCATAATTTACCAGGAGGACGGGCAGGAACGAGGCTCCTKTGCATCTTCTCATGGAAAAACCTATGGAGCCGCCTTTACCCGGCGCTGTGATTTCCAGGGCTCCATCCCTCTCTTCCCAGAAGCCAGGGAAGCTGAGGGATGCCGGGGACGGGGGGGAGGTCGCCGAGAGGGCACGGSGGAGGACGCCGCAATTAGCGGCGGCGCTGATTAGCACGGAGGGGTCACGGCGCGGTCGCGCCCCAAAGGGCTTTGGGCGCTCTCCAAATCCCTGCCGGCGCCGGGAAAGGGGAGGGATAACGGGATCTGCCCGACTCTCCGGGACACCGGGCTGGTGGTCCTGGGATGGTTCTGCTGGAGCTGCTGTGGGGAAGGACCTGCTGCCGCTTCTCCTCCGCCCGGGGAGGGTCTCCGCGGCAATTCCAGCTGGGATTTGGGCAGGRGGTGGCATCTCCTGCGCCCAGGCTCGTGCGGGGAGGAGGAAACATGGAAGCAGAAGGGGTTTTTGCTGCTTCCAAAGGATTTCAGAGAGATGGGACTTGGAAAACTCCAAGGAAAGGCGTTATTCCGTGTTAGACCAAGCCGCTCCCAGCAGGATTTCCATGATGCTCCGAGTCGGGCGCGAGCTGGTGGCAAATCCCCGGCAGTGCCTAAAACCTGGGAGTGCGTGGSAGGAGCCCGTCTGGATTCCATGGACATTTGTCCTCCCTAAACCCCTCAGCATTCCCGGGCGGTGCCGAGATGTGGCTGCGGAGCTGCCGTGAGCCAGCCCCAATCCCATAAGCAGTCGGGGATTAGGACCCCCCAGGAGCCTCACGGGTTGTCAAATCCGTCCCACGGAGAAGCGTCTGTCCTTCTGGCAGAGGAAAAAAAAAATCTGGAAATCGCTGGAGACGGGATTTTTGTCACCTGGAAAAGGACGGGATGTGGCTGTGGGGTGGGTGCAAGGAGCCAGCATCAGCGGGAGCACTTCATTTACTGATAACCCTAAAGTTTGTCATCTGCTAATGGGAATTTAAGTAGTTCTTAAGGGTTCCACGAGGAGCAGGTAATTCAGATTTTCTCACAATGTCACAATCACAACTTTTGCTGTTGTGGRTTCATTTAAAAAAAATCGTTTCCAGGCGTTAACGGGGTGCGGTTTGGGCACTAACACAGCTCTGTTTTCCCGTTCTTTCCAGAGGGTCACCGGACAGGGATGGCCTCGTGAGTATCTGCCCCGCTCTGCTCCCGCAGTGTCACCTCCCCCTTCCACCCCCACCAGCATCTGTGATGTGCTTGCTGCTTAACATAGAAAATAAATCAAGAACCTACGTTAAAAAAAGACACATTCCAAGTTTTCCACAAAAAATAACCACGCAGGGAGAGCTGAGGAGCGCCAGGGGCGGAGGGACCAGGTGTCCTGCTRAATCCCAGCTCCTCATCCTCCTTTCCACTCCTGCTAATTGGCTTGGGCCGGCTTTGCCGGGTGAGGAGTTGAGGGGGACTTGCCAGAGCAGCTGTTTGCAGCAGCTATTTTTATTTTCTATATTAACCTGCAAAAAAGGGCATGCGTGATTGGTTTTTTATTTTTATTATTGCTGCTTTTTTTCCTGGTGTTGGGCAGAAACGCCCCTGCCCGAGCTGGGTGGGAGGTGGACCCTGTCTCCTTTTAATGTGTGATAGCAAAAATCAGACCGGGCTTTATTTATGGAGATTTAAGATTTTTTTTGTAGTTTTATAATTCAGATTTTAGGATTTTACCTCGTGAGGCTCTGCAGGGAGAGCAGTGCCMGGGGTGTCTTTCACAGAGATAAAAATGTGGAGGGCCAAGCTGCTCCTTTCAAGAGATCCTTTGGGKTTTTTTTTCCCTCCGATCTGACCCCAAATCCTTGGCTTTGGGCTCGCCCCTGTGTTTTGAAGGTGCTTGTTAGGGAATAAATAGAGATTCAAACGAGGCTGCGGCTCAGGTAGTGCTTTCAGCAGGGCTCTATTCAGCAGTGAGAAATGAACAACAGGTTTAGGATGGACAGCAGCAGGAATTCCRTCATGGAAAGGGTGGTCAGGCACTGGAGCTGCCCAGGGAGGTTTGGAGTYCCCATCCCYGGAGGTGTCCAAGGAAGGCCTGGACGTGGCACTCGGTGCCRAGGTGGGCGTCGGACACAGCTTGGACCCACTGACCTTGGAGGGCTTTTCCAGCCTRAATAATTCCATGGACATGCAGGGAACATCCCCGAGCTGTTCCCTCTGTCAGCAGAGATGCCCTGGGCAGAGGGACCCCAGGTGCCCTCTCCTTGGAGCTGTTGAAGGATGCGGAGATGCAGTTTTTGGGGATGTAAGGAAGCTCCTGAAGGTGTTCGAGGCAGGGAATTGGAGATGGAGGCGTTTAACACAATTTTTTATCCCACAGCCCATTCTCCACATGACTTTTCCAGCCACTGGAGTGGCCAAGAGGCAAATCCTGACTGCTGAATAGAACCCACAGGAAAATCCACCCTTAATCCTGGCGGAGCCACAGCCGAGCCTTCCTTTCCTTAGGAATCAGTGTTCCCTACTTCCTTGCGGCTTATTTATGTGTATTTAAAAAAAAAAAACAAACCAAAAACCAACCAAAGAGCAGATATTTTAACCCTTTTTCTGCCACCCCCCCACCCCTTGCAGCAGCCCAGCCCTCATCCCAATGATCCATCCTCCAATAGCAAAGCCGAGGGCGCGCGGGAAGGAGGAAATAAAGACGCGGTAAGGAAAACACAGCTCGGCTTCCCGCTCCCAGAGGGTGGTGGAAAACAGGGAGATCATCCTTGGTTCGGAATCCTGAGTGTAGGAAAAGAGCCTTCAGGTTCAGCCAGGTGGATAGAAACGGGGTTAGATAAAAGTGGATTGGGGGAAAAGCAGGAATCTCGTGGAACAGCCCCCAGAATTCCCACAGAACGGTATCCAGAGGATGTTTTTCCACACTTGAGCTTCCAAGGAGGCTGCTCCATCCTTGGGTGAGGTGTGGAGGGTGAGGGGCTGGATCCAGCCCTGGATCAGTGCATCYCATCGGACCCTTGGCAGGGAGCTGGAAGCTCAAGGGAACTGGATTATCCCAAAGTGGYGAGGTCAGTCCCCAGTGGCCTCGCTGCTCACTGGCTTTTGGAGTGGGATTTGGGTGCCCAGGGCAAACCAGGAAAGGATTCCACAGGTGAGGGATGCCCGGAGCCTCCTCCAAACCAAATTCCCTTGATCCGAAGCAGCAGTTCCTGCGTGTGTGTGTTGGTGTGTGAGGACGTGGACTAACTCATCCCAGATGTTTCCCACAGCTCCATCCCAACTCCACATGCTGG
Organism: Amblyornis subalaris; assembly: GCA_018881555.1. NCBI lineage: Eukaryota > Metazoa > Chordata > Aves > Passeriformes > Ptilonorhynchidae > Amblyornis > Amblyornis subalaris. Next base: position 1,892,244 of record JACAXG010000097.1, read on the forward strand.
AAAATGGGATCTAAATCCTTCTTGGGGCAGGTGTTTCTCTCCCARTAAATATTTCCCCRTAAATTTCCCTGCCTGACTGGCATSGGGAGCCTCTTCCCACGGGCTGGAACATCCCAGCACATGGRAAAATGGCCATTTCCTCGCTTTTCCTTAAGGAATGTTCTGTCTTCAGCTAATGAATGTTAAAAAAAAAACCCTCTCCGGTGTGGGGGAATTCCAGAAATGGGGAATGCTGTTGGATCTCACTGATGGGTGTGTGTGGAATAACATCCAGCGGCATCCCAGCCATGCCAATGCACACTGTGGGATGGGATGTGTTCCTGGTTCCCCAGTTTAAACTTGGGAATTCTCTTTCCCACTGTGCTGCAGAAGAAAACCAATGGAGCCCCGAACGGATTCTATGCGGAGATCGACTGGGACAGATACGTGAGTGCCCCATGGAGCTTCCCCTTATCCCACGGGAATCCCGGGAATGCCCACACACTGATTYGGGGCTCTTTGGGTGGTGTCAGTTGCGTGCAGATACCAATTTCACACCTGCAGGAAAACCAGAACTTCCCAGGAATGAGGGGGCTCTGGAGAGCTCTGTCCTGGCCCACAGGATGTTGCAGTTTATCCAGGGAAAACCTTGGATTATAAACAAGAATTAAAAACCTGTTTTCCTTGCAAAATGAATTGGGAAATGCGAGGGATGTGRCCCCAGGGGCTTGGGCTGGGCAGGACATCACTTCCCACAGGAGGAAAGAGCTGCTCCGGCTTTCCAGGAGCAGAATTAACATTCCTAATCCTTCTGGGTTTGTTTTTGTGCCCTATCCAGAATTCCCCGGAGCTTGATGAGGAGGGGTACAGCATCCGACCCGAGGAGCCGGGATATATCCTTTCTTGTTGGCTCTGCCTCTTGGGTTTCACCCTGTAACGGGAGCTGGGGGTCACGCACAGGCCATGGGCTCTTTCCATTTCATTATTATTGTTTATTATTAATTATTGTTTATTTCCACCTTCTTATTTYCGTTTCGAGCTCTCGCTCCAAGGATAAAACTAAATTTGAGGAGGAATCACCTGAGGCATTGGAGCAGAAGGAGATTTTAAYTGTCTTTGGGCCACTTTGAGGAGTGTGGGAGCTTCCCCATGGGATGCTCCATGGGGATCGCCACGTCCATCATGATCCTGGAGAAAAGGAGGCTCCGGAGGGACCTTCTGGCTCTGCACAACTCCCCGACAGGAGGGGGCAGCCAGCGGGGGTCAGGCTGTGATCCCAGGGAACAGGAACAGGATGAGAGGGAATGGCCTCGAGCTGGGCCAGGGGAGGCTCAGGTTGGATATTAGATTCCTTCATGGAAATGGTTGGAAAGCATTGGAATGGGCTGCCCAGGGCAGTGGTGGAGTCCCTACCCCTGGCAGGATTTAAAATCCACATGGATGTGGCACTCGGGGACGTGGAGCAGTGGTGGCCCTGGCAGTGCTGGGAATGGTTGGACTGGATGGTCTGTGAGGGTTTCCCCAACCTAAACAATTCCATGAAATCCAGACATGGACACAACCCCCTGCTGGGCTACCCCAGGGCTGGATTTATCCCAGACAACACCAGTTCCACCCCCTCTGGCTGCACAGGGATAACCCAGTSATCCACCACAGCACGGGGTGCAGGATCGGCATTTAGGGAACGCCAAACTCCCGCTCTCCGGGGAGCCTTGGAATCCTCCTCCAGCAGCAGGAACCTTCCTTAACGGAGCCCCACGCACCAAAGGGAAGCACTTCTACTCCTCCAGCGAGTCCGAGGAGGAGGAGGAGGCGCACAGGAAGTTCAACATCAGGATCAAGCCCCTGCAGGCCAAGGACGTCCTGCGGAGCGCGGCCACCGTGGACGAGCTCAAGGCTTCCATCGGCAACATCGCGCTCTCTCCCTCCCCTGTGGTGAGTCCTCCGTGTTTCCCACTCTTCCAGAACTCCAGGAGCGCTGGCGTTCCACAGGGATCATCCCAAACTCGGCGGGAGCCGATGCTCCGCTCGGCTTGGGTGCCCTCGGTTTAGGGTCTGCTCCGTAGGGATGCGGCTGCAGGTGTTGCTGGGATGGATTGGAATGATGTTCCTGAAAATTCCCTTTCCTGCTCGTTGAAAGAGATCAGGATAGACCATTCCCTGGGGTTTGCCCCCTTTTTTTCCTCAGTTTTCAATGAGGAAAAAAGGGGAATTTCAATTGTTTTCAATCAACGATTTTCAATCGTTGTCATTCAGGGTCTTGCCGTGATTCCCAGGATAAGGGATGTAYCCATGGAGTTTTCCACACTGGGATGTTAGAGGGATATTTCTCGCCCTGGGGGTGAATCCAGGTTCCTGGAAGGAAAGGTCATTTTTCCTGAGTCCAGCCTGGCATAAAAACCATCACCCTCTGCTTTTCCTAAGGCTTGTAAAGATTCCCATTGGCTCATCCCAATCTGTTCGGCCATGAAAAGATGGGATTTTGGCTTTTCAGCAGGTTTTAGTGTGGGCTTTGGTGTCTTCCCAGACGAAGCTCTCCATGATTTATAAATAACCTGGATCTGAAGTGTGAATGAGTTTCCAAGCCTAAAGCAAAGATGAAATAAAATCCGTATATTTTATTTCTTCTTTCCAACCGGGGAGGTTCTGTCTGTGCACATTCAAGGATTAGGAATTGCAGTTGGATKCTTCGRGAAGCAGGAAAAAAAAAAAARGGRAAAAACCCAACCTCAAAYCCATCAATTAAAATAAAAATAATTTTTAAAAAGCACCAAATGCAGCAAAAATGGGAGAGTTTGGATCATTTGCCAAGTATAGGAATAATTTCTTGTGAAACCAAGCAAATTTGGGTTCTGCAGAGTAATGACCTCGGTGTTTTGTAGGAGACAAGGTTATTTTTGGGAGAAGAGGAATAAGGGATAAGGAAAGCACTGGGAATTTCTTTAAGTGCCCAACCCTGTTTGGTGTGTCCTTCTCTCCTTGTATTTTTGATTCCTGCATCCTCGCAGGGATGCTGGAAGTTTGGAAGGTGTCCCTGCCCACGGCAGTGGGGTGGGAATGACAGGAGCTTTAAGGTCCTTGCCAACCCAAACCAGTCTGGAATTTTGTGATTTATGAAGAAATTACAGAGTGATTGCACTCGGCTCCTGGCAGCCCAAAATTCCTTGGTAGGTGTTATTCCCATTGGTTAAATCCTTGAACAGTTTAGCCCTGGAATGCCAGGATGAGGCTGCTGGGATCAGCAGCTCTTCTGCGCTTCTCCGGGAAAAGCAAATTCCCACAGAAAGTGCATTTCTCCGAATATGATTTTCATCTCCTCTTTTCCATGGGTTTTTCCTGCCGAGGTTGTGGTTTTGCCATYGTTTGGGAAGGGGTGAGGAGGGTGCCTGAAGGATTTGGGTGCTGGATTGAGGCACTTCTGTGCCTTGGAGCGATCCCTGGGGCTGGAGCCGGCGCCTCCCTGTGGAATGGGCTCAGGGAAAAGCCCCTGCCAGGCTGGCCAGAAGGATCCACGCTGCTCCCGCCCGCGGGGATCCCGAATCCGGCGCGCGGAGCCAAAGGAGCAGATGGGCAGCGGAGCCGCTCCCGGCGCTCCGGATCCTGGCACGGGCAGCGGCCTCGCCGGCCAGGACAGCACCACAGCCCCGGGCWGGGCCTGCCTGGAGGAGTCTGGCATCCACAGGGCTTCCAGGATTTGCTGCCAGGTTCCTGAATCCAGTCCTGGGCTGGTTTTCTCTCCAAAACCAGCTGCAGAGCCCTGCTCCGGCACCACATCCCTCCTGGAAGGGAGCAGAGGGSTGGGAGATCACAGAATCCCTGGATGAGGTTGGAAGGGACTGTAAAGYTGATCCCATTCTGCKCCCTACCATGGGCAGGGACACCTTCCACTATCCCAGGCTGCTCCAAGCCCCGTCCAGCCTGGCCTTGGACACTTCCAGGGATCCAGGGGCAGCCACAGCTTCTCTGGGAACCTGTGCCAGGTGCTGTGTCYATAGTCACTGGGAGTTCTGGTGCCTTAACTGGGAATGAAGCAGACAGGGAATGGGGTCTGTAATGATAAAACAATGGAATTCTTTCCATAAGATGGCTCAGACCCAAGTTTTGTATTTCCMTATCTTCCCTCTCCCTCCAGTCTTCCCTCTGGATGGGTGACAGCCCGGCTGGAGCACTCCTGACCCTCTGCTTTGCCRTGTCTTTAACCTGATGCAAATCTTTGATTCCTCTGTTATCCTTTATAAAAATTCCCTCATCTTCTCATTCTCTTTTTTTTTCCCTCTCTCTGCACTCTTTTAGAGGAAAAGTCCGGTAAGAAACCCAATTTTTCTCTCCTGGAATGTTTTAACCCTCCSTTGTGTGCTCTTGTCCTGCCTCTAGAATGAAATTCCGAATGCAAATAACAAATCCTGCCCTTCTAGAAGGAACTTTAATTTCCTTTATCGCTGATTTGGAGCTTTTTAAAATAGAATGTTTAAAAATAGAGCTGGGCTGTCTCGGCTTGGAGTGTCTAGGGGTGCAGTTTGGGCTAAAGAGTTTGGCYGAGGTGTGGAAGGGCACGGTTTTACCTGGATCGGGGCACATCCAAAGGTAGGAGAAGGCAGGAAACCCATCCGTGGTGCCACTGGGGATTGGACTGCTTCCAACCGCTCTGAGCTCCAGTGGAGAAATCCACCCGTTTCCCAGGATTTGGGGGCTCTCCCAGGGTGCCCCAGGAGGTGTTTGGGGGGGGGCTGCGTGGAGGAGGAGCCCCCCCGGGAGGCGTGGAGGGCGTGGGGACCTTGGGGCGCTGACCTGTCCCTCTCTGACCAGGTGTCTGTTCTCTCCCCTTCTCGCTGACCGCAGCGGCGCAGCCCGGTAAGGACCCGCTCCCTGCTTCCCCCGCTCCCGGGAATGGGGTCACGGAGGGATCCCGGTCCGTGCCGGGGCTCTGGGGTGGGCACAGGGCGTGGGGACAGTGCCAGTGTCCAGCGGCCACCCCGCTGTGTGACCCCGGGGGATGGGGGGACCTCATCTCCCTTCAATAGGCAAAGGGGTCCCCAGTGATGGGAGTTCTCCTCCTGCATCCTTGGAAAACCCCTGGAGATCCGCTCCTGGCTCTGGGATGTCCCCACTCCCGTGGCTTTTGTTCCATTGGACCATTGGCACAGCTGCCCAGGGCAGTGGTGGAACCCTCATTCCCGGAGGGATTTAAGGGCCCTGTGGATGTGGCCCGTGGGATAACTCCGAAGGCAGAGCTGCCAGCGATGGTTKCGCGTGGCTCGGAACTCCCTTGGGAGGGTTTTCCTTGGGGTTTTCTGCTCCCTGGATTTCTGCCACGTGCAGTAAACGCCACCTTAGGCAACTCCTGCCACATCTGCTGGGGTGACACTGCCAYGCACCCACGTCCCTGTGCATCCCACTTATTCCTGTGTTTCTCCTTCCAGGGGACGATTAAAAGGAATTTATCCAGTAAGTATTTCCTGCAGTCTGYAAAAACAGTCGGTGGCTGAAGGTGWTTTGGGGTTTTGGAGAGTGGGGAAGGGGAAAAGCGACTGAACTGGGTTCGTTTTAAAGTGGTCCTGGAAGAACTGGTGGCTCCCAAAAGTTTTCCTTGGAGGAGGGCGGATGGGCCATCCTGGGGGTTCCGCAGCAGTGCAGCTCCCTGGTTTAGCTCTCTCCAGAAATAAATCTGAATTAAAAGCAGATTTTTTTTTTCCTGCCAGGATCTCCCCAGCAGGGTGGGGTGGGCCATGTGCCGTGCTGGTGGCACTCGGGGTCCGAGTCCCCTGCCAGCACGGGGGGATGCTCTGGAGTGGGAATGACTCTCATCCCATGCCCTGTCCTGCCCACAGGTGAGGAGATCACGCGACCTCGGCGCTCCACGCCCACGCCAGACCCCGCCAGGTCAGTCCAGAGCCCCTCGGTGGGATTATCCAACATGGACACACTCAGGCACCTCATCCCAATGGGGGCTGGAACATTCCCGTGGGCAGGTGCCCGTTTGCACGGTGCTTGATGGGAAGCTTGAAGGGTCAGATGGGATACTGGGAAGGAATCGTTCCCTGGGAGGGTGGGGAGGCCCTGGCACAGGTTTCCCAGAGAAGCTGTGGCTGTCCCTGGATCCCTGGCATTGTCCAAGGCCGGGCTGGACGGGGCTTGGAGCAACCTGGGATAGTGAAAGGTATTCCTGGGGTGGGACTGGATGAGCTTTAAGGTGCTTCCAACCCAAACCAGTCCATGATTTTGGCAGGATTGAGGGGCTGGTGGTGGCTGAGATGCTCAGTATCCATCCCTGTTCTCCCACAAAAGCACCAAGGGCATTCCCTGCYGGGAGCCACCTTGAGCCTGATCCATAGGGAGAGCTGGCCAACCTTCTGGGGGCACATATTGATTTAGGAATGCAACCACACCAGTTTGTAGGGAATAAAGCCAAATCTCCCTGGGAATGTGCCCTGTGCAGCTGCAGGGCTTGACTCAAGGTGTGTTGGACCAGAGTGGGGTCCAGATCTCAACTATTTATTTTTTTAAACCTTTTCCATGCAGTTCTGACTAATTTTGAAGCATCTTGAACTGTCCCACAGCTGCTGTGGCACCACAGGCTTGGCACCACCCTCCTTCCCCTTTTTCCCACCTGGAATCCTGTGTTTGGCCAGGTCCTTGTTAGTCTAGGATATAAAAAGCTCTGGAAAAAACATTTATATTTGCCTCACACACGGGGTTAGAGCACCAACCTGACCCTCATGGCCGCTCCGTGCTTGTCTCATCCCACAGCAAGAAATCCGGGGAAGATCCGGCGGCGCTGGCCCCGCTCTTCGGGCCCCCGCTGGAGTCAGCGTTCGAGGAGCAGAAGCTGGATGGTGAGCTGGGAAAATCCTGGCATCTCCTRCCGGGGGCATGGGAATGTTGTCCARCCCTGRCCCAKCTGCCCAGGGCGGCGGTGGGATCCCCATTCCCGCAGGGAAAGCCGTGGGGATGTGGCACTCGGGGGCGCGGTCGGGGTGGAATTTGCAGTGCTGGGGAATGGTTGGGCTTGACGGCCTTAGAGGGCTATTCCAACCCAGACAATTCCATGATTCCCAGGTTCCCAGCCTCCTCAAAGCCAGAGCCCGGGGGCTGGAGGGCGGGTGGCCGCGTTCCGGGGTTGGTTCGGGTTGGGTGGGATCAGAGCGAGCGCTCAAGTCAAGGAGTTAATTACGGAGTCTGGGAGAGATCCTGGCGGGGAACAGCTCAAGAATATCAGAACTCTTGACTTTCCAATCAAACCATGCATCCCAGAGCACCATCCCAGCCCCTCAGGTCTGCCCTCGCTGGAATGCCAGGATTCTGGATGGAGCTGTTGGACAACGCCCTACACCCCCTCTATTCAATAATGTCGTTTTTTTCCTCAAAAAACAGYGTTTGCTTGACATAGAGACACTTTGCTCCATTCCAAACCTGGTTTTTCCCAGCTTTCCCAAAGCACAGAGGTCTTGTTTTCCACAAAGAACTATCCCCTTCACCTCTCGGAGCGGGTTGTTCCCAGAGATCTCTTCCTCCTCCTCCTCCTGGAGCCGGCCTCGGGGAACGGCCCCTGCCCTTGCAGCCTCGTTATGTCTCATCATTAATAACTCCAATTAATTCTTTTAATTAAAACTATGTTTGCCTGCAGTTCTCCGCACAAAAAGCGCAATAAATTCAAATTGCACATAAAAATATCTTTTTTTTTTTTCCCCCTACAACCCCTGTGAATTTAATTGTATCTTTTCATTTTAACACCTAATGGGTGCTTTTTTTCCGTATCCTAAAATTCCAGGGTATTTTTGCCATTAATACAATGTTTTCCTTCCCTCCAAACCCATCCCTGGCATTGTTTTGTTTGTCAAGCAGCATAAGTGTCAAACTAATTGCACGTCCTGCTCCCAAAGCAGGCAAGCTTTTAATTATCCCCCCTTACAGGAGCCCCTGTCCTTARTTAATGAGGTTTCTGCCACTGTCTGGTCCCTCTTTTCCCAGAGCCTCCGTGTCCCATCCATAGGTTTTGGTGATTGGAAGGAAATATTTGGTTTTCTYGTCGCTTTAAAATGTTTGTTTTTCATTTTTCAGCTGCTCTGGACCAGCCTGAGATCTGGGGGTCAGTCCAGCCCGTCAACACCAACGTAGAGTCCCCAAAGCTTCCAAGACCTTTTCCAACGGGAAGTAAGTGACTGTGCAGGTTATCAATCCAAAAATCAATGAATTCCTACAGAAATCAGGTCAAGGATTTGACTTTTCCTCATCCAGGCTGTGCAATTCCATAATATTTTAAATTAGAGGGTTTTGGTTTTTTTTCCCCTCGGTTTGAGTTGGGTTACAGCACCGTGGGATTGGGGAAGGGATGGGATGGATGGTACCTGGGATGGGATGGATCCTGATCCTGCGTGTTAATGCCGTGGTTACGTGGCTGGAAAGGTTGGAAGCACCAGTTTTTCCAGGCTAACGTCAGGAAGAGCAGCACAGCCCCGAATCCCTGATTTTTACTGCAGCTTTCCCATTGCCTGGGGCAGCTGAGGATCTGCAGCTTTTCCTCCTCCTGAGCTGCAGAGTCAYTTTTTCCTCCTTTTCCTGCTCTTTTTCTCCTCTCTGGCCACATCACCAACTTCCAAGGGGAAAACGGTCACTTGGAGGTGCCAGAGTATCCATGGAGCCTCCCAGGCTGCTCCTCCTGGAGCTTTGGGCTGGGATCTGATTTGAATCTCCTTTGCACCCCTGTAAAGCAGTGCTGCTTAATTAGGCACTGTTAATTAGCCCCAGCATTCCCGCTCCCGTGTGCACATCCTGGATCCGTGTGGGATGGGCACGTGGGAAGTGTGGAGGCAGCTCTGTGCCTCGGAGGCTCCAGGTTTAATTAAAATGGAAATGCAGGGCTTGGAAACAGGAGCGCGGGCTGAGATGGAAAAATGGGGGGAAAAAAAATCCGTAAAACCCAAAAAAAACGGCTTCCCACTGCCAGAGGGCAGGGATAGATGRGATATYGGGAAGGAAWCSTTCCCTGKGAGGGTGGGGAGGCCCTGGCACAGATTGCCCAGAGAAGCTGTGGCTGCTCCATCCCTGGAAGTGTCCAAGGCCAGGTTGGAGGGGGCTTGGAGCAATCTCATCACTTCTCCGTGCCCTTTCCCCATCAATCCTGTTTGATATTCCACGTTTCCTGCTGTTCTCCAGCTGAAATTCTTCCCTGTGTGCTCTGTTTTGCAGCCCCCCCGCCGCTCCCACCCAAGAACATTCCGGCCACGCCGCCGCGCACCGGCTCCCCCCTGCCCYTGGGAATAGGTAACGGCTCCTGGCACTGCCCTGGACACCCATCCCGAGCCCCCGGGGGGACACCGGGAGGGACAGGTCCCCGTGGTGGAGTTTGGGACACGGATTTGGTCCTTGTGCGTCCTCTTCCCTTTGCAGTGAGAGAATTCCAGAGTGGCTTGGGTTGGGAGGAACTTAGAGCCCATCCAGCTCCCTGTSCCATGGGCAGGGACAGCTTCCGCTRTCCCAGGTTGCTCCAGGGCACTTCCAGGGATGGRGCAGCCACAGTTTGTGGTGTTCCAGTGGCTGCTGCAGTCGGGGTGGTGCTGGAGAAGCAGCACAAAGATAATTTTGGCTCCCGAGCTGGTGTTGCCCTGGAGAAATTTCATGTTCTTTGCACCATCCCTGCCCTAGGGATCAGTCACTCTGGAAATGCAATCCAGCATTAGCCTTAATATCCTGCTGAAAATTGGGAATTATAGAGCCCTGTTCCTGCCTGGAGCAGCTCTGAATGGCCTGTGCTTAGGAAATAATGGGATGTGCATGGTCTGCCTCTGTCAGGGAGCTGCTCCTGCGCTCCCTGCCCCGCAAATTCCTACTAAAAAGGTGGGAAAAGCCCCCTGGTTCTGCAGCCTGGAGCGGGAAGGGGAGAGTGGAACGGTGCTGGGAATGAAGAACAACCTGAGGGCAGGGATGGAAAGGTGTGGGATGCAGCCAGAGGACACAAAGTGACTACAAGCATATAATTCATGGTGCTGGCAGGGTGCTGAGTGACGGAAAAGCAGGATTGGAGCAGGGAAGGCAGTGCCTTTGGATAGGGCACTGCACGGGGACAGACAGAGCACCTTGGGATGAAGCTCCTTTGCCACGAAGAAATCCCCTGCTCTGACCTCGCTGCTCTGTCCATCACCATCTCATTGGTGCTCCCACATCCTGATTTTCCTGTTCGTGGGAGCAGAGCGTCCATCTCCATCCATTGATTCATTCCCAGGAGCAAATGCCGCGCCCAGCCMCGTGTGCTGGATCATTTGCTGGGCTCTGCCTCGTGTGTCTGTAAAGGCTGAGGTGTATTTTTGTGTGTTGTGGCAAAATTCTGTTTTATCCCCTAAATGTAGCAGGCGGCTCCCCAAAATGAGRGAGCAGGGATGGGGTGATGCCGACAGGAGGAGCCCACAGGGCATTTAGTGTTAGGATCTCCCTGCCATGGATGTGAAACGCTTGGCTGATGGATCTGTGTTGGAGTCAGGTGGGAATGTCGGGGTGCGGCGGCTCAGCGAGCGAGCGGAGCCCTAAAATCCCAWTCTGCTGCTGCTTGTGGCTGGAACACATTCCCTGTGGCTGGAAYACGTTCCCTGTGTGCATCCTGTGCTGCATGCCCAGACTCCAGGAGTGTCCAACCAGCATGTTTCGATATATATATTTATACAGGAGTGTTTATAAATATATATGGAGAGAGTGGGGCGTGCCAGAGCGCCGAGTGCACCACTTGGGTATCTGCCGATAATTCAGAGTGCTGATAAGGACGTGAYGGCGTTCGGAGGACAAAAAAAGGCTGTGAATTGTGGGGGATACGGGACTGTCGGGTGTGAGTGATGGCTCGTGGTGTGCATGCTCCCCCACCCAGCCTTTCGATCCCGTGGGATTCATCCCATGTTGCACATGGCTGTCGCAGAGACTTCCTTGCCCATGAATTATATAACTATATATTTAAAAAGGTGTTTTTAGAGCCTCTCCTGTAGCGGTAGAGCCCGTAGAGAGTAGCAGAGCCCTCGCTTAAATGCTCGGTGTAAAATAAACCTCCTCTGACCGCAGGAGGGGACCAGGCAGCAGCAGAGCCCAAACGGGACAAACTCCCGTCCATCAATGACTTGGACAGCATTTTTGGCCCCGTGCCGTCCCCCAAATCTGCCGCTGCCAACGCKGAAGACAAGTGGGTCAATTTTTCCGATCCGTCCCCGGAAAACGCTCCTCCGGAACTGTCGCCCCGGGCCAAAGCGGCATCCCCGCCGGCGGCGGCGGCGGCGGAGCATCCCCGCCGGGCGCCCTCGCCGCTCCAGCTGGAAGACGTTGCCAGGAAGCTTCCCGAGCTTAAGGACGAGCCCGCCGAGCCGGTCGCCTCTCCCAAAGAGCCGGGGCCGGCGCAGAGAGCCACCCCGCCGCCCCCGCCGCCGCCCACCTACCGCGCCGTGGTGTCGTCCCCGGGCCCGGGCGCGGGCAGCGCCAGCGGTACGTGCGGTGCCCCCGGGGCAGCTTCGGGCCGGCCGTGACCGCACCGTCCCCTCCCCGTGCCGCGCCTCCCGTGTGTCCTTCCCCGCTCCTCGCTGTGCTCCCGCGCCGCTCGGAGGGTTTCCCAAAGCTCCCCGGAGGCCGCGCTTGCCGCCTCCCAAAGTTTGGCGTTGGCTTGGTGTTGGTGTTGTTGTCGTCGYTGTGGTGGTGTGCTCGGTGGGAAGAGAGGAGGGAATGGTTCAGGCTTTCAAATCGCGTCCTCTCGTCCCGATAATTCACGGGGCTGAGCGGTGCTTGGTTCTTCCCGGAGCTGAAAGTGGGGATGCTCAGCGGGGGGATGGGGAAACGTGTCCCAAAGTGAAGCTCTCCCCTGGGAGCACCTCCTCGCTCTGCCTGGCTTCACCTGCTTCATTATAAATGTTCATTAGGGCAGCCGAGCTCGGGGAGGCTCAGTTTGCTCGCCCTCTCTGCTTGAGGAGGTGCAACCTGAGCCTGTTCTAGGGCCTCACTCCCTGCCCCAGCTCCCAGCCCGCATCCCCCAGATGTGATTTTGGAGGGAATCTCCCCCCAGAGCCTTGAGGAACCTCCACCCTGCACAGGTGGTGAGGGGTGGGGTGGGTGTGCAGCCYCCCAGCTCCGTATCCAACCCCTGTCCCCCTCCTCCTGGGAGCTTGGAAGTTGTGTCACCGCTTTGGGGGGGTTGTSACCCCCACGGAGGGTCCCCGAGTGTGGCTGGTGCTGCAAGTGTGGCTTTGCTTCAGTGGTGGTGGCTTCTCTGTGCCGGCTGGGGGTGGGKGGGGGTCCCTGTGGGGGCTGCAGTGTCCAGCTGCTGCTGGCACGGGTTGGGACTGGGAATTCTCCAGGAGCTCAGCAGCAGGAAACACCAGGATTCACCCCACACCGCTCTCCAGCCCGTTCCCAACCGAGTAACAGGCTGGAGCTGTGCCAGGGGGCTCCCCACGTGGGAATGGAGGGATGGAGAAGCCCTGCTCAGCCCGGCCGAGAAGATCCACATCTCCAGGAATTTCTTCCTGTCTCGGTCTGGGCTGTTTTGCATCCCAAAGCCCCTCGGCAAGCTGGAAGATGAAAGTGTTGACACAGCCACACTAAAATGGTGCCAGTCCTCCACAGGCTGCATCCCGTGGCAGCCACTCCGGGTGTGTGGCACAGATCCAGCACCTCTCCCACTCCTTCCAGCTTTCCAAGGCCCAGGGGGCTGCGTCCAGCCCGGGGCCTGTCCGGGTTTTGGGTGCTGTGGAGCAGAGCCAGCCCTGGATGCCCTCCTGCCTTCACGTCCCMCGGGAGTGCRTGTCACCAAGGCAGGGCTCCGSTCACTGTGGAAGGGTTGGGTYGGAAGGGATCCCAAAACTCATCTTGTTCCAACCCCCTTTCACTGAACCACCTTGCTCCAAGCCCAGCATTCCAGCAGACTCGTGATTCCATGCTGGTTTCCACATGCTGCCACAGTTTCTTGTGGAAAATATCCATTCCCTGGGTGGAGGCCACCATCTGGCAGGGCTTTGGCCACCTCGTGGCCACAGGACCCTCCCTCAGGCTCCCTCCTGTGACACTCATTTAATGCTGCACGGTTACTTTCCCTCAATAATTCCTATTTTCTCAGGGAAAAGAAAAATTCAAACTTTGATTCCCAAATTAGGCTTTTAAATAAAAGTGGCTTGAATTTTGGAGTTGGGCAAAGGAAGGACTGGGATTTACTCCCTTTAAGCCAGGCCCTCTCTTGTCTTACCCTGCTCTACTTCACCTCTTGTCATTTCTATAACTCCAGCTTTGATCTTTCCTTAATCTGAGCTATCACCCAAAAAACACAGGAAATTATTCTCTTGTAAGTGGGAAAATTATTAAATCATCATCTTACCAGTCTGAGCCAAGCACGGAGCTGCTGAGCTCCATGGAAGTTCATGGCAAACACGGGGTCAGCTGTCCTGGGAATGAGGTCTGAATTCCCTCCCGTTCCTGCTGCCCCCTCTGCCTGCTCTGTACAGTTCCAGTTATTGCTGGACTCCTCCTGGAAGGAATTTCTGTGGAGCAGAACAGTCTCCTGGACATCCTGTGAAGCACCAGTTCAAATTTCCGTTTGATCCCAAAAATCCCCCTTGGCACCAACGTGGGGACCACTGAACCCCGAGATCAGCACCCCTTGCTCTGGGAGACTCTTCCAGAGGGTTGGGAGATGTGCTACACTCCCAGCAAATCCCATAGCATTCCTCATGCACTTTACTGGGACAAAGCTTTGCCCCTGTGAGGAGAATCCTTAATTCCCAGTTGTGCTGCCCCCGGAGCTTCATCTTCCTCCTGCCCACGTTTTTTAGGGAAAGCTGTAAGACTCCTCCCATAACAATTTTTCCTGGCCAAGGGCGRTGGGTATGGATGGGAATCCACGGGCATCGGCACTCCTGGACTATTCTGTGCCAAGCTGCTGGGGTGTGCCACGGSCACGGGGGGCTCGTGGGGGGTTTGGGGTGCCCGCGGGGCGCTCACGGCTCCGTTCGTTGCAGGTTCCTCGTCCCCGGCTCGCCCCGGAACGCCGCTGGCCACGTGTGGGACCCCCCCGCCCCCGCCGCCCCGGCCCCCGTCCCGGCCCAAGCTGCCCCCCGGCAAACCCCCCGTCGGCGACGTGGTACGTGGGAAAGGGACGTGCCGGGGGGTGGAGGGCGGCATTCCCGCTCTGGAATGACACAGCGGAGGGGATTGAGGGACCAGCGGCCGTGGGGAGGSGTTGGGGTTCTCTAGAATTTGTCCTCTGGGATAAATTCCACGTGGGAAGGGCTGTACCCACCCCTGCTGCGCCAGCCTGGGGATGCCAGCCGGAGGGAAATCACAATCCACAGCCAGGGCAAAGGCAGGGAATGGGCTGAGAGGGGAATGYGCCCCAGGAAAGGGTTTGGGGGCAGAGCAGTGTGGATGCAGCTATCCCGGGAATCGTGCCTGGCTCACGGGGGATGCCTGGCCCCAGTTGCTGCCCCAGGCTGCTTCAGGTAAGTTGGGAGAGCTTTAGGATTGATGACAAGGATATAAAATGATCCCCAAAGGATCCCTAAGGAGCTGCTCCTCAGTGAGCTGGCACACGGTGGGCACTGCTCCCTTCCCGGTGCCGAGCCCATTCCATCCATGCCATGGCCCCTGGAGCTCCCATCCCTGGTATAGATGAGAATTCCAAACCCCCACGATGGTGGGACTAATCTATTTTTCCAGCTCCAAGCTAAAATGCCATTGGTCCTAAAAGAACCCAAGCCATTCCAATTTTTCCTCTGGGAGCAAGGGGCTGGGAGATCCTGAGGGTGCAGGCACAAGTTGGTTTGTTTGATGCAAATGTCCGTGTGCGGATTTTCTTTAACTTTGTGTTATTTTATGTTTCTCTCCAGTCCAGGCCTTTTAGCCCTCCTATCCACTCCTCCAGCCCTCCTCCGATAGCACCTTTAGCCCGTGCTGAAAGTACTTCTTCCATATCTTCCACCAATTCCCTGAGTGCAGCCACCACTCCCACCGTCGGTAAAAACCTACAGCACTGCTGTTCTTTCCCCTTTTCCCGCCTCGGAATGTCCTCGGATAATTCCTGGAGGCTTTTCGTTTGCTAGGTCGTTCCTCGGGGTCGGGTTCGTTTGTTTTCGTCGGGGTTTGAAGTGCTAAAAGGGATTCGAGGGGGGTGATGGATCAGGAGGGTGATGCTGCTAGGGGAGTTTTTCCAAATGTTGTGGGAAATGGATGTTTGGTGAAAGTGAAGGGCAATGTAATAGCAAACGTGGTTCTGGTCTGTAAATTGGGGCAAAATGAGCTTTTATTGCAGGGGATGCTCGTGCCTGGAGGGGAGTGGGGCTGGAAGCCAGACCTTGGGATCCAGGAGACAATGAATATTGAATCTCTTTGGATGTCTTAAATTCACACTTCCCCTTAAAGCCGTAACGGGAGAAGCGGTCTTGGAAAAGACTCTTCCAAACCATTGCGAGCAGAACAAAGTGCCGCACTTTCCTTTGGGAGGAGTGTCCCGAAAAACGCGGGGTTTGCCAAAACCCCGGGGGCCTGAGACAAGGAATGGGAATGAAGTCTGGCTGGCAGCTCCCGGGCTCCAGGCGCTGGGTCCCCCCGCGCCTCCCTCCTCCATCCCCTCCGTCCCCCCTGTCCCCTCTGTCGCGGCTGCCGGCGCTCCCTCCTCCATCCCCGCCATCCCATCGGCCCTCGCTTCCCGCAGCTCCATCTTCTCCCGGGAACACCTTCCCCCTTCGTCTCTTCTTCCCGACCCGCTGGAAAACCCAGCCTGGCGGGAGTTCCCCTGCACGGTGGCCGCAGCGTCGGTCACCGCTGTCGCCGCGGGGAGCGGTGGCACCGCCACCGACTCCGCCCGCGGTGCCCGGAAGGCGCCGGTGGCACCGAGCCCTCCCCGTGGGTTCGCCGGAGTCTCCGCCCGCGTGTCCGTCCTGTCGTTGCTTCKCTCTGGAGGTGTTGTGGGTGCCTGGAGCTGTTCCGGCTGTCGGTCGCTGTCACGGCTCCCTGCTGGCACAAACGTCCCCCGGAGCAAGGGGCGGCCAGCCCCGAGCGTGCCCTGTGCCGCGGTGGCCGCAGGGATCACGGGTCTGGAGGAGGGGACAGCCAGGCTGAGGACAGGGACGGTCACGGGGCTGCAGGAGGACGATGGGAGGGGGTTGAGGGCAGCTCCTGCCGCCTGGGGTCCCCTCAGGCTCTTAGTTTAGAATTTTTTTTCTCTCTCATGTATTTTTGGGAGCAAACGCTGCTGTTTGATGTTTTAATGACCTCCCCACGCTGAGCAGGGGGGATGGTGTTGCTGGGGAGGRGTGGGAGAAGCTGTGCCCAGCCCAGCAATTCCCACCTCCTCCATGGGGGTTTTCCTTGCAGGAAGCAAGGATCAGGGCTCTGGGGTCACCCCTGGGCTGGGGAACTCCAAAGGGGCAGCCAGGAAGAGCATTCCAGATTGCAGGTGTTGCACTTCCAGCTCCATGCATAGAATATCCTAAATGGGAAGGGACCCCAAGGACCATGGCCCTGCACAGACACCCCAACAATCTCACCCTCTCCCAGAGAGCRTTGTCCAAAGGCTCCTGGAGCTCTGGCAGCCTTGGGGCCGGGACCATTCCCTGGGGAGCCTGTTCAGTGCCCACCACCCTCTGGGAGAAGAACCTTTCCCTGAAATCCAAACTAAACCTTGGGAAAAGCCGGATGAGGGACAGGCAGGGGCAGATAGGGTTTGGGAGCTGCACTGGGAAAGCACGTCCTTGTCCCCAAGGCAGGGGTGGGCACTGGCGCTGGGTGAGCATCCAGGAAAATCCATAGCAGGGGAGGGAACAYTTCTAATTCCAGAACGAGGAGAAGCTGGGGTGGAAGGCGTGCAGGGATGGGCAGGTCTGGGATGATCGGGGGCCACTGCAGGTGCCGGGGGGCTGGCACACCCCAACGCCGCTGGGGCTGGAGTCTGGCTCCTCCCCGTCTCCCGTTCCCTGGGGCAAAGTCCGGCGGAGTTTGTCCCGGAGCACGCGAAGGGTCGCTCCATCTCCGTGTCCCCCGTGCCGTTCCGGTGTGCTTTCCTCGTTGGTGGCGTGTCAGTGTGGATAACCCCCGGCAAAGCGAGGAGCTGTCGTTCCCGTGTCGGTGCCCTCGCGTCGTTTCTCTGTGTCTCTCCGTTGATACAAGTGCGCTGCTTTTGGTTTCACTTGGGATCCGTGTTTTCATTCTTTTTTTTTGTTGTTTGTTTGTGTGTGTGTGTGTGTTCTTTTTTTTCTTCTTTTTTCTTTTCTTTCCTTTGCGTTCTTTTCTGCTCGTGTTTATCAGAGGATGATGCTTTTATTGACAAACTGCCCGCGTTTGAAAGGCGCAGTGAAACGCCGGCAGGTACTGTACTAGCAGGGAGTTTTCCAAGAAATCCGCCTCCGGAGCGGCACCCACCGCTCGCAGCACCTTGCATGACAGTTTCTCAGTGACTCAAAGGACTTGGAGGTGCCAGGTTGTCACCTCCCGAATTCCAAAAGGTTCATTTAGCGGCTCGAAAAGCTGTTTTTCCCCCCCACCCCACCACCACCCCGTCCCGAGTTATTCCAGCGTGGTGTCCAGCGTGGCTTTGTGGCAGCGCAGGGAGCCGGTGGTTGCGATGGGAAAGGGAAGATTCCAGCTAGGATCTGCTGCTCTGTGTGCGTGTGTCTGGTGATCTGCAAGTGTTCTGTCCTGAGATGCGAGAGAAAACACCCACGTCTCACTGTCACTGCGTGTGCACTCCGGCGTGGCATGCGGAGCGGCATCCCAGCATCCCGCCGGGAATGCTGGCGGCGGCGGCGCCGGAGGGGCGGAGGACACGGCATGTTTGGCCAGCGTTAGAACACGCTGACGGAGTGCATGAGCCGACAAGCCTCTTCTACCGTAGCCAAAAAAAAAAAAAAAAAAAAAAGAGAGAAAAAAAAAAAACCCTCCAAACTCCTCACCGAGCGGGCAAAACGACTCTTCCATCTGGGCTTCCATAGCTTTGCTTCCCGCTTTCTGTCTCCCACGGCAACGCCCGCGCGTGGAGCCCCCGTCCCCGCACGTCACCGCCCTGCAGCGCTCGCCCCCTCCCCGTAGCGAGGTAAATGACCTGCTCTGTGACTCACACTGTGTCCTTCTCTCTCCCTCTCCTGAACCTTTCCCATCCCGCTTCAACTCCCGGCCATACAGAGAATGAACAGCCTTCCCTCGTTTGGTTTGACAGAGGAAAGTTTTATTTGACTTTCGAAGGTAAGTAGTGCAAAGCATCCCCGGTAACCGCTCGCTCCCCTCGCTCTTGCTCTCTCGCTCCCGGGGTTCCCTTCCGAGGCTCCATCCGATCCAGCTTTTCCGTGCCAAACGCTATGGCTACTTAGATGACATCGCCGGTCCGACCGGAATCGTTTTTGATTTGATTTATGCCATTTGTCCCCATCATCATCTCTTTCCTCGTTGGTTTGTTTGTGCCAAAAAAAAAAAAAAAAACCAAAAAATTAAAAAAATCCGACCCGAACGAACCAAAAACCCCAAACGAACATCCCGAATATTCCCAGACGGAGGCTGCGGTGAACACCAGGGAGCGGAGCCGCTTGCACTGCCGAGGAACTTGACTCTGTCAACCAGGGCTTCTCTCTGCTCCCCCCGCGAGCTGCTCGTTCTGGGTGTGGTTAATGCAACCCCAAAGGGGGTTCCCTGCCTCCTTCCCACCTCCCATCCCAGTTTTCGGCAGCGAGGGCTCCGGGAATGTGCCGGCACTGCCGGCACCAGCCCTGAGCTGCTGTCGGGTTGCGCTGCTGGGGTGGCTGTTGGAGGTGCTGGAGGTTTTGAGATCTCCCGTGGGTGAGGAGTGTTGGGAAGGATGCAGGGATGGGAAAAACTTGGTTTGGGGCTGATGGCACCGGCTCGCAGAAGTGTCACGTCCCAGAGAGGGCCAAGGGTGAGTGGCCATTCCCGCTCCAAGAGCCTTGAGGCTTTGGGGGAAGCTCCATCTCACAGGCACCGAGCCACATTTTCCTTTTAGAAACAGAAAAGCAGGAAGCAGGAATAGGTGTTTAAATCCCCAAGGAAACACTTCGGAGGTGTTGTGGTGCTTGCAGGCAGAGCTGGATGTTGCTGGCACGGGGTGTGCCAGGGCACAATTCCCCTGTGTGATTCCCAAAGTGCGTCCTCTCCCGCAAAGCAGTGGCCCGGGATGGCACTGCCCGGCTGAGGAGCACGGGCTGCTCGGGATCGTGGAGCAGACCCATCCCGGCGGGAGTGATGGCTGAGCAGCAGCACAAGGCAGGGATCAGGGTGGTGGGGACCAGGGGGGTTGGCTCCTTCCTTTCCTCCTTTTCCCTTGGCCCCACTCCAACAATTCCTGCTTCGATGGTCCCCACTCCAGCGGCATCTCCCAGCTCAGACGCGGGAGGGGGTCATGGAGGAGCTGCTTCCTCCTGATGCTCGGTGCAGTTTTGCTGCTTCCAGCTAAAAACCCTGCCTGGGTTTCCTTTTCCTGGTGCTCTGGGAAGAGCTGAGAACAGCAGGGACTGCGTTATCCCTCAGCACCGATATTCCAGCACCGCATTCCCCCTGCTCTCTGCTTCCTCCTGCCCCAGCACTGCACATCCACCTTTTGGGGGTTCTCTTGTGCTTGGAGTTTTAACCTTGTATTGGAATTCTCGGACTTGGTTCTGGTAGTGTGAATGGTCTGGAGCGCGGGGTGGGATTGTCCCGGGAATGCAGGAGCATGGCACCGCCTCCGGGCTCATCCCACATCCCGGGAAGGAGCTGTCTCCCTTCCACATGCTGGATTTCCTGATTTATCTCCAAATATTTAAGCCCAGCTTTCAAATATAAAAGGTAAACTGTGATGCTCATCTGCAGGGAAGTGAGAGGAGATTTGCTGAGTTTGGCATCTGGAACTCAGGGCGTGGAATGCCAGAAGGGAAATCAYGGTTTCTTTCTGGATTTGGGATTTTTTGGTGCCAAGATCCGTGTGTTTGCAAAGCGTGGGGTTGTTTGTTCCTGTGTGAAGAGGAATGTGATGCTCTCCTGGCTACATGTGCAGAGTCTTGTACCAGGATCCCTGGCTATTCCACAGCTATTTTTCCACCTTTTGTAGGGAAAAATAAGGGAAATTATTGGTCTGCTGCTTGTGACTTGATCCAAAGCTTCATAAAGTGGATTTATTTTTTCTCTGTTATTATCAGGTCATTTATCCAAATGAAAAGTTTATAGAAATGACTTCTGGAGCAGGAGCTGAAAATGCAGGTTTGGGGTGCAGTTGTGCCACGGTAACTGGATTTGTCTCTCAAGTTTCGGGAAAAATATTCCAGTGCTTAAATAGATTATACTTTTCCCTTTTAGTAAAAACCTTAGTGTAAAAACTTATTTATTCTCTGAAGCCATGAAGGGAAGAATTGATGGATTCATGAGGGAAGAGTGGAGGGAAATGTGAACCCCAGTTCCACCCACATGACTTTTATTCCAAGTTGGATTAGAAATGAGGATGTTTTGCTGTTGCTGCTGCTCAGATGGACTCACATTCCCACAGCCCAGCTGAGCCTGGTCGTGGGGATCCATTATCCCTTATTCCTGCACGGATGGGTTTWCATTCCGGAGAATCAAGGAATCTCATCCACGTGCAGAGAAACAAGGGAAAAACGAGAGATGGGATATGAGGAAAAAGGTGTGGTGGTGTGGGAGATCCCCGCCCCTTTTTCCATGCCCTGGTGCAGGGTCCAGGCTAATCCCAGCTGCCTTTGGAGTGTGTGTGTTTGGGAGTGGCTTTTTCCTTTTCCAAGGAATTGCCAAGCCCTTTCCTCGTGCCTTCCCTACGAGATGAGCCCCGTGCTCCTCTGCTGGGTGACACCTCCGGTTTTCCCCCCTCCACAGCCAGACTTTGTGGATGTTTTTGCATCCCATCTGTATTTCTGGGTGGATGCAGTGGGAATATCCCCGTGCTGGGATATCAGGTGGGTTTGATGCTCTGGGTGGGGAGCAGGGATGTGCTCCCTGATCACCCCTCAGGAGTGTCTGTGGAAAGGATTTAYGGAAAATGGGGTACCCCATGGTCCCCTCTGTCACAGGGTTTTGGGRTTTGGTGTCCCGTGGTTTGGGGGAGCTGCCTGTGCCCTCCCACTCAGCTGGAACTGTGTCCGCTCTCCGGCGGGATGTCCATCAGGGAATCCCTGATGGATATGCTGGGGCTGTGGCCTCAGGAGCAGGAGGCTCTGGGGTCGTTAGGATAATTAATGTGTGTGTGGCAATGGGTCTGGTGCGTGTGGATGAGACGTTCCAGCTGCTCATCCAGGAACACTGGGATACACTCCCTGAGCATCCTCATCCCGGGCTGCAGCTGGAATCACGGATTCCCCTGAGCCTCTTAAGAGGTATGGCCRAGAGGGACACGTGTGGCTCCATCAATTTTTTACACTTTTAGGCTGCATTAGACATTTGAAGGGAAAATCCCTCATCTGYGCCTCTAGGAAAGAGCACTTAGGATTTCTCCATTGAGGCGTGGGTGCCTTGGAAAGGTGTCAGGAATCCTCCGTGTTRGTGGAAAGCAGAATTTTCCCCATTAATGTATCCAAACTCCAAGCCTAATTGAAGCGACAGAAGTCCTTTCCCCCGGGAGATGTCACAAATCCCGCTTTCCTGCTCCCAAACACTCGTATTTCCTCGCACAGCAATGGGAAGCASCAGAGAAAGAAGGGAAGGGATAATTTTTGAGGACAGCCCAAGCAGAAGAGCAGGGACTCACCAGGAACACGGCATTTCGCTCTGCTTTGCTTCCCCCTCATCCGCTGCCTGCGGAGGTGCTGCCCTTCCCTGGGAAGGCACTGGAATTCCTACGGCTTTGGCTGGAGCTGGCACKTGCTCGCATGCTCCGAACAAACCCCGGGCTGGATCCATCCCCCCTTTCACCCGCCTGGCAACGAAGGTGACGGAGTGAGGGGGTCCCTGGATAAGGTGCCCCTCTGGAGACCTTTGCTGTTCCTTTTTAGCTGGTTTGGGGCAAAATAATCCTCGTGCTTAACCTGGTGTACGGAATACGGTGGGAAAAAAGGTTCCAAAATGGCGTGGTGTAAGAAATGGGCGAGGCTGAGCCGGCAGTGCCAGGGCAGGGAGTGCCCTCTCCAGGATTTTTTGGGTGCCTGTGGGATCAACACCTTGTGGGTGAGCAGACATTAACCCCGGGCTGATCTTCGGATACTTTCCCTGGGGAAGAGGTGAGGGCTTGGCCGTGCCAACCCCACGCTCCCGTTGGTGGTGGGCACGGAGGGTGGGCCATGGTCCCACACAGGGTTTCCAGCACGCCCGGGGCTCCTGAGGCGCACCCGCAGTGACGATTTCATCCTTAAATATTCTTTTGGAGACAAGAACTCCTAGCTAGCAAAGGGAAACCTGAGGGTGATCCTGCAGGGCTGAATTATCTTAGAGCCTTGAGAGCGTCCATGGATTTGCAGCACCACCAAAGCAARCTTTTTTGGTTTTTTTAACTGTAGGATCCTAGAATGGTTTGGGTTGGAAGGGACCTYAAATCTCAGCTCATTCCACCCYCTGCCATRGGCAGGGACAACTTCCATTAGACCAGGTCGCTCCTGTCCAAGCTGGAATCCAGGAATCCAGGGGCAGCCACAGCTTCTCTGGACGATCTGTGCCAGTGCCTCCATTTTTCCAAGTTCCTGATGCTTTGCAGATTTCCCGTAGGGCACCGAGGGTTTGGGGGAGCGAGTGGGATGCCGAGGATCCTCTTGGCACAGCGGGCAGGAGAGGGGATTGCAGGAGAGGGGATTGCAGGAGAGGGGATTGCAGGAGAGGGGATGGCAGGGGTCCCCTGATCTTGGGGGGCCAGCAGGGGCAGACGCCACCACCCCAAGCCCCACGGGCAGCCCGAGCTGTGCGGGGCTGCCCCAATGAACCCTCCCCCCAGCCCCTTTTTGCGGGGCCCAAAAAGCGACTGCAAAAACTGTCATGCAAAGCCTGCCGCGTGGCAGCCCCCGCGCCGGGGGGGCCCCGCATGCCGCTCCCGCCCGGGCATCCTCCATCCTTTTCTTTGCTTGCTTCTGGAAGCGGGGAGGGAGCGGGGAAAGATCATTTGGAAAGCCTCATCCGGCGCCGGGGGGATTCGCGGCGATGATTTGCCCATCCGGTCAGGCCGGGGGTGCCGGGGGAGCGGGGTCGTGGCTGCCGGCCGGTGCCAAGGGAGGCCTTTGCTCTGTTTTAGGGTCGTCGCGGGGCCCCAGCCCCCTGACCATGGGGGCACAGGACACGCTGCCCGTGGCCGCCGCCTTCACCGAGACCGTCAACGCGTATTTCAAAGGCGCCGACCCCAACAAGTAGGTGCCGAGCGGCGGGGAAGGCGTGTCCCTATCGGGGTTTTGGGGTTGGGACGGGCGGTGGGAGGGAGGCGGGAGGTGGTGCGGGCTCAGCGTGTGCCCGTTGGGGTGTCCAGGGGCAGGACGCTCCTGGAGTGCCCCGTTTAAAAGTGCTTCTGCTGGGACAAAGGGAAGTGGTGACTCCTTGGGTGAGGAAACTCAGAGAGCAGCCCGGGAAGGGTGGCAGGGTGGCTGCACCTTCCTTCCGCATGGCCAAACTGGGATGGCATTCCAGCAGAATCTCCCAGGGTTTTCCCACCTGTGTTTTAAAAAATAATAGCTAAAACCCAAAAGCGCAGACCGAAGACAARTGAATTGAACTGACACGCTGAATGACMGCAAAAATAAGAAGCTTTAAACACAGGAGGGATATTTCAGACTATCCCTGCCAGCCCTTGTGCTGTTTGTGCTCTCTCTGAGGCCACCAGAGGGTGACTCCCCCGATTTATGGGGTGGCGAGCGGGGACCGACCCCTCCCTCCGTGCCGCGCGTTGAGCCCCCGTTCGCTCCCCCCGGGTGTCCGCGCCAGGTGCATCGTGAAGATCACGGGGGAGATGGTGCTGTCCTTCCCGGCGGGCATCACCCGACACTTTGCCAACAACCCCGCCCCGGCCGTGCTCACCTTCCGCGTGCTCAACTACAACCGCCTGGAGCACGTCCTGCCAAACCCCCAGCTCCTCTGCTGGTAAGCTCCTGCCTCGCCCGCATCCCGCGGGAAGGGCGCATTCCGGACGAGGAAGGTGTTYGCAAAAATATGTGTGGCCTGGAGTATCTACCTTGGAAGCATGGCCTGGTTTTGGGAAGGAAACTCTCAAGACCTTAAATACTTCWTAAAATCACAGAATGGTTTGGGTTGATAGATCATCAAGATCATCCAATTCCCATGGGCAGGGACACCTTCCACTATCCCAGGTTGCTCCAAGCCCTGTCCAGCCTGGCCTTGGACACTTCCAGGGATCCAGGAGCAGCCACAGCTTCTCTGGGAAATCCATKCCAGGGCCTCCCCACCCTCACAGCCAGGAATTCCTTCCCAATATCCMATCTATCCTTGCCCTCTGGCAGTGGGAAGCCATTCCCTGTGTCCTGTCCCTCCATGCCTTGTCCCAAGTCCCTCTCCAGCTCTCCTGGAGCCCCTTTAGKCACTGCAAGGGGCTCTGAGGTCTCCCAGGAGCCTTCTCTTCTCCAGGTGAGCACCCCCAGCTCTCCCAGCCTGGCTCCAGAGCAGAGGGGCTCCAGCCCTGGAGCATTTCTGTGTCCTCCTCTGGACTCCACATCCTACTGATGTTGGGAAGCAGCTCTGCAGGGAGGGTCTCACCTGAGCAGAGCACRGGGGCAGAATTCCCCCTTTCCTGCTGCCCACACTGGGGGATCAGCCCAGGACTTGGGGGGTTCTGTGTGCCAACGCACAYGGATCAGGACAAGCCAGAGATGTGCAGGAGGGAGCCAACATTTCTCTGGATGTGGGATTGAGTGCGGTCCCTGTGCTTTGTAGAACAGCTGTCTCCTGCCGAGGCAGGCGATCCAAAGGGTTCCTTCTCCCTCTGTGCAGTGACAACGTGCAGAGTGACACCAACTCCAAGGAGTTCTGGGTCAACATGCCAAATCTGATGACTCACCTAAAGAAGGTATCGGAACAGAAACCACAAGCCACCTATTACAATGTGGATATGCTCAAATACCAGGTAGGGGTTTTTTTGTAAGACAGAACCGTGCCAAACCCCGAAAAGCGTGCTGAGTTGTAGATGTAAAAAACGGTGTTTCCCTAGTGCAGAGAGGAGCTAACGTGAGGTGGGGGCGTGTTGTCCCGCTTGCCCCTCCTTTGTGGCACCGGGCTGCCCGGCTTTGAGCCCAGCCCTGAGTTCAGGGGGGATTCCGGGCACCGCCCCCTCTGAAACCGAATGCCATGTCCGCGTCCGTAAAACGGGATTTCTCCCTTCAGCCCTACGGAAACTAAATGTTTTTTCTGTCATTTTGGAAGGTATCTGCCCAGGGTATTCAGTCTACTCCATTAAACCTTGCAGTGAGCTGGCGGTGTGACCCTGCAAGCACTGACCTCCGCATCGACTACAAATACAATACAGAGGCAATGACCACACCGGTAGCTCTAAACAACGTCCAGTTCCTCGTCCCCGTCGACGGAGGAGTAACCAAACTCCAAGCTGTGCTTCCTCCCGCTGTCTGGTAAGGATTGCTCGCCCTGTCTGTGCCGTGTCCTTGCCTAGAACTCCCGTCCTGCTGCAGGGTGGGAGCTGGGGGCACGCTGGGGACCCAAACCTGCCCTCCTCTTGCAGGAGGAAACGTGGAACCTCGCTCTGATTCATTTTTTCTTGCTATTCCCATAAAAAAAATGGTTGGAGATGAATGCACGTGTGCAGGCAGCAGAGCATCAGCCCTTATTTTGTGTTTTGGCTGCTTTATCCAGGGCTCAGAGGGATGTGCAGCCATCACTGCCATAGGGACAGGGTGCCCCGAGAAGTGTGGCTGCCCCATCCCTGCAAGTGTCCAAGGCCAGGTTGGATGGGACTTGGAGCAACCTGGGATAGTGGAAGGTGTCCCTGCCCATGGCAGGGGCTGGAACTGGATGAGTTTTAAGGTCCCTTCCAACCAAACCAGTCTGGGATTCTGGGATTCTACGGAGGGATGTGTGGTTATTGCTGCTGTAGGCACCGGCACGTTTCCATTGCCCACTGCTCACCTGCAATCCAAGAACAGCATTTTCCTGCTCAGCTCCTACAATCATTGAATCGTTGTGGTTGGAAAAGCCTTCTAAGGATATCCAGTCCAACCATGAACCCAGCACTGCCAAACCCACCAGGTCAAACCCAAATCCAAGCTCCCAGAATTGTCCCCCCACCCCAGCCCTCACAGCCTTTAGCAAAATCCAGATGACTCCTTGGCAATTCCTTGATTCCTACAGAAACGCTCTCCTTCGTGTGTTTGCAGGAATGCCGAGCAGCAAAGGATATTGTGGAAGATCCCTGATATCTCCCAGAAGTCAGAAAATGGAGGTAACCCTGCAAATATGCATGGCATTAACTCGGGATCCTTCCATCAGACACCGACCCGATAAATGTGCCGGCACACGAGCCCAGGCACTCGGATTCCTGCCGGGGCTTGCCAGGAGAATGCCATTTAAAGTGTGGAGCTTAAAAAGCAGGGCTCTGTGCCTCCGGTGCTGCCTTGCCAACCACCCTGGCATCACGAGGGGCATCAACACACCGGGCTGGGACTCGTGGGGGTTTGCCAAGCCCTTTGCTGCCCTGCGTTCGGGAGAACACAGAAACCCCGTTCGCACCGCCGTTGAGGGGCTCACGGCCTCCCACGAGCGGCTTTTCCACGCGCAACCCACGCTCTCAGCTGCTCCGGGGCTGCCAAGCCAAATCCTGCCGGGAGGACGAGGGGGGGTTCTCCGGGGGGCTGCTGCGGGCTCGGGCACCCGCGGCGCTCCGGGCATGCCACCGCGGGTGCSGGCGCCGGGATGCTCCGAGCGCCTCTCCGCGCTCCTCAGGGGCTCGCGTGGGCTTCCCGTTGCAGGTGTGGGGTCGCTGCTGGCGCGGTTCCAGCTGGCGGAGGGGCCGAGCTGCCCGGCCCCGCTGGCCGTGCAGTTCACCAGCGAGGGCAGCACCCTGTCCGGCTGCGACATCGAGCTCGTGGGCGCCGGCTACCGCTTCTCCCTCATCAAGAAGAGGTTTGCGGCAGGTAAGCGCCTCCCCGGCGGTTCCCCTCGGGATGGCGGCGTCCCTAAAGGTCCCCTCTGGCTCTGCCGGGATGCCRGGAATGCTGCTGCTGTGTGTTTGTTGGCGGCTCGAGCCCAGAGCTGCCGCCGCGTGCAGCTCCCCTGCGGGCAGTGAGTCCTGCTGCCGCTTCCCAGAGCCTTGGATTTCATGGCTCGTTCCTGCACGAAAGGCAAGGTCTGGGATCTCCACGGGATCTCCAGGAAGAGCTTTTGCCCCGTTGCTGCAGAGAAATACCAGGATTTTTCCTYGTATTCGTTGCTGCAGAGAAATGCAAGGATTCTCCCACACGGCCGTGGGCGCAGGGCTGGCGGAGGTGGGCGAGGACTCCTGGGAATCAGGGCTGCTCCCTCCCCTCAGCTGATTTCTGATCCCGTTTCTAGGTAAATATTTGGCGGATAACTGATGGAAGCTTATGCAAGTCTATGGAAAATACTATGGAAAATACCCAAGGACTGCTGTGCGTGGAACGGGTTTTAATTACGGTTTAAGGAAAATGAACTAAATCCTGCACTCGGGACATTTCTGTTGGAAGTGTCGACAACTTTCAGCATTTTTTTTCCTTGGAAAACACCGTCTTGACCAGTCCTCCAGTATTTACTTCTAGATGTAACATTGTTAATGGTTTTAAAATGTAATTATTGTATTTGTAAATGGTACTCATTCCAGTAAGGCTGTATTTTGGCAGTTAGACCACTTGAGTTTTAGCATTTTACCATTCATGAACTGGATGTAATTTAAACTGTGGTATATAAATCTAATAGTAGTACTGTTGAATGGCACAATGCTTACCGAGGTAGATTACATTTTGTCCATATATACAATTTAAATCCAATACTGGCATAGCTGTTATGAAGGGGGTGCCTCATCAAAAGAGAGCTCAGTAGAGCCCGCAGGCTGATTCCATTTTCCTTCAGCCCTCAGTACGTCTCACAGCGACCAAGAAAAAGCTCAACCTTCAGGTTTGGCTGGTTTAACTCCAGAAAAAATACGATTGGAAAGGTGGAGGTTCCTACGACAGTCTCCCAGGAAAAAAAAAAAAATCTCACTTCTGCGAGGAGCGCTTGCTCCAMATTTCCAGCGTGCCCCGTGTTCTCTTCCAGCTGCAGGTTCCCTGTTGGAATGCCAGCAGCGCTTCCCTGCCCCGTGTCCGTGTATTTTGCAGGGACACAGATAAGGAAAGAAGCAGCAAAGGGGCTGGGTGGTGACTGTGAGCTCACAGCACCGGCAGGAAATGTCACTGCTGGCTTTGAGGATGCGTTTTCCGAGCTGCCTCCGGATGCTCGGTTGCGTTTTTACGTTGCTTTGCTCGCTTTTTCTGCCTTTCCCCCTCATTTTTGGAAGCTCTACGGGTTCAGAAAATGCTTTAGAGATGCAGCCCCTCCTGCCTCTCCATTTTAGCACTCAGGCAGGAAAATGTGTGTGGAAAAACACTGGGAAGCAATTCCCCRGGGAACAGGAGCAGCACGGGCAGGAGCCCCGCTCGCCATCACTGGGAGCAGCTGTCTTGTAGAGATGGAAAAACACATGGAAGTGCTAAACCGGAGGCTGGGRGATAAATATTATCCCTCTGTGTTTTCCCTGGGAGCTGGTGTCCCGCTGTGTGCTGCTCATTCCCGTGGATCTCGGTCTCATCCTGCTCCTGGCAACACGGTGAGAGCGTTGGTGGCATTAACGGTGCCGCATCAGCTGAGATGAGGAGCTTCTTAAATGGGAGAATTTGGCAATATTGGGGGAAAAAAAAGAAGGAATCTTCGTCAGATTAAACACAGATGCACAGAGGAGCACAGGAGCATCCTCTGACCGGGGTGCTGGGACTTTGGGAATGTGTAAGGTGACAGAAAGCGCTGATTTTACAGTCACAAATGTTGCCAGGATTAGGGTYGGGCACGTTGGGAAGTGCTTGCTCACGGAGCAGTTTGGAGGGATGTAGGAAAACAGAGATCCGTGCCCATCTTAAAAGAAAAGGAGGAAATGTGGAGATATTCCAGGTGTGAGGTGGCTGCCAGGCTGAGATGTGGGGGTGAGCTGTGTGTGTGTGTTCACAAAAGGCAGCAGCAGGAAAGAAAAAGCACAATTCAGTCCTGCAAATTCCCACATCGTGGCAAGTTTTGGGAGTGCACTCCCCAGTGCTCCTGCATGGAGTGTTCCACTCCATGAATGATTTTGCCCCCTGAACTGGAAATATGTWTAAAGTGTGTAACCCACCCCTTTCTGACACAGAAATATAGGGCAAACCCTAAGAATCAGTTCCATGGTCTGTACAATCGTTTCAAACCCATCCTTCCAAAAGAGATCTATGGCATAGGCCTGAAAAAAAATGCTTTTATAATGTAAATATTGCCAGAACATAGAGATTTTACTTTATATTTCRTTTGAAAGACAAGGTGTTTACATTAGCATTGGGTTTCTGAATGCTTTTTCAAACAGAAAAACCCATAACCCAAAGCTCCCACGCTCATCCCGTTTGAGCTGTCAAACAGAACAGAGGTCACTTTTTTGGGATGCAGCCCCCGTGGCCTGGGCAGAGAGATGGGAACAGTCTGGGACATTTTGTCCCGTTTTTGGGACAAACTGGTTGGATTGGGGTGTGCTGGCACGCTTCCAGCCCCACAGGGATCCATCCCTGCTCCAGCCAGTGGCAGGTGACACCATCCCTGTGACACTGGGACCAAGAGCAGCGATTTGGGACAGGTTTTTCCATACTGCTCTGGCCAATTTTTGGCACAGTGTTTTCCCAGAGTTTTCCAGGGAAGCCGGTTTTGTTGGGGGTTTAACACCTGTAGYGTTCAGGGCATTCAAGCTCCGCAGGCTTCGCATCCAGGCAGGGAAAAGTGTGTATTTTCAGGGAATTCATGTGTTTGGAGCTCCCTGCCCCCTCGCAGAGAGCAGCTCTGGCAGCAGAGGTGAAACTGCAGCGATTCGGTTGTGTGGAAATCAAGTGCAGTTTATACAGATCCCAGACTGGWTTGGGTGGGGAGAGACCTTAAAAATCATCCAGTGCCACCCYCTGCCATGGGCAGGGACACCTTCCACTATCCCAGGTTGCTCCAAGCCCCATCCAACCTGGCCTTGGACACTGCCAGGGATGGGGCAGCCACAGCTTCTCTGGGAAATCCATTCCAGGGCCTCCCCACCCTCACAGGGAGCAATTCCTTCCTAATATCCCATCCACCCCTGCCCTCTGCCCAGCACTGGCACCACTGAGCTCAGCAGCACCCRGATCCATCAGAGTAAACAGAAGGATAAATTAAGAAGGCATTAAATAATAAATATGTGGATGCATGCACAGAAAGGCTTTAGCTCCGTTACTTCCGTGGACCTTTCCCTTTAGACTRTGTGCTCAGCAACCTCTCCCAAAGGAATTTTCCCCTGGGAATTTGGGAGCCCACGCCTGCAGTGTCAAGGTCCCACTGACACAGCAGGAGGGTTTTTCCCCATGGACACCTCCAGACTTGGATTTTTACATGTTAGGACCAGGAAGGAATTTTTTTTGCAGCTTTTCTCCTCTTTGTTGCAAACAGTCCCAATCCTCAGCCAGCTCATGGTGCTCCTCACAGGAGACCTTTCAGAGCAGTTTTCTACTTTAACAATATTTCTTAGTAACTATGAAATCTGCCAGTAGTATGAAGCACCACCAAATAATGAGCTTTTCACGGTGTCTGCATTTGTTCTTAAATATCTCTCCCCTGTTTCAAGCTTCTTATTTTTGCTGTCATTCAGTATTTCAGTTTAATTCATTTGCCTTTGGTCTGCCCTTTCGGGTTTTATCTATTATTTTTTAAAACATAGGTGGGAAAACCCTGGAAGTTTCTGTTGGAATTCCATCCTGTTTTGGCCAGGCAGGGAGGGGATAGGGAGGGAAGGTGCAGCCACCCTGCCCCCCTTCCCGTGCTGCTCTCTGAGATTCCTCCTGCACGAGCATCACACAAAGAGTCACCACTTCCCTTTCTCCCAGCAGAAGTCTCGGCTGGAGTGCACAGAAAAGGTGACAGATTTTTAAATTACCTGAGTCAAACATTTTTTTCCCTACCCTTTTGTTGTTTTCAAGTGGAAATATCTTGGATAAAACCCTTAATTTTGAAGCTTGTCATGACCAAATTATGTGACATCATCTTCTAATTTCCTGGTAAGAAATTACTGTCTCAAAGATTTCATCTCATAGCTAAAATTCTTCTCTTCTTTTTCTCACAATTTCCCAGGGAAATTARTCCGTGTAGAGCCGGGGAGGTTTCATGATAATCAGGATGCTTTCAATCAGGATTTTAATTCTTATCTCACTGCAAGGCTAGGAAAAGATTTCCAGGAATACTCCCTGCTCCTGCCTGGCCTCCCCTGTCCCTTTAGGAGGGGTGATGCTGCTGGCAATGGTTCTTGGAACCACAAATTAAAGGTGGTGATGTCTCCAGAGGTTTGTGGACGAGCAGGATGTGGGGGAACACACCAGGAGCTAGTGAGGTGTTTGGGATAATCCCTGTCTTTCTGGGAATCGCCAGGGATGTGCCSTCCTGCTGTCGGATTGCTCACCCATGCGGGAAGGGGTTTTCCTCTCTGAAACACTCCAAGGTGGATGAAATCCTCTGGATGCTTGGATGGCRTAAAACATACGGAGATGTGTGGTGGACTGAGGGAGGAATGGAGTCGGGACGTGCTGGGAAGCTCCCAGGGCCCGGGATGTGGGACAACCCCAGCAGCGAATCAGATCTCCCCAGGTCTCACCCCGTACCATTTTATGAACTCCCTCATGTATAAAATGTTTATAAATATTTGTGGATGAAGAGACACAGGTCTATTTTTAAGATTTAAGTTAAATAAGTTAATGAATGGCTGGCCTTTTCTGCCTAAACGTGCAATGAGATATATTATACCTTTAGTCTACGATGGCCTAGGTACTGCTTAGTCTGTGATGAAAACTTTGCTGCTTTCCTACTGTTCTCAGAGAAAAATTTAAAAAACCTATAAAAGACGTACAGGTTTGTTGCACAGGGACTACTGCAGCGAAGCTTTGTATTTGACCACTGGTAATATGAATGTGTTGTATTGACTTGTTGAAGATAATCATGAAACAACATATTTTAAATGTTACTTGCCTTATAGATTAGAGTACGACTATGTGGATATCATTTTTGTAAATACTGTTTTTTATAAATGTCTCTCCTCCATCCTCCCCGCCACCCATTTCACCGACTCTCGAATATGCAATTATTTACCATGCGGAACGTTGTGACAAAGAAACCCCCACGTCCGAACAAAGTTTATTCATTCTATACATAAGGACCACATGAAATACCCAATTGAGTTGCAATTTAAATGTGATTATTATTATTTTTTTTTCCTTGAAAATAAACAAAAAACTGTAAAACATTTCTTTTTCTAAGGGAGTTTTGCTTCCACGTGCAGGAGCACCTAGAGGAGCGGGCAGAGGTGTTGAAGGCTGGCTCAGAAAAGGGTCCCCGGTCCCTAAAAAAGGGTCCCTTCCCTGAAAAGGGTCCCTGGCCCAAAACCCATAATTCCTGCTGGAGTCCCAGCACGGGACAGGTTGGGGTTGGCATGTGGGGACACAGGAGGATCCATAGGGACTGTGGGAATGGATGGACCTTGAGGGAATGCATRGGGCTGTGGGGGTTGAGGGATCCGTGGAGGCCATGGGGACAAGTCAGGGCTGTAGGGACATGTGGGGTCTGTGTGGATCCACAGGGATGAGGGGAATCTGTGAGGCCATGGAGACCCACAGGGGCCGTAGGGACATTTGGGGCGGCTGTGGGAACTTGGGGGGGCCATGGGGACCTGCGGAGGTCACAGAGACACTCAGGAGCCATGAGGATATAAGGGAGCTGTGGGGACACATGGAGACCATGGGGCCACCTGGGATCTTTAGGTATATGTGGGATGTGTGGGAGCTGTGGGACCATGCAGGACCTGTGGAAGCTGTGGGAACCCATAGGAACCTRTAGGGACTGTAGGGACACACAGGGACCTGTGGAAGCCATGGGGACCTGTGGAAGCTGTAGGATTATTTAGGAGCCATGGGAACCTCTGGGGACTTTAAGGGAGTACAGGGACCTGTAGAAGCCGTGGGGACATGTGGGAGCCATGGGGATGTGTGGGGACTGTAGGGGCACAGAGGGACCTGTGGAAGCCGTGGGGACATGTGGAGGCTGCGAGAACCTAGGGAGACTGTAGGAATATGTGGAAGCCATGGGGACATGCAGGAACCTGTGGAAGCTGTGGGGACCCGTGGTAGCCATGGGGACCTGTGAGGGCTGTGGGGACACACAGGGACCTGTGGGAGGTCTATTGGGACACAGGGACCTGTGGAAGCTGTGGGGAGCCGTAGGGACACACAGTCCGTGAGGACGGGAATGCCGGGGAACGGGAATTCGGCGGGATGTAGGCGGRGGAACGGGAATTCAGCTGGATAGGGGCGGGGGAAGGGGAATGCGGGTCCGGCGCCGCCGCCCTTCCGCCTCCCCCCGCAGCTGAGGGCGATGGAGGGCGGCGAAATCACCGCCGAGCCCGGCTCGGGTGGGTCTCGATTGCGCCCCCGAAAACCCTTCAGCGCGGCGGCTCTTCCCTCCTCAACCCGAGCTTTGCTTCCCAGGTCCTGCCGAGCGCTTCCCGGTGGCGGCGGTGGAGGAGATCCTGAGGGAGGTGGTGGGGAGCGCCCTGAGGGAGCAGCGCTACGAGCCGGGGCCGTGCAGGGAGGCGGCCAAGGACATCGCTGAGGTGGGACCAGGAGGGGGACAAAACATGCCCAAATACCCCCCAAAATACCGATAAAGTGTAAAATAAAGGCTGGAGGCGGCTGTCAAGATGCCCYTGCGGTTGCTCTGAGGAGGGTACAGGCATGTAATAGATTCACAGGCTGGTTTGGGTTGGGAGGAACCTTTAAGCCCATCCCGTTTCACTCCCTGCCATGGGCAGGGACACCTTCCTCTATCCCAGGTTGCTCCAAGCCCTGTCCAGCCTGGCCTTGGACACTTCCAGGGGTCCAGGGACAGCCACAGCTTCTCTGGGCGACCTGTGCCAGGGCCTCTCCCCACCCTCCCAGGGAACAATTCCTTCCCAATATCCCATCTAACCCTGCCCTCTTCTCAGATTCCCCCTTGCCCTACCGCTCCACGCCCTGCTAAGAGTCTGTCCCCATCTTTGAGCACATAAGGACTAAAGCTGTTTTTCTCTGCAGGCTGTTAAGGCGCGGGTCAAAGAGCTCGTGGTGCCCAGGTACAAGATTGTGGTGGTGACGCACATTGGGCAGCTGGGGCAGCAGAGCCTGCAGATCGGGAGCAGGTGCCTCTGGGATCCTGGGAGTGACACATTTTCCTCATACGTGTTCAAGAACACCTCGCTGTTTGCTGTGGCGAATGTCTATGGTGTGTATTTTGAATAGGGAGGTAGTGGAGTTTAAGAGCAGGAGAAATGAATATTCAGCCTAACTCTTCCTGCCTCTGTTGTTGAAAACATCTGTGAAGGACCAAGGTACCTGCTTTGAAATGTGAGCATTTGGGTGAATGTAATAAGTGTATTTCCCAGAGTTTTCTTTGGGAAGTGGTTCTCTATCACGGGCTGGTTTGCACCTGATTCTTGCTGCTTTTAGAACTTTCCCTGTAGGGGAAATATATTTTCAGAATATTCCCTTTAAGTAGTGTTTTCCCTGTTTTCCTTCTGGAAACATTACTGGAAGTACCTGGAGTAGGAAATAAACCATGGGGTTTGCCTGCCCAGGTGCTGATGGTGCCAGGTCTCTCTTGGTGAAGAGATGGGGTCTGGCTTGCTCTGATTCTGAACCCAGACTTTTAGCTCCCCCTGTTTCCCAGCTCAAACCTGCTGTTAGATTTTCCTGAGTCACAGAACAAACCTAAATAAAATTGCTTATTTTATTATATTTTAGATGTGAAGCTGAAAGCAGAACAGTAGTTAGTTGAGAAGAAATACTTGTACTCATGACTAAAAGTTTAACTCTAACCCACTGTAAACTGTGAAATCCAGACAACCTGAAGCCACTCGCTGGTGGGCACTGTGACATTTCACACCCAAAATGTTAAAGCTACAATTAAAGAACACAACCGAACGAGCTGTGGTTTCTGTCATGATTATTTTAATCCCTGGAAGCTGTGACACCGAGCCTCCCCAGCGTTTCAGCACAGGGAGCTGATGTCTGTCCTGCTGCAGCCCACGGTGCAGCAGGATGTGGTGAGCAGCTTGGCTGCCTCRCGCCTGTTGAGCACAGAAGTTTCGCCGGTGTTTTGCAAGTCTTGCTCTCTCTTGACGTCCTGGGTTTCTTCACTGTGGATTCCCAGCCTCTGCTCTGGGGATGATGAGAAGTCGGAGTCACCCTCGCCCTCGTGTGGGAGAGGCTGGGGGTTTTCGCCGTCTGCTGCAGAAAAAAGGGAAGTTAAAAGTTAGAAGTGACAGAAGGATGAGTAATTTCTAGGTTTTAYCTTTACTAGAAAGACAGACCGACCTACAGCCAGGGAGCTGAGTGTTACCCTCTGTGTTTGTGATGTGAGCAACCAGCAGGTACCACATCACTGACTCCTCGCTCAGAGCAGATGTGTGGGGTACAATCTGTGATCAACATGGTAAAAACCCAGTAGTTYAGGGATTTATATTAAAGAGTGTTCTGTGTTGCCTTGTCAGTTTTACAGTAGTGTAATGGTTGAATTTTCTGACTATCCAAAAACTGTGCTGGTAAGTATAAATACACACAAAAGCATGTGAAGATACTTAAATTGCMGAGTAAATATTCAACGTGCTTTAGTTATAATAGTCTAAAGTTGTAATGAAGTTTGTGGTTTCTGGAGGGGCAAGTGAAGACAACAAACAGACACTTGCACCGACTTCAGCRAAACCTGGCACTGACTCCTGAAATGTGATGGCAGAGAGATTTCTGGTGATAGCCTTGGCTTAACTCCTGGTCCTCAGGTGAACTTGGACAATCTTGATCTAGATGGTTTTTCTTTAGCAAAACAGCACAGGAAGCTGAGCCAGACAAGCTGCGAGCAGAGGGAACACGAGGTGGGAACACAAGCCTGTGCTGCATATGCTGGAGCTGCACGGATTGAGGGGAGCAGGGGCTGTGCTGCTTCCCAGTCCCCTTGGATCTGCTTGGATCCAGGTGCAGCAGGCGGGGATGAGCCTGGGATGCTGTAATTAATACTCACCCAAGAGGTAGGGATAATCAGTGAGGTGCCTTCTCCAGCGGGAGCCGCCGCAGGTGAAGACGACGGCTCTGACAAAGTCTCTCCCGCAGAGCCTCATGGTGTTTCCTTCCCCTTTTCCTTCCCCTTTTCCTTCCCGTGCCAGGACCAGGAGAACGAGGCAGGCCAGGGCCAGTGCCGTGCCCCTCATGCTGCTGCTGTGGTGCTTCCCGGGTGGATGTGGGCAGGGCAGAAGGGATGGAGTGGGGAGTTCTGCTGGAACCTTCCCATTTATACTGCCGGCCCCTCCGCTCCGCTGAGTAACGGCTCGTCCTGAGGGTGACACTGTTTGCTACAAGCAAATAAACTGCTTGTTTCCGGTCACGTTTGAAGTGCTTTGGGACCTCAGTCAGGTATTAAAGGACTTCTGAAGTTTATGTAACTGCTTTTCTGGGAACTATGAGGTATGACACGTTTATAGGGTGCAGTTGTAGGTGGATGCAGTTAATGTGTGTTCTGCAAGAACAAAAGGCTGTTTATGACATGATTTGTACGTAATGGGTTTGGTGTCTGTGTTCCCCACACTGGTGTGTTGCACAGCCTGGTGCCTCATCCTGACTGGGGTCTTTTTGTGTTGGTGATCCCAAAAACAACATGGAGTTAACTGCTTCCCATGATGTCTGCATTGTGCACCTCTTCATTCCCCCACCTTGTTCGCTGGTGACTGTGGATGCTTGGGGGGAAAAACCTGCCAGTGCCAAGCCCTCCTGAGAAAATCCCGTCCAGAGTGGATTTTGTGGGATATATAGGTATCCCAGCTGGGATTCCCAGTGTGCCAAATGATGGGACACAATCCTGCAGCACATGGAGCTAGGTCACTCTACTCTGGGAGAAGAGGTTGGTAGATTGGTTATGAGTTACTGGTTCCTAATGCTTGGGACGTTGTTGGCTTCAGTTGCTTTAAGTTTCTATAAAAAGTCCTTGCAATAAAATGCCTTAAGGAGGAAATTTCTCAATTACGTGGTCAGAAATGCCATGTTTAAGGACAAAATACATGAGGAACTTCGGAGACCTTGAGCCCCTCCTGGCACCACAAGGGTTTTCCAGCACCATAATGTTACAGTTAATTAGTTGTCACTGTGTTACAGCCTTGACAGAAGGCTTGGTTTTTAGCAGTAAGCAAACAGTCATGGGCATGAATGGAAAATACAAGGGTGTATTTTGCTCAGATTTGTAATAATGATTAACAAATGATTCACCTTAATGAGGCTTTCTTTGAAGTGCACCAAGATGAATTTTATGTCAGGGTGAAGTTTGCCTGTTCCCTGTCAGATGTGCAGCACACAGAAGGAAGTGGATGTTAATGCAGCACAAATGATCCTTAACCTCAGTGATGTGTGTGAGCGTTGGGGGTTTATTGTCAGGATAATGAGAGAGGCTGSATGTCCTGGATCTATAAAATACACGTTTCCATACGTGATGTGCTCAGCAGCAGGGCTACAGCTTGTGCTTAATCACTCCTCTGGAGAAGCTCCCTGTTTCCTGTGGGCAGGAAGTTCCTGAAAATCTTCCAGCTGGGTGATTTTTTCTGTTTTCTTCTGCTCTGCCCCCCAAAAAAGCCAGATTAGGCAGCCAAACACTCCCTGCTTCCAACCCAAGGAGAAAAGACCTTRGGAGGAAAAAAGAAGGGAATAAAGGCCCAAGGAGAAAATACTATGGAGACCTTTCCACGATCTGTATTCCAGAGAAGGCCATSCATGTATGAACACTGATTGTGCAATGAGGGGGACTTTCAGGGGAAAATTTAGGGCGTTTGAAAGAAGTTTCTAAGCTGGGTGGCTGCAAAGAGAAACTTTAATGATTGAAAAAGAATTAATATATTCATACTACAGTAAGTCTTTCCTGCTGTTTCCCAGTGGAGAAGGGTTATCAGCTACTGTTAAACAGCTCCAGCAGGAGCAACGATGTCATACAAGGTACCAACCTGTAAAACAAGAGGAAGAAGAGCTGATTTTTCCTTGGAATTCTGTTAATGCTGTGGTTTCCCCTAAGAGTGCTCCTGGAAAATGGCACTTTTTGGCAGGCCAGGTTGGGCTGCATTTGTGCTGTCATATCTGGCAGCATGCAAACCTGTATCTTGTTATAAAGGAAATTAATTTTCAAGCTGATGCACGTATGGTAGCTGCTTAGATTGATTGTCCTTAAAGTATTACCTCCCCTGAGCATCAGTTGGAGTAGGGCTGGAGTAGGGCTGGAGTAGGGCTGGAGTAGGGCTGGAGTATGGTCGTGCTAAGCCTCATCCATACCCAAGCCTAGGGAGACCTTGCTGCTTCCAGAAAAGGGGTGATGCTGGGAAGTAGGGCTCCCTCTGGAAAACGCAGCCCAGTTATGCCATGTGCCCAGAGCCTGTAAAATTAAGCACTGATATTTTCAGTCCTGTTCTAGTGCCATACCCACAAAATTATCCCTGTCCTCTGAGTAACTGGTGAACTGTTTAGGGGGAATGTCACCTCCCTGCCCTTGCCCCCSTGTCCCTCCCAAATCCAGCTGTGGCGAACCTCTGGATTTGCAATCAAGTGACACCTGAAGTTTCCAAAAGAGCAGGAACCACCTCAGTTTTAACCTGGTGATGGAATTATGATCCCACCTATTCTAATATCCACTAGTTGGGTGTTTCC
The DNA here is from genome assembly GCA_018881555.1 of Amblyornis subalaris. Lineage (NCBI taxonomy): Eukaryota > Metazoa > Chordata > Aves > Passeriformes > Ptilonorhynchidae > Amblyornis > Amblyornis subalaris. The sequence continues at coordinate 1,931,072 of JACAXG010000097.1, forward strand.
CAGAGTTCCTTCCCTGCGGAATGAGGCCCCAGAGCAGCCCGTGGCCCTGTGGGCACAGCCCTACCTTGTTGGTGCTGGGAGCAGCCAGGTCGTGCAGCTGCCACACTCCAACCTCCCCACAGCTGTCCCCCACGAGCAGGCACTCCGTGTTCTTGGCAAAGAGGATGGAGGTGAGCTCCCCTTTGGGGCTGGCAGCACAGCAGAGCACGGGGTGGAAGCTGCAACCCAAGGATTAATGGGTACTGTGCATTTACACATGTAAATGTGTGTTCTACATTATCTCAACAACTGGGAAAAGAGGCAGTGTTTGGTTTGGGCTCTGCCACAACAAAAATCCCAGCTGCTGTTTACTGTGATATTCTAGTGGCCTAAAATCTGTCCTAATCTGAGAAGTGGTGGTTAATATTTTTATTATATGAATAATTTGCAGGATGTGGCAGAGCTCTGGATCCACCAGGGCTTCACACTGTCAATAACACAAAATATAGGCCAGCTGTACAAGGCCACAGGTAACTGAGTCATCTCCACTTCAGACCATCCAATCTTTATAAATGTAGCTCAGTTTTGTTCTTTTTCTTTCTGACTATGCCATGATTTCTGCAGAAAAAGAGCAGTTTTACATTTTATCAGCTCCATGAGGCATCCACCTCCTCTTCTAACCCCAGATCTCTGGTAACCACCATCTGCTTTTACACAATGAGCATTTCAAAATGCAATCGTTTGAGCCAGCAAACAGTGCGGAGCTGTCAYGATCTGATAACGCTGATGAGGTAACAACGTGTGACCCTTAAATTCCACAATCTCCTTTGAGAAAAGTCACTACTCACAYGCTGACGCTCAGATCCCAAATCTCCACCCTCCTTTCGTTGACTGCTGCGAAGATGAAGGCTGATTTGGGAGCCCACACGATGTCATGGACAAAAGCTGTGGCAGAAGTGAAGGTTAAAAGGGGGGTGTGGGAATCCTGGTGCCATAAGAGGATGCTCCAGTCTGCAGAGCAGCTGAGGAACATGTCTGTGCTGGATGGATTCCAGGCAACTTTGTACACAGGACCCTGTTTGGAGAGAAACAAAGAAGAATTTGGTGTTTCTGTAGAGCTACCCTGTTTGTCTCCCAGAGGTAAGAATATTTAACTGCACAGGACAATCAGATGACTGATGACTTTCTTAAAATAAAGCCAGAACTAAAACTTTAAACCAGTTTATAGTACCAGTTTTAATAAATTACTTGAAAAAATCCTTACAGTGTAGAAAGTAATCCTGTAAGACTGTGATGCTTTATGCTATGGGAATTCATTCCTAATGTAAGAGAAGAAGTTTGGATTTCTTTTGATGCAGATGTTACATTKGTTAAATATAAGCAAAGAAACTATTACATTTTTGAACTTAACTGAAGAGTTTCTGCTGTCATTGTTTACTGTGTGTCACTCACCTTGTGACCTCTGTATGTCCCCAGAATCTGCTCCTTGCCTGAGCAAGAGCACCGGTGGATGTGGCCCTCTTCTGTTCCAGCAAGATAAATATCAGTATCCTGAAAGAAAGGGAAAAGTAGCCTAGGTTGGATGAATTTATCCCTCATCCAGAAATCACTTGGCAGAGCCAGTGCTCTGAAGAGCCAAGGAGGAGCTCCTGTGTGTGGTGGGTAGAGTGGGGCCAGAACGCTGCACATTTGCTGTGTGTGTTCTCCAGCAATGCACAACTTCTGGTGGGGCTTTTGGCACCTGAAAATCTTGGACTTTCAGCAATCCATGTGGAAAATGCATGAATTTTTCAATGTAGAGGAAGTATTCAGCTGGATAAAGAGAAGCAGAGCTGAGTCCTGGACTTGGGAGATGTTGAACAAATTCTCCCAGCCCTGGCCAAGGCGCAGAGGGAAAGTGCCCCAAGGAAATGTGAGTAATGTGGCTGAGGGGACATGGCTTGCTTTACCATTTCACCCATTTCGGGTAAAACTCATTAGCTAAGAAGCAATTTGTTTCAAAAATTACTATGCTTTAAATACCAATGCCAACTCCCCAAACAGTTCATATTAAAGCAGCTCCAGCTGAGCATCCCACCTCTGCTGCAGAGTTTCCCTGGGCAATACTTCAGCCAGGATGGGCTTTCTGAGCCTACCTCTGGGTGGAAGTCGAAGCACATTCCAGCTGCCTGTTGACATATGGGAGCTCCACTTTTCCTTCCTTTCTCACCTGGTAATTTTTTCTTAGCACCTTCCGTTCGCTTGATTTTCATCAGATCTGTGCAAAGAGCAGGAGGCTTTGTCAAACAGCTGGGAGTGGCTCGTGCTGCTTGGGAATGGCCAGCAGCTCTTTCTGTTTTGTGGGATAACTGGTGTAAAGGATCCAGTGATCCAAAAACTGAAATCCAAGAGAGCAGTTTCAGGTGCTCACCAGAGCAATCCAGCCTTTGCTGTACGAACCACTCGGTCATTCGGCCATCCCCTGAGATGCACATCAGTTTCTCTTTTTTGTCACCTCCTGGTGCATCCCTGTCCTGTTCCACCCACCTCAGCTGCCACACAGGACCTGTGTGTTTATTTAAGGATGCACTGGGACAAAAAAAATGCACGTGGTAAATTATATATGAACAAAGACAAGGCAAGAGATTTGAAAAATAATTAAGCTTCCAATTAATAATGAGCGTTAAGACTTATGACAGAAATGTTGTTTAGTTTTTCTTTTAAAAAATAGCCTGAACATTGCTTGTTTTCTCCAGGAAATTTTTCCTTTATTAAACACGTTTGATATTTAGTTTCAGGGCTGTTCATGTGCTGACACCTTTCAGTAACACCTGCACCATGAAATCAGTCTGCACCTTGGAGGAGAGTGCCCGAGACCTGGGGAGCTGCCCTTAGGGCAAAGTTCCCCTCATCACCCTCCCATCCTCTCTCTCATTTCCTTCTTAATTCCTGCTTACCCCTCACCTATTCTGATGTTCTCTCCATTTYTGACAAGTGGAATCAGAGGGAAAGCACCAAAAGCTACCACTGCTYTCCCATAAGGATTTGGGGCTGAATTGTCCTAGTTCTGACACGGAGTATAACTGATAGGTGGGGGGAACTTGCTGCATTTCCTTAAAAAGTGAGGGAATAGGACTCCTTTGCTGCACTTTTCCAAGGTTTATTTGCTCAGAGTGCCCAAAGGGGGAGGAGCTGGGAGCTGCCAGCCTGACCTGCTGTCCATCAGCGCGGCGGCGTTCCTGCTCCGCACGTCATAGATGGCCACACGTCCACTGCACATCCCAACTGCCAGGAGATTTGGGCTTGCCAGGGAGAAATCCAAGGCAGTAACGCCGTGCTCACACCGGAAAATGCGCTCTGGCCACTGACCAGGAGGAAACACAACAATGTTGTAAGTTAGGTGGTGATTATTGTTATTATTCCCTCTGTCTTCTCAGCGCTGGGCACGAAATTGTTCTGCTGGAGAACTCAAGTGATGGTGGCCACACTGACTAGAAATTATTCTGTGTTCTAACTGGCTCCATGTATTTCTTGCTGCAACTGATAAAATTAGGAAAAAGATAAAGATTCTGCAGAAATATGGTGCTGTAAAATGAGTTAGGTGGGGCTACTCCAACCCAAATACCTAAAAAGGTCTGTGGTGACGTCAGGGAATCATGAGAGTATTTGATGTGGTAAAGATGCATCAAAGATTTGACTCTGCATGGTTTAAATTAGTCTAATACAGTTTTGGCCAAGTGAAGTTTGTAGAAGAAATCAAACTGAAGTTGTGTGATTTGTGGCAATCAGTTTTTTTACTGGGACTCTTTGTAACTGAGATTTCCCAATATTTTTTTAAATGGCTGGTTTTGAAAGGATCCCTTTTCAGATGGATYTGCAGAGGTGTAGATGTTACATCTATGAAATGTCCTCTCTTTTTGACAGTGTTGTGAGAAGTCAGATGAGATAATTGTATTTAAAAGGGAAATAAAGCAGAACTAGTGTAGAGAAAAGCACACTGAAGGCAAAGCAAACAAAGGGGCTCGTTACCATGGGGTTCTTCAGTGACCAACAGCAAGCCAGGCCTTTCTTCTCATCTTGAGAAACAAACTCTCTGTAACCAACTGCTAAAAGATCCTGCAAGCACAGAGCAACAGCAATATCTCAATATCATATCTCAGCAGGATATTTCCAAAGGCACTTTTCTGTTAACAGTGACCCTCAGTGCCAAGTCTGGAAAAACAAAGCCCCTGTCCTATGCAGGGAGGAGCAGGATATGCATTATTCTATAACCATATTTTAACGTGCATTATTTAATGAAATACATAAGAATACTTCTAGTTTTCTCTCTCAGGGTTAGCTGTAAAAGGAGCTTCAGTGAGCACCTCAAACTCCTGGCTTTTAGCTTTCCACAGTCCAATGAATTCCCTGCATTCCTTTCCACAGGCAGAAGTAAAAAACAGCAGCAAGACTTTAGCCTTCAGCTCCRTCATTTTTATTTTCCTGCACTCCACAAGTAGTTTGTGAAACTCACACTTTAAAAGTAGCTGTTTGTTTGCCCTGTATTCCAAGCCAGAAGTCTCTAAATGTGTGCAACCTTTTAATATCTGGAGACATGGTGCACTARCAGTATGAAATGGTCTTTATTTTCTCTCTTTTTTTCCCTTACTGGGTTTCTGTTTCTCATCCTCAGCTGCTTTTTCCCTTTCTTCCTTTCATTATTTTCATTTGGGAAAACTGAGCTTTATATGCYCAAATTAAAGCAGCTTTGGCCAACTGCTCAGAAATCTGTGCTGTTGTTGTGCACCTTATCCTTACATTTTCAGGAGTGCTGCTTTTTTGGGAGGTTACTGTTAGAGACAAAGATGTGGTGTCTAAACTATCAAGAATGAACTCCATCAATGGTAATAAAGTTTAGCAGTAGGAGTTAAATTTCAMCTTCCAATTCCAAGATCCCTCCCAGCAAAGCACACCAAAAGCAGGGGTTTATTCCCACCCCCAATTTTGTCCCAGTTTGTAAAAAGGGGGATTTGGTAACTCACAGGATTCACTTTGTTCCAAGCCATGCTGCTCACGCTGTGACCATTGGTTAAATCACACCTGTACGACCACAGCAGCTCCAGCCTGGGGGCTGCACTTTCTGCTGGGCTTTTATCTAAATCTGGCAAAACTGAGGGTTTAAAGGATGTTTCCTTCTGCTCTTCCTCATCCTTCTTCCCCTTGTCATGCTCTTCCTCCTCTTTAGCTTCTTCCACGTCAGTGTCTGGGGTAACATCAGGGTCTAAAATGCACAGATGTGGAAGAGTCTGAGTAGGAAYATTTCACTTATCTCACTCCACTCATTCACATCAGAAGAAAAATTTGCCCTTTCAGCAAATATTTTGCAGGGAAAAAAAAAAAAGAAGWAGTGAAAATTTGAGGAATTAAGACATCCTAACTCCTAAAACTGTGGCTAAAATTTGCTGGGGACAGAGAAGACAGCTGGGTTGGGCTGTAGTGTGCCAGGTCTGCTGCAGGTGTTTCATGAGTGGATTTAGCTACCCAGCAAAAAGTGAGGAATTCATGTGGAAAGAGGGTACTGAGTAAGGAACAAACCTCTRAGGACAGGAATCTGTCGATAAACTGCAAGCTTGGGTTGGAAAATATTCTCCATGAGAATCCTCTCCATGACAACTAAATCCTGCTGCAAGTTTTCTGATGTTAGTATAGCTGCTGAATGGCATTCCTTCTCCTCCTGGCTCCTGGCAGGAACAGCACTTTCTGCAATGATGATGGAAGAAGTTGAATCACAGGATATTCTGAGTTGGAAGGGATCCACAAGGATCATCAAGTCCAACCCTTAAGTGAATGGCCCCTGCTCCTGATAAGAGAGAACRTGGGATAGAAATGGTTTGAACACGATAAAACTTCAGATTTAAAAGTCAAGGGATGAGAATTCTCCTCCATCTGCAAAAAGGAGAGAAGAATCTGTCATCACCAGAAAATACTTTCGCTGTGAATTTTTTCTTGCTTTRATTCTGTKTTCTTTTATTGCTCAGATACTTCTGGAATTTTTCACAAACAGAGTTTGGCTTCTACTGTGTTGAGTGAGTTCCAGCAAACCTTGTCCTGACTATTTATCTTTATTTAAGATGATTTCTGATGGCAATACAGCAAAGGCCTTGGTGCAGCCCTGGCCAAGATTCTTTAGCAAACTCTTGCAGGTTCCAGGCAGGCCCAACATGTTCTTCAGGAAGTCTTCCCCACAAATCACAGGGATGTGCCTGGTTTAGGAGGAGGAAAACAGGGCAGAAATGTAAAATGTTACCTCTGGCAGAAGGGACAGACACAGTCTGACCGTGCTCTTCAGTTGTGGATTCTTCTGCCCTTGCTGGAGGTTGTGTTTCTGAGGCATCCAGTGAATCGTCCAGGTCCCAGGGAGTCACCATCACCCCTGGGAATGAATTTCCCTGTCACACAAGTCTCTTGTTTTGGTACATTATTACAAGGAGCTTCCCACAGCCCAGCAAAGCTTTTCCTGTGTGTTCTGCTGGGCAAGGGGGCTTTGGAACCAGCTATGGTTCCAAAAAAAAAAAATATAGATATATAGAGTTGATATTTTAATTGATATTTGATTTAATATTTTAATTGCTATATTTTACAATTTTGTAAAAAAGGTTGCCTCTACTTCATAAGTATCATCAAAATAGATAAAACACTTCAAAGCTCCTCTCGTCGTGTGAGTGCTGCAGCTCCCTCAGGGTTTTTTTGGAATGTGGCTCCCCTTGAGCAGGGCCAGCTCCCACTCAAAGCTCTTCAAACAGGGGTTGGAAAATGAGCCCTGCTGATGCTCAAGGCACACAGAAAAGTGGCAAATATCTGTTCAAAACAGATTATTATCTACTTTTGRTGCCCAGTTTTACCTTTATCTTCCATGGTGATTGTCTCACACTGCACTTCCTTGGTTTTGGCAGCTCCAGAGAGGGTTTGCACCATTTTTTCTTCAAAGTACTCACTGCCAGATTTACTGTTGCAAATCTCCACGTAAATCTTATTCCTCTCCCTGGAAAACAAAGGAAACAGTGGGTGATGACTCCCTGGAAAGCTTTTGCATGGAARTTCTCAGTGTCTTTAACCAGGAGTTGAACAGGAGAGGATATTCCATGTCTTAAATCTACTGCTCAGGATTTTGGATTGCTGGATGTTATTTCATTCTATGTATCACTTTCAGCAGTTATTCCTGATCTTTGTGATGCTGTCCTAAACCAGGAATGGCCTGTGGAGAACAGAGCCAGCAAAAATCCCTGCTCCAGCTGCCTGTGAGCTTTGGAGGAGTTCAGAGCTCAGAAATAGGTGCTCTCATCACTCGGGAGTGAAAGGCAGAGCATCAAGASACACAAAGGAAACTGCTCCTTTTCTATTTCATCATTTCCACCAAAGTTCTGGCAGTCCTGGGAGGACTCTGAAGTGGAAACACTAAAGGTCATCAGCAAGGTGGAGCTGTAAGAAATGGAGCTTGTCTTGTCCAAGRGCACAGTGGGCACAGTGGAATGGGTGCCAAATTACTCACAGAACTCTCAGAGCTTCCTCTGCCTCCGTGGACACCAGGGCAGGGGGCACATCCAGCATCCAGAGGGTGTCTGTCTCTGCCAGGTRAATATCCACCCTCTGCTCCAGCTCTGCTTCTGTCAGGGCTTCCTCTGGCTCCTCCTGCCTCCCCTGTGCATCTGTAAAACCACGTGAACAAGAGACACCTTTTCTGCTCTAAATTAATAGAGGATAAATGAATCTGTAAGTACGGAAAGGTCCTTGGAATGCTGGGCTGACTCGGGGTCTCCCAGATCCCTGAGCAGTTTAAATTTATAATTATTGTGTGTGTTCTTTACCAGACAAGCTCAAAGCTGGGTCTTGTTGGGGTTCTGTTTCATCTGAGGCAGACTTGGGTGTTGATGCATTCGATATCCAAGTGCTGCTGCTTCCATGGGTCCTTCAGGGACAAGAAACAAACAGAAATTGTCTCAACAAAAAAGTGTTTGTTTTCAGGAGATACTTTGTATTTCTAAGTCACTTTTTGGTGTCTGTTTGCTCCTGGTCGATATGCCAACCCCTGGGATTATGCTTTRGGAAACATGGCAAAAAGCACAATCTCTTCATCCCAGAAATCAATATTTACAATTCTGATTACAAATTGTAAATAATTACGATTATTTCTTGCATTTTGAAAATGCTGTGGCTTATGATTTTTCATTTTAAACCACCAGAAGTTATTTACCTTCTTTTGCATGACTTAATTGAGTTTGTCAACCCAAAGTCCATTGGTTTTGTTAATTCCCTCTGTACTGGAGGTTTGTAAATGAAAGTAGGCAGTGAAACATAATTTAGGAGTTTTAACTCAAAATTTTTTTTGCTTAAGAGCATTTTTAGGAATGAGTGCACATAATCACACAGAGGTGACTTGCTTAAATAAGTTTAAAAGAGAAAATTATTACATGTTAACAATATTATGATATTTGAGCTTATATTTTTTATTTAATATTTTAATATTTTAATTGATATAAGTTACAGTTTTGTATAAAAGGTTGYCTGTACTTAATAAATATCACTAAAAGAGATAAAATACTCTAAAATAAAATAAAGCTTGCCTTGCCTGGGTACAGTAGTATTTGGGTCTGGCTGGAAGAGCGGATGAGGTGTCACATTCTTCCCTTCATCATCAAAAACCTGGAGAAATATTTAAATAATCAAGATCCTTTCACTGTGCTCCCAGAGCAAGCAACAGGGAGGGCACTTGGAATGGGGTTTGTCTTCCTGCTTTCCTTCAGGGATCTGTTGGAGTGGGCTTTCTTTTGGAAAACCCACATTCCTGTTGCTGTCAGATCCACTTCTGCTTCTCCTTGTGGCTTTTCCAGCTCATTTATTCTGTAATGACCACTTCATTCTAACAATTCCAGTCCAATTAACAGTGCAGCCAAAGCCACGAGATGAACAATTAGGCACCTTTTTAATTACAGTGTTCACGATATTTTACTGTAGGAAGGTCAGTGAGGGGTTCCAGTGACTCCCAGGTTCTGGTTTGGGAATATCCTGGGGTTTAGGTGAGCACACGGAGGTGCTACAGTAACAAATCTCGGATTAGAGCTCTTCATTMTTATTGTTGCCCAGAGGAGCTGTGGCTGCCCCATCCCTGGAAGTGTCCAAGGGCAGGCTGGAGCACCCTGGGACAGTGGGAAGTGTTGATGGGATGAGGGTTGAGGTCCATCCCAAGCTGTTTCCTGCTGCAGGTGGATTTTGGAGCCTGCCCACCTCTCCCTGTGCTCTCACCTGCACAGGGCCCTGGCTGCCCACCAGGGTCCCCCTGCGCGGGGCTTTTCCCTCGGAAGCCGTGGAAGTTCTCCTGGAATTCGGGGCCCTGCCGGTGCCGGTGCTCCCTCGGCGCGGGGGGGCACATCCCGCTCCTGCCCTCGCCCTGGAATCATCCCAAAGGATCCTCGGGAACCGGGAAAACACCCCCGGCACACACACACAGTCACCCAGCACCGGGGGCAAGGGCTTAGAGGGCTCCAGGATGAAGGATTAATAAAGGATGGCATCAAATATAACTTGATCATATTATTAAATAGAAAGGGTCATTAACTGGAAAGGGTTTAAACGGTTATAATGGAATTTTTAACACTACACAGTCACCCCAGCCTCTCTGGAGAGCAGGTGAGTGGCAGGGTGGGTGCTCTGTGAGATGACTTCRTATTCTTAAATATTGTAATATTTATACTATATTTATATCTAGAATAGATGAAATTTATAATAAAGAATTTTTACCACTTATTATAATTTACAATTTATTATAATTTATTACATATTACCAAATATTTTAAAGGATGTARACCATTTATAATAAAGGATTCTTACCATATCTTATACATTATAGTTGATTATATATTGCCAATTATTTTAAGGGATGTAAACCACTTCTAATGAAGGATTTTTACCATTTATTTATTATAACTTATTATAGAATATAGTTTATTATGTATTATAATTTATTATATATTACCAATTATTTTAACGGATGTAAACCATTTATAATAAAGGATTTGGGTCATTTATTGATTATAATTTATTATATATGATAATTAATTATATATTTCTAATTATTTAAAAGTACTTTAACCATTTATACTAAATGCTTTTAAACATTTATTTATTATAACTTATCTATTATGATTTATTATAGAATATAATTTATTATGTTTTACYAATTATTATATATCACCCATTATTTTAAAGCGTTTAAACCATTTATGATAAAGGATTCTTACAGTTTCTTATAAATTACAATTATATATTGCTAGTTATTTTAAAGGATGTAAACTATTTATAATAAAGGATTTTTGCCACTTATTTAATTTATAATACAATGACTTATATATTACCAATTATTGTAAAGGATTTAAACAATTTATAATAGAGCCTTTTTAGCCTTTATTTATTATAACATATATTATGATTTATTACAGAATGTAATTTATTATATATTATATGATAAATTGTCAATTATTTTAAGGYATGTAACCCATTTAAAATAAAGGATTTTTGCCATTTATTGTAATTTATTCTAGAATATGATTTATTATATATCATAGCTCATTCTATATTACCAATTATTTTAAGGGATGTAAACCATTTATAACAAAGGACGTTTACAGTGTATTAACTCTAACTAACGATCTGTTTCAATCGATTCCCTATTATAATTCATCATCTATTCCCAGGCCATCTGAAGCCTTTGGCGGGTCGGGCCCGTGGCGGTCGCTCACTCACGGCGGAGGCCGCGGCGCGGCGGGGCCCGGCATGGCGTCTGCCGTTCCCGCGGCAACGCCGCCCAAGACGCGGCGCGGGGATTGGCCGCCAGCAGCGGCGCCGCCGATTGGTCGCTGCGCGGCGCGCGGGCCGCGCTGTGCTGGCGGCCGCAGCCCCGGGCCGTCCCCGGGCCCCGGTTCGGGTCCCGCCCCCGCCCCGTGTCACCGAACCGGCGCTGCCCGCGCCCGCCCGACGCCGCCCCGCCGGCGGCCCGGCCTTCCCGCGGGGCTGCGGCGCCTCGCCGGGGGTGCGCCCCTGAGTCAGCAAAGTCGCGCCCGCGGGTTCTGTCGGCACCGCCCGCGGGGACCGCGCGAGGGTTGGGGATGCGGCTCCTCGGGGGAGGCGCCGGGCGTGCCTGAGCCGCGCGGCTCCGAGGGGCGCGGCGGCAGCTCCGCGGCGTTTAACACCGCGCAGGGGACGCGGGGTCCTCGCTGTGGCAGCAGCCGCGATGCCCGACGGGCGCGCCGGGCGCTGCCCCGCGCCGGCCCGGGGACAGCGCTGAGCGGGCAGGTGAGGCGGCGGGGCTGCAGGGAGGACGCGCTGCGTTCCGACCGGTTTGGGATCTTTTTTCTCGTTAGTTGGGGTGGGTGTTCGTTTTTTATTTTTAACCGAGACTTGTTATTGTGCCGCCCAAGAGCCTCACGCCCAGCAGAACTCCCCGTTCTCCGAGGAGCCCCCGTTCGCCTCACGGCCGATGAGACACCCCCCGCGCCTCTGCGGCTCCCCGCGTGAGTACGGCGGCCGCGGCCGGGCGGGAGGGAGGGAGGGAGCGGCACCGGGGCGATGATGCGCAGCCGGTCCCGGCGGCGGGCGGGGCCGGAGGGGACCCGGGCACCGTGAGGGGCCGSGGCCAGCGGAGCCCCGGCGGCGGGCGGCGCGGGGCCTGCGCCTTGAGTGACAGGCGAGGGGCGTGACCGGCGAAATGAATGACACGTGAGGGGCGTGGTCTGCGCGYCGCGTGTCACGTGAAGGGCGTGGCTCGTGCCCTGAGGGAGACGTGAGGGGCGTGGCTGGTGCCGAATGACAAATAAGGGCRTGAGGGGCCGCGGCGGCCGCGCTTCGGCCGTGCTGGGGGCGTGTCCTTGCGCCCTGAGTGACAGGCGAGAGGGCGCGGCCTGCGCGCTAACTCGCGGCGGGGGTGTGGCCGAGGCCCTGAGTGACAGGCGGAGACTGCCCTGGGTGACAGACAAGGGGGGCGCGGTTTGTCTCAGGAATGGTAGAAGGTGGCCCGCGCGCTTTGAATGACATATGAGCGGTGGGGCTTAGACCYGGAGTGACAGATGGCGCCTCCTCGCCGAGTTACGAGGGGCGCGGCCTGTGCCCTGATTGACGGCGCCTCCGCCGTGACTGACAGGTTGGGCCGGCACTATGTGGCGGGCCAGGGGCGTGTCCTTCCGTTGACTGACAGGCGCGGCGGGCGCGGCCTCCCCTGACTGAGAGGAGCCGCACGCGCCCTGCCCGCTTCCCGCGGTGCGCGGTGACGTCGTGCGTAACGTGGCCCCTCCCCGCCGCCGCCGCTCCCGGTCCCGTCCCCGCCGCTCCCGCCGCTCCCCCCGGGACCCGGCGGCGCCTCCCGGCGATGTGACCCTTTCCCGGGAATACCAGCGATCATGGCTGAGGTGAGAGCGGCGGGGGCCCGCCCGGGAACTTGTTGCGCGGGGCCGCAAGTTTGTTGTGGGGACCGGAGGCCCGCGAGCACCGGAGGTGCCGCCAGTTCCCCCCCGGGGGCCTTCAGCCCCGTTCGGGGCCGTCCCGGAGGCTGAAGGCTCCTGACGGGAGCGGGCGGGACCGAGCGCGGCGCCTCCCTGTTTCTGTAGGACCGCATATGCTAAAATATCTATTTATTGCCTTTAAATATCTTTTCGTAGTCGTTAAGACAAAGGGKAATTGGTTAAAAGGTCCTGGGAGGGAAAGCTTTCTCTTGGAAAACGCAGGAATTCCCAGGATTTGCGGGGAGTGGGGGTTATTTGGGGATAATGGGAGTTATGTTACGGGATATAATGGGGAGATAATATAGTAATGATGGGGAAATAATGGGGAAATTACAAAAAGCCTCTTTATCGCAGTGTTGGGTTATTGGGGGGTGGATTTGCCCATCCCAATAGGATCAGCTCTTTCCCTGTTAGGAGGTGAGTTAGGATTGATGAATGGATATTCCATGAAGTTTTCTTTGAATTATCCCCAGATCCCAATCTCGAGGCGATTTGCTGCTCCAGCAGTGTTGACAAATGGGTTGGAAATGCAAATTTGAAAAGTATGTGTTGGAAAAGTAAAATTTGTGAGACAGATGTTGCTTCCAGGGCGAGTTGGAAGTGTCAGGATTAGAATATTTTACAGATGAGGCTTCTTCCCTTAAAATTCCTGAATATATGGGGATTTTCGCTTAAATTATTTTATCTTTTCCTCCGAAACCAAAACTTTAATGGAGCAGTCTTCCTGTTGTTGGGACAACACGTCCTGAGCTAATCTTAGAAGTTACAAGAACCTGCCGGTGTGGTTTTGTATCTCGGGAGGGAATCACAAGTCTAATCCCTGAGTGATTCCAGAAAATGTTGGTATTAAACTCCTGCCATCCCTAAAGCTGGAGAGACAGTGGGGTTTGTGCTCTGGGCGTCGGAGTGTTTGGGATCTTCGGCTCGAGTTCCRTCAGCTGCCTGTAGATTTGTTCATTTTCTGTTGATGGGCTTCCTACTGTGTGTCACATCCTCCCGTCAGCGCCACAGCAGCGGCAGCACCCGGGGCTGGGGGTTTGTGCTGCTCAGAGCAGTAAAATCCCACTGGGATGGGGCAGCTTTGGCTCTTCCCTTCATGGATGTTGTTCCGGTGGGCGAGGCCTTTGTTACGTGTCGGTCTTGCTATCGCACTCAGAAAGGAACAGGGGTTTTCATCTTTGAAGGGGAATTCTTTGTCCTGTTTTGGCATCTTTGTTTGAGGTGAAGGGGCAGGAGGAGCATAAAGGGTTGTGAGGGCTTTGATCCACGTGTGGATGAGTTTAGGAGCAGCAGAACTTGGATTTCATTCCCAGCCATTGAGTTGTGCAGGCAGCTGTTGCATCTGGAAACAGAAACAATCAGAACTTGAAAAAAAAGAATGCTTTGAGTGATTTAACTAAGAGCAATGTCCCMGTACAATTTGTCTCCCTGCCCATGGCAAGGGATTGGAACTGGATGATCTTTAAGGTTCCTTCCAACCCAAACCGTCCAGGATTCTGTGAATTTAGGAAATGCATATGGAACAAGSTGGGAATTCTCCTTAGCATGGCATTTCCTCCTAGCTCTGGTATCAACCACCTGCCTGGAGGAACTGCAGAACATGAAAATATGGATGGGAAGGTGTGAGACTGATGTGCTTCTTGCCCTCTTCCCCATCCTTCCCACCCAGTGGAAAATYCTGTGCTGGCTGTTCTGAAGGAATGCACAGGAGCTCATCCTTCAGTCGGGAACGATCCTAAAATGTTGYGTTGTAGAGAAGCAGCTACAGATACAAACCTCAAAGCCCAGTGTAACTTTGAAACTGGTTGAGTTGGACAGGAAGGCTCTTCAGAAAGCAGGGCTGAGCCCSGGGAGTCCAGAAAGTGAAACTAAATTCACCAAAAGTGCTGCTTCACTTTTGCAGAAGCCATTTGAATACAGGACAGACAAAGAGTAAAAAGGGTTTTGAATATATGTTAAACTGGGTTTGGGTTTGGGATTAATAACCTGTGTTAGGGTTCTTTTTACCTTGACGTGATTCCTCATATTCCAGCGTGTCAGAAGTTTGTTCTAGGYATAAACTGGAAAGAAAACCTCTCTAATTTAAGATCAGCTGAAGTTTTGTGACTGTTACAGTATCCTGCATTAAGCTGCTTACGGGGTGCTTTTGGTGGAGGGAATGCTGATACACACAGATTTTCTCCAAAATAAGTATTTTAATGCCTCCTGAGAAGAAAAGATTGGGGCTGAAAAGCTTGATTAGCAGCTGAAAGGGAACGTGTTTTGTTTATTCAGCCTTTATAATGTTGGACTGAAATGTAAGTGAGAGAATGAGATCTTCTGATCCCAAAACGGGAAGAGCTGGGCTCAGACTTTTGTGCTGAAAAGAGGCAGCTCGATGCCTGCTGTAATTTCCAGAAGTGCCGAATTCCTGCTGTTACTTTTGTTCCATGAAGGGATGCACCAGTCAGGTTGCTACAGGCACTTGCCAGGATACTGAGCGTGGAAAACTAAAGGGAAAATGATGAGGATGTGGGGGATTTTGTTATTCTTCAGTGAATTAAAAGTACTGGTGCTGCTGCATGGGAAAGAGGGTGGGCATGTTTGGTCAGAGGTGGGGTGGGAGTGCTGGGGACAAAATATCCCTGATTTTTGGTTGGAACAGCTTGGTTTTAACTGCAGGCTGGATTAGTTAYGGGTTGAGGTGCTCTAACAGTTCCCAGAAGGGGAGGTCCTGCTCCTCCTGCTGCTTTGGTGTAGATGGCCCTGAACTTCTGTGAGCTGATCCTTCTTTTTGGCTGAGAACGTAAAAGCTTCCTGCAGGGCAAGATCCCACAGGGCCTGGAGCTGGAATGGGGTGGTGTGGGGCAGCAGGACCAGGCATGGGATCAGCAGATCCCCAGGAGGCTCCGRGGGGACCTTCTGGCTCTGCACAACTCCCTGGCAGGAGGGGGCAGCCGGGGAGGGTCGGGCTCTGCTCCCAGGGAACAAGGGACARGATGAGAGGGAACAGCCAGGGGAGGCTCAGGTTGGATATTGGGAAAATTTCTCATGGAAAGGCTTTTCCACAGGCTTCCCAGGCTTTCAAAGCCGTGTGGATGTGGCAGTTGGGGACATGGGCCGGTGGTGGCCCTGACAGTGCTGGGGAATGGTTGGACCTGATGCTCTTGGAGATGTTTTCCRACCTAAAGGATTCCATGATTCCCTCCACCATGACTGTTTGTCCCAAATCTTGAGCAGGCAGTCGAGCAGCTCCTCGTGTTTCTCACCCATCGCTGAGGTTCTTCACTTTTCTGACCTGTTGCAGAAAGAATTTAAAGTTTTGCTTCTGCAGAATTTCTGTGGGGTTAAAAATCTGAATTGGCATTTTAGGGTGTCGGGCAAGTGTGGGAAGAAGCAGGAGCTGTCTTGGAGCAGGACCAGTTTCACTGCCTCAACCTTAAACTGCCTCAACCTAATTTCTTTGAATGCATTTTAATGTTGTTTGAGCTTCTGAAAGTTTAGCTTCTTTTGACCAAAAAGTCAGTTTAACATTGTGTGCTTTAATAAGTCGTTTTTAAATTCCTAYTGTCTGGAAAATTTCCCTGTTTCTCAATGTTCTGCTTCTTTCGGTTGAAGAATTTTAAACTTTGTGAATGTAACAATTCTGTTTTCATATTTTGAAAATTRCTTTCTATTTTGAAACAGCTTCAGGACAGAATGCTGAAGAAATACATGATCTGATGACTCTTCTTAGTAACCTTTTTACATTCTTATTCTCCGTATTTTTATTGAACTCTGCTGTTACTTTAAAGCAATCTCCATAAAGGTGGAGTAGGAAGCAGTAGTAAAGTTCACACAGTCATTAATATGTTTGCAAATTGAGGTGTTTGAACAGTCRGAGTTTTGAGTAGCTCCTGGATACAGAACAAGATCAAAATGGATTAAATCCAGGTTTCCTACTGATCTAAATCAGTGATTGACATCAGTCCATTCTGCTGAGCACAATTATATTTTTCCTTGTTTGATCTTAGCTGTAACTAATTGTCTTTTTTGTGTCATTTTGGAGCAGTGTTTGTTAATACTGCACAGAGTTATCAGGGAGCCTAATGGAGAGCTGGAAATTCAGTTTTTTCCCTTCCTTGGAGAGGATATAAACCCCAAAGTGGTTGGTTATAGGCACTGGTTGTATTCCCCCAAGGGAAAGCACTGGGGAGTTGCAGGGGAAACAATGGCACTGTGCATTTCTAATCTTCAAAAAGAGGGTGGCTCTTGGCTTCTTCTGTCGTAATAGAAGAGTTTTGTGGGTATTTTTTGCATGTGATAAAATACTGACATTTGTGGGCTTCCAGCTCAGGACTTCAAGTTTTTCCTAAAGCAGCAGAGGGATTTAGGCAGACACTGGAATTGTTGTAACGTTGTTTCTTTTTGAGCCTTTTCCTGGCCAGAGGCCCCAGGCTGTATTAATATTTCCCTTCTGATCCATTCACGTCACAAATTGTCCATAAGAATGTTTCCTTGTGGGGCTTGGCATAGGACTGCAGCTGCTTTCTTCTGGAATCCTACGGTAGGATCCGATCGCTCCAGAGTATCCYAATTTTTCTTAGCAAGATATTTTAGGTTATTACAGGAAGTTAAGGCTGCTGCTGGAATTTCAAGTGAAAGTGAATGTTAAATAGTTAGAAAATGGGGAAGTATGGAATTGTGTGCTTCAGGGAAGGCAGATGGAGTTCTGATTGCCTGCTGTGGTCGTGCTCCATAATTCTCTTGGAATGGGAAGTTGTCCTGGTGAAGTTGCAGGGATCATGTCCTGTCAACCAAGGCATCCCCCTGTCCACAGCTGCCTCCCTCCAGCAGCTTCCCTTGGCACCAGCACATCTCCAAGGACTCCATCCTTTCGGAAAATCCCAGCACGGTGGTTCTGGGGTGGGTCCTTGGACAGAACCTGCTTTCACCATCCAGGAGTTTCCTGTCCCTTCCTGTGACTGGGAACCCCAAGAACTGCAGCTGCCCCTGCTCTGCAGCACTTGCAGRGCTCTGTGCTCCCCTTGGGAGGGGATTTCAGGCTGGGATAGACCTGAGCCCTTCCAGTGCAGAGATCCCAGGGGAATCAGTGGCACGGAGATGTCACTGGCATCTGTGTGGTCTGTCCTGTCCCCTCCGGAGACCTCAGAGCCCCTTCCAGAGCCTRAAGGGGCTCTAGGAGAGCTGGAGAGGGACTTGGGACAAGGCATGGRGGGGCAGGRCACAGGGAATGGTTTCCACTGCCAGAGGGCAGGGTTAGGTGGGATATTGGGAAGGAATTCCTGGCTGTGAGGGTGGGGAGGGGCTGGGATGGAATTCCCAGAGAAGCTGTGGCTGCTCCTGGATCCCTGGCAGTGTCCAAGTCCAGGCTGGAYGGGGCTTGGAGCACCCTGAGCTAGTGGAAGGTGTCCCTGCCCATGGCAGGGKTGGAATGGGATGGGATTTAAGGTCTCTTCTCCAGGCTGAACACCCCCAGCTCTCTCAAATACTCAAAGCTCAGCATTAAGGGATAGTTGGGGGTGGAAGGGAGCTCAGGAGGTCTCTGGTCCAACCTTCTCCTCCCAGCAGGCTCTGAGGTCTCCCTTGCTCACTCAGGGCTGTCTMCAGTCTGGTCTTGAAAACTTCCAAGGAAAAATGACTGGGAAATAGTCATCCTTACAGAGAAATCAAGTGTCAGGAAGGAATGGCCAAGCCAGGGACCTTTGCTTGGGGAGCAGTTTCAAAGCTTTGATGTTCATGTTTGGGATCTCTGAGTTCAAACATTGCATTTGATCTTTGTTTTCTGGAAGGACAAGAATTTTCTCAGTTAGCAACCAAAAAAGTAAAAATCTGTGCATATAAAGGCTTCCATTTCAGGGATGTCACTGCGCTTTGGGCTGTACAAGTGTTCACATGTAGAACTGTAAAAGAGGACCAGAAGTGGTTTTTCTTCTTTGCTTCCTTCAATATGTTGCTATTTTCTTCCCAAGAGAAAAATGTGGCTTTTTTTATTTTTTAACACAAGTGAATTTGTAACACAACACACAGAGAGGGGCAGGCTGGGACTGTAGCCTCCCTCTTATGGAAAGGGGCACATTCCTTCTTGAGTAAAGGATATTATTCCCCATTTTAACCAGTTCTTTTCTCCAGGCCCGACTCATGGGAGAGTTTATTAACTTTGGGATGTTTTCCCGATTTGCAGAGTTCAGAAGACCTGGGCAAACTGGTGCATTGCTGTCAATATAAACAGAATTGAATTCTAGTTTTTAACTGGTTTATGTAATGCTTAAAGAGCTGTTAAAGATAACTGAGTCCACTTGAACAGGATGTGCATTTGTCTTGTAGACACTGCAGATTATTCTGCTAATTTTAAAATGTTTCATTATTCATCAGTTCTGTTAAACAGTGTGAAAGGTGTTAGCAAAGACAGCAGTTTTGTGGGGAGAAGTGAAACCTTGTAGTGTCCTGTGCCCTCTGTTCAGGTGTTTTGGCTGTAGGGGCAAGAGAGAAAGCTCAGTGCATTCCTTCCCCACCTTTCACGCTTTGGAGCATCCCATCCCAGTCCAAGCAGCTCTGAAGTGTTGGAATAAGACCTGGACACCTCCTGCCAGCGTGCAGCRCTGGGAATTGCCTGGAATAAACTGTGCAAAGCTGGTGTCTCCTGAAGGCTGCCTGCATTAAATAAACTGTCACAGTGCCAGTTCAGTGGTATTGTTTAATTTCCATCCCAAATGATGGGGACACAGATCCCAAGATCCAGTGAGCTGTTTTAGGGGAACACTGTAGATGTTTCCATGTCTGACACAGCTCTGCTGCCTTCACCTCTTGGCACTCAAAGGTGTCTGAAGGAGACTGGCCAACCTCAGTCCATCTGTTCCATATCCAAACCCTGGGGAATGTGTTGGATAGGATCTATCCCATCTGTTCCATATCCAAACCCTGGGGAAGGTATTGGATAGGATCTGTCCCATCTATTCCCTATCCAAACCCTGGGGAATGTATTGGATAGGATCTGTCCCATCTATTCCGTATCCAAACCCTGGGGATTGTATTGGATAGGATCTGTCCCTTCTATTCCGTATCCATACCCTGGAGAACGTATTGGACAGGATCTGTCCCATCTATTCTGTATCCATACCCTGGGGAATGTATTGGATAGGATCTGTCCCATCTATTCCGTATCCATCCCCTGGGGAATGTATTGGATAGGATCTGTTCCATATCCATCCCCTGGGGAATGTATTGAATAGGCTCTTGTGGCTGGTTGTTGCTGCAAGTGTCTCTAAGCTTCTCAAAGGCCTGTCTTTCCTGAGACTCCTAAAAATACCCATGGAATAAACCAGTGCCATTCCATTAGTGCTGATGTGTTGTGGCTCAGTGTCTTTCCTTTTTCTCTTTACCGTGAGGTTTGTTTCCTTCATCCCTCAGAGCTGGTGTTTCCTTCAGCTTGTTCATCTGGGTTATGAACTAGTGTGCTCCTTGGGGTATCCATACAGCAGGAATCCTTGGTCACTGGAGTTTCCCTTGTTTTCTGTGAGTTAGGAGTTCATGGATGATTTTTCGTTTTGAACCCACACCAGACTGTTCTCTGTTACCTTTGCTGATGGTGCAATTCACAGAACAACTGGAGCGTCTATTGCCTGCACACTGTCAGTATTCCCTGTTTTTTCTCTCCTGAGCCTTGGATCCCATTATCCTTTGATAGGTAGCAGCTCTTTGTTCCCGTGAGTGCCCTCGAGGCAAAATAGTGCTTTGTACTTCCCTGGGAATGGCTGAGCAGAAAATGAAAAGCCACTGAAGAACAGGGGTGGCCTTTTCACAGGAATTCCTGTTCCACCGCYGTGCCACACTTAGGAATTAGGATCTGCTGGTGCCAACACAGCCRTATGATCCTTAACCAGTGCCAGGAAATTTTCCTAATGAAATGCCCTCAAAGCCATCTGTTCTGCCCTGGCCAGAGTCAGCAGCACTCGGAGGCACGGAATGGGACTGACCAAGCCTTGCAGGAATTGCCTTGCAACAACTCCTCAATCACAGGATGCTCTTTCCCTCTGTGCTGACAGACTAGCACTGAAGGCTTTTCCAGCTCTCCCTTTTCCATGTGTTCACCTCAAACTCATGCTCGGGACGGTTTGCAGCACGTCTGGCACTCGCAGAGGCCCTGGATAAAGTCCTTTGGCTCAGGGAGAGGATGGAAAAGCGGTGTCAGTCCTGGAGAGGGGGCTGCTGACCCAGCACATGCTGCGGCTCCCCGGTGGCTGGGCCTGGCACGAGTGGCAGGGGCACATGGAACGGTGGGAAGAGGTCAGGACTGCCTTTGGCAGCAGCCAGCCATTAATGAAGGTGAGCTGTAATGGGACGCTGGCTCCAGCTGGAAATAGAAGCAGGGAATGATTGGCAGCTCATCCCAGACTGGAAACCCATGAAATGCAGAGAGGAGAATCCACAGACAAGGCAGATGTGGCTGGCAAAGCTTGGGAGAAAGGAAGAGAGACCCAGAGGCTGCTCTCCCAAAGGCTGCCGGGGGAGTCTGGGGCAAAGAACGGCCTGGAGCCTCCCAAGGGATGCAAATGGACTGGGTTTTTCTGGAGTGGGCTGGTTTTTTCCTGCTTTGGGGTTTGTACAGCTCCAGTGCAGACGCTGCAACCCGTTGAGGCAACGTGTTGCACATTTGATCACTTTTCCCCTGAAAAAAGCTTTTCCTTATCTTTAAATGTATTCCAGTTTATGCCCATTGACTCCTGTCCGTGCCACTGGGAAGAGACTGCCTCGGTCTCCTGGTCCCTGTTCCATCAGKGATTTATGCACATGGATCAGCTCCTCCTGAGCCATCCTTTCTCCAGGCTGAACATCCCAGGCTCTCCCAGCCTCTCACTCCCCTTTGTGGGCTGAAATTGCTTCATTGTGTCCATGTCCAACTCCATCCTGAAAACTTGAAAAGGGTGACAGACTCTTCCACGTGTGACTGAAGCAACAGGCTGCAACATTTATATATAAATCCCATAAAAACCTGCGCCTGCACACGGATCTGTGGATCCCAAGGATGCTGCATGGCTTTAGGAAAGAGGGTAGAGCAGACCCCCTACTGCTTGGTGAGGATTTCAACATAGGAAACCTTCATTTTTTTTAATTGAGGTGGGGAATTTTTAATTGAGGTTCACGGATCAAGTCCTCCTCCAGCTTTTGCTGGATATTAGCAAGTTCTGAACTGTGGGGTTGGGTTTTGGAGTCATGGCTCCCTGAACTCCTGTTATCCCTGCTATTTTTCCTTCTGACTTGAGGCCTTTCCCCAGAAATTCCTTCCCAGGTTGAGCTGAGGTGAATTGGCATGGAGAGGCTCCCTTCTCCATGCATGGGCCAGCCAGAATTCCCAGTGGATTACTACTTCAAAGCTAAAACCAACACTACTGATTTATAAATCCATAAAGTGTTTCCCCCAGAAACTCCTCTGTTATGTCACAAAATATCCAGGGAGAATCTCGGGAAGAGTTTTTTCTGGCAGAGGAGATAACTTGTGTAAGAGGTTCCTGATAACAACACATTTTAGTGGCTGGGCAGAAAGAGGAGTTTTAAGATGGCATTTGCAGAATTTATTGTTTACTCAGGAACATATTTTATCCCTCAGAATAAATTATCCTGGGGCCCTTCTAGGCTGTTAAATCCAGTTCTCTGCTYCTAGGAAGGCAGGGCCATTTCTGGAATAATCTTCCATCGTGGAATTGTTAAGGTTGGAAAAGACTTTTAAAATCATTGAGTCCAACCATCAGTCAACACCACCACTAATCCATGTCCCCAAGTGCCACATCCACGTGCTTTTGAACACTTCCAGGGATGGTGATTCCAACCCTCTCCTGGGCAGTCTGTGCCAGTGGATCACAACCCTTCCCGTGAAGAAAAGGGGAGGCTCTCCATGGCTTTTCTCCTAGGAAGATTGAATTTATTTGATTTCCCACCTATGATGGCTGCAATAAATACATTAAGACTCTGTTAATTTGCATTAATAATTGTGTATTGCATTTTATTAATTACCCAGGTTGATCAGACCAACAGAACACAGCAAACAGAGACCAGGCCTTGCTGGCTGATCCTGATATTCCACTCAGGACATGCAGTAACACTGGACTCTGGAATTTGTTAAGATAATCTTTGCAAATAAAGACTTTGTAGTGATTAACAAAACTTCCTCTGCTGTTGTGCAACAATCTGCAGAAATGTTTGTAGTGCTTACCCACTTAAGTGAGTTTTTCTGGGGAGACCTCAGAGCCCCTTCCAGTCCTAAAGGGGCTGCAGGAGAGCTGGAGAGGGATTTGRGGCAAGGGATGGAGGGGCAGGACACAGGGAATGGCTTCCCACTGCCAGAGGGCAGGGTTAATGGGATATTGGGAAGGAATTCRATGTGTATATTCTGTATTTCCTTTAGGCTGGACAGTGTTAGGAGAGCCAAACTACCTGTCTGTCTTGTTCAAGTGAGTTGAGAAGCCAAGGAGAAGGGAAATCCTGTAGAAAATCTTGGATTAATAGTCYAAGTTTTTACTTGAAGACAGCATTATATATTAATTAATAATAATCCATGGTACCAAACAATATCTGAGCTTGCAGGAGGTGACAGGGACAGGGGCACCATAGGGAAAAGTCAATTTTCCTGACTTGGAAAAACCCACTTCATTACTGTGTGCCTGAAAAGAGTTGCAACATTTGCTTGAATTACCAAAACAAATGAGGTCTGAATGTCTGATGTGCAGATTGCACCCCAGGAGGTGAAAGRCTGGCAGAGGTGCAAGCAAGGGAAAGCAGAATTTTATGGAAGAATTTGTTTGTTGAGGTTATAAATATCAGGTTACCAAATGTGCTGGGCCAAAGAGGGGCTCCATTACATGGATTATTGGGGAAGGCTCAYTTTCTTTCTGTATCTCAAAAATCATATTTTTGGTTGGTGTTTTTTGTTTTTTTGCTCACACCTGGGTTGGAGATTAAGATTAAATTGGTTTTTCCTTCATTCCATGAGGAGTTCTTATTATGATTTGGGATTACCTTTAAAATGTGTGTCCCTGAATTGGAACAGAACAAGGAATTTGTATTCAGCTCCAAGTGGGAAGAATAATTTCTCTTAAACTGTGCCTCACTAACAATATAATCTGGGCTATCCCTGGGTTCTGGAAAGGGGRTTTAGTACCTGRAATTAGATCAGAGCTAAAGTTAGAGTATTATTTCCCTTTTTTGCTATATTTATAAATATATTTTTTGCAGTGAGTTGCTTTGTATAAGCTGAGTAATTGAATTTGTACAGRTTCAACATAGCAAAAATAATTTCCTTTCTTTTCTCTTTTAGCCTTCTGTTGAGTCTTCAAGCCCAGGTAAATATTTKTAATCATTTCCAAGGTTTTTTGGCATCCTGCTATTGGAAAAGCCTTCCAGGAGTTCCTTTAGCTGGATTGTTGTTGCCTCTTGAGGTTTGATTTCTTTTAGAGAAATAATTAATTGCTTCATAGTTAAACCTGCCACTCACCCCTCCCTGTCACACCCTCAGTGTGGGTACAAGCTTTGGAAAAGGAGATTTAAATTGTCCAAGGAGAAAAGGGGAAAAATACGAGCAGGGTTGGAATTAAAAATCAGATATTGCTGAATGACACCTGCCAATCCATTCATTCATTGCTTTGCCATTGTCACCAAAAGTAACCAGAACTGGGCAAAAAAAGGGGATGGGGGAAAATAACTCCAAAATAAATCTGCATAACTGGGAATGCTGTTCAGTGTAAATGTTGGGAAAGGCATCAGTCTGTCTTTGTAGTTGTAAATGAGGAAGGTTCCGAAGGATAAAGGGAACGAGTTTGTGTTTGATGAGGATTTTACTCCCTGTAGACCTCGAGTGAGGCAGGTTTGTGATTATTTCAGAGTGAAACGTTCCCAAACTGAACATTTTCCAGCCATTTAACTAGGGCCTGCCGTGCAGGGCTAGGGAGCTGGGAGACCTGGCTGCTTCCACACTCTCCTGGCTCTCCCTGCCRGGATCTTCCCCCCAAAGGAGATTTCCCTGCCAAACGAGCCCAAGCTGAAGGAGCGATATTGGAATTTCTCGTTACAACTCTGCTTAAATGTCACCAAAATAACCAAATCCCACCTTCAACTCTGCCAGGCCATGATGTGACTAAAACCACTGTTGCAAATGTTTCCCATCAGGAGGTTCAGCAACATCTGATGACCATGAATTTGACCCATCAGCTGATATGCTGGTGCATGACTTTGATGATGAACGGACATTAGAAGAGGAGGAAATGATGGAAGGAGAAACAAACTTCAGATCTGAAATAGAGGATCTTAACAGGGTACGTGGCCTTAAAYAGTCCTAAACCAGAACCACGGCTTCACACAGAACGTGCAGGGTTTTATCCTTTGTATTTGGAATTAAAACAAAAATCACCCCCAAACCATCAATAGGTAAATAATAAAAAGTGGGGAAAGGGGCTGAATAAATTTCCCAAAACTGAGGAAAAGAAAATGGTGTATAAATATTAATAATGTATAAAACTGTGCTTGTTAGTTGCTTTTTACATATTTGTGCTGCTGTAGGATTTGCATTTTAGAGCTAACATCAATTAAAATACCCTCTGACTAAACTTGCAGRTTCCAACTGCACCTGAGTAGTGCTTGTAGATTTTTATTTAAAAACCCCCAAACCTYATAATCTTAAATTTCTTGTGCATTTTGACACAAATATCTGTGTAATCTAGTGGAGCATACAGGAATATCTTCATTTAAAGGGAGATGCAGAGGAAACGATGAACAAATCCTATTTAGCATGAGTGATGACACCAACAGGACTTTAAATTAATTTAGTGCATTTAATCAATATTTCCAGTGTAAATGATAATTTCTTTCAGCTAATTCCAGGTTATGCTGGCACTTCTGTATTGTCTTAAATTATTTCTCAGGCAGGAATAATATTCTTAAATTACAAACTAGGTTCATTATAAATGCAAAGTAATTTAGACATTGTCTGTGGCCTCGCTGGCTGAAAAGGCCTCCAGAACAGATCATTAATGATTCACAGATGAATATTTGATGTACAAACCCTTTTGAGCTTAAGTGCTTCTGCCAATATGACTTAAATTAATTTACTGCACTTAATCTACGTTTCCAGTGGAAATGATCACTTTTTTTCCTGGTAATTTCCAGCTTGATGTTAAATGGAAAACATAAAGATAAATAAATAGTTGGTGCATCTAAATATGCTTCATCTAGATGAAGTATGGGATGGAGCTCCACGTGTCTGTCATGTGGGGTTTCAGTTGAAAATGTGCTTTTTGCCCTTTATATTTTGTGTAATTCTCTCACCACATTACARCTCTTCAGTTTATCCCCTCATATCCGGTGGTTACCTCTACTTGTGGGATAGCAGCTTTATATATATATAAATAGAATTTATATTATTTATATATGTAATTTTCTGTTTTGTAAGTCGTGGATGACAGGCCAGCTAAATCTCAAACCTCAGGAGAATTGCTGTCCTGTGTTTTCCCCCAACACTGACCTGGATTATTGCAGAATTCCCCAGGCTGGGAATGTTCAGCCCTGGCAGTTGGATTTTGCACAGGCATTTTTGAACCTGGGTGGTTTCACTGCTGGTTGTGGTAAAAATTCCCACTTCCTCTGAGGGTTGGGGTCTTTCCTGCTCATGGGTTAAACTCTGGAATGTGTTGGTCCTTGAGGTCCTGGGAATAACCAGCCTGGAGAAGAGAAGGCTCCAGGGAGACCTCAGAGCCCCTGCCAGTGCCTAAAGGGGCTCCAGGAGAGCTGGAGAGGGACGTGGGACAAGGCATGGAGGGACAGGACACAGGGAATGGCTTCCCACTGCCAGAGGGCAGGAATAGATGGGATATTGGGAAGGAATTTCTCTCTGTGAGGGTGGGGAGGGGCTGGGATGGAATTCCCAGAGAAGCTGTGGCTGCCCCATCCCTGGCAGTGTCCAAGGCCAGGTTGGACAGGGCTCTGGAACTGTCCCTCCACAGAAGGAATTTCAATGTCTTGGATAATCCTTGTGAGTTTCCTATTTTTGCAATATCCTGAAGCGATACAAAAATCACAATTTGTGTTTTCTCTCGGAGAGAGAAATTGGTCCAAATTGGAATGGACTATTTGAAGTGAAGAGGTAATGTACAGTCAGTAATACTCCTGTKCCATAATTCACAAGTACCACGAATTACAGTAAAATTTCTTTTTAATTCTCAGCTCTATAGGATAGGAGTGCTTAAAGAAAGGATATTCCTTTCCAAAAAGTACTGCAGAACATTTGGATAATTAAAATACGATTTTTCTGCTAGCTCTGCTGCCAGGTTGAATTAAGGCCACAGGCCTTTCATGTTGTCTGTTGTCAGTACAATAAAATAAAACATTCATTCCCCACTTCTAAGAGTCCTGCCCATGAAACGACACAGTGGGGACCAAGGAGTCGAGAGGGAAGGGGAGAACATTTAATTCCTTGTTATTTGCATTTACTGGGTGTGAAGCTTAACCAAAGAGTAGAGGAATCAGTGGTAGAATGGCTTAGTTCTTTGGAATAAAATAGAATAAAATAAAATAAAGTAAAATAAAATTAAATACACAGACAATGAGTGCTGGTAACCCCTGTGTTACTCTTTACAGAGCACAACTAACTCCACTTTTGTCATTGGGATTGTTGGGATGTTTCCAGAAACTAGATCAGTGCAGGCCCTTAGGACAGGAAGTCTAAGGTCAGCCAATAACTAAAAATATCTGATTATTAGCCAATGTGTCCGTTAGATACTGAGAAAAAACTATATAGAGCAGGCAGACAAATAATAAACAAAGGGTTTGATCTTCTGAGAGAGAATTTTTAAATGATCCCTGAAAGTTTCTGGTGTGAAAAATCTCCTTAGGGATGACTGTCCTGAGGGCTRGATGCTGAGGATTAAAAGTAATAAAGGGAGTAATTAGCAGAGCCAGCAATTAGTAATTTTTATTAATGAAGGTARGAGTTCGGGAGGCTCTAAATTTGAGAGCTGACAGTACCATTTGAAATGTCTCCTCAGAGTGGACCAGCTTTTGAAGTGTTTTTAAATAAATTTTTTTCTAAGGTTTTAGCAGCTTGGCTTCCAGCTGTGGATGGGTTTGTAGAAAGGCAGCTTAAAATAAATGTGGMATAAACATTCCTGGTGTCCTTCCCTGCAGATCAGGTGATCCCTCACCCCCATCCAAACCCATTTCTACAAATGTGTACCAAATCCCACCATTTTCCAGGTTGTTTTTGGGCAGCGRAGGGGAATACCAAGAAACATTCCAATAAGGAATGTGTTTGCTGTAGGTACTGAAGGTGTGTGATTAAACCAAGCCCTTTAATGAGCTTTATGGCCCCTTGGACAGACTGTTGGTGTGTGAAGTCTGCTGTGAATACAGAAAGGATTGGGAAGGAACTTACCCTGCAGAAAAACCCCACACATTTTTCTTAGGAGCTGAAACTTCCAATTCGAAGCCCAAAATTC
This sequence comes from Amblyornis subalaris, assembly GCA_018881555.1. Classification (NCBI taxonomy): domain Eukaryota; kingdom Metazoa; phylum Chordata; class Aves; order Passeriformes; family Ptilonorhynchidae; genus Amblyornis; species Amblyornis subalaris. The sequence continues at coordinate 1,959,015 of JACAXG010000097.1, forward strand.
CGATTTTGCGCCAGAAATTCCARTTTTGCCCGTGCGTCCCTCTCGGAGTGCCCATTCTTGGTGCGCATCACCAGCATCCCCGTGGTTTGCCGCGCTCGCCTCGACGCTGCGGAGCCATCCCCGCGGAYGCATCCCCGTTGAATTCCCGCTTTTTGCTCCTCAGGAGAGCGACATGCCCATCCAGGAGCTGCTGAGCCGCTACGGCTACGACGGCACCGTGCCCCTGCAGGAGGAGGAGGAGGAGGACGAAGAGGAGGAGGAGGAGGAGGAGGGMGAGGAGGATGATGATGTGGATAACGATGACAACAGTGGCTGCAGCGGGGAGAACAAAGTAAGCGTGGGCTCGTTTGCATGTGGAAATCCAYGGTTTGCATACAGCTCTCCTGTGCCGCTGCTTTGCAGGTGAAAAGCTGATTATTGRGGCTGCACAAGCGTGGGCTTGGATTCAGCGTGGCTCTGAGTGTTGGAAATCTTGCAAGTTTTCCAGCTTGAGTGGTTAAATTGTGTTTTTCCAGCCTGTTGTACTTAACTGAACCTAATGCTTCAAGTGTCTTTGCAAAATGTTTAGTTTGAGCTTACTACCTTAAAAATCCTGTTCTGTGTTTGAATAATTTTCTGGTTTTGGTAGAGTCTGATTTACTTGGAATATCTGTAACAATCCTGTCACAGGCACAGCTGTAACCTCTCCATCACTGCTGCATCCTGAATTCCATTAAAATACAAACCCCTTGGAATTGCTCRGGCATTAGTGGAGGTTTCATTACCTAATCTGGCTTTAAAAAAGATCCATTCTGGGCTTTTAGTACCTTACCCATTTTAGAATCTCTGGAATGCAGCAGAGAGATGAGGAATGGTACAACTGATCGAGGAGCTGGAGTTCCTGGGATTTACAAGCTCCCTTGACAGATGCTGTAAAGGATTGTTATTTGTGGGGGTTGAATAGTTCAAAGGGAAGATCCATAGTTAGATTATACCAGGAAAGGTTCAGGAAGCTGGAGAGGGGGAGAAACTTATGTAACATGAAGGATGCAGGAAGAATTCTTTTAGGAAAAATCCTTTCAGGAAAATTTCCTCATGGAAAGGATGGTCAGGCATTGGAAGGGGCTGGAGTCCCCATCCCTGGAAGGAAGGACTGGATGTGGCACTCAGAGACAAGGTGGGGATGGATCACACTGATCCTGAAGACTTTTCCAACCTCAGTAATCCCGTGCAGAATCAAACTAAGACACAAACGTTGATTTTGTTGTGCTCGGTGCTGCTCCCGAAGCATCGCTTTTTTCTGGATTCTCCTTTCTGGATTCCTTGCTGGCACAACTTCCATGTTCAGTGCTCCCCGGGCCTGGGGGGGTCTGAGAGCTCCGAGGTGCTGCAGGCACCAACTGCAGCCTTGGGGGTGGAATAATTGTAGAAATGATGGARGCTTTCCCTGCAAGTGCTCCTCTCTGTACAGCCTATTTAGCTGCCCTGCTCTTAGCTGGTTTCTATTTTTAATCTGCTTTAAGCTGCACACGTGACAGGGCTCTGGGAAAGGTGCACATCCCTGTGTGCTGGGCCTCCTGCTCCAGGGTCACAAACAGCATTGGTGTGTGGCCAACATAAACAGGTAAAACATACAAACAACGTGCGTTGAAGTAGAAAAAAATCTGKTTTTTAAAATATTTATGATGGTAATTTTCTCTGCTTGTAATATTTCCCATAGCTGTGGTGGTTTGTCTTCTAATAAAGAAATTTATTCTAATTTTTGATCTTGTACTGAGCCAACCCTGCTGTTCCTGTGGGGTTGAACCACTCTACTGACATCCATTTTTATGGMAGATGCCATTTCCATGTGAATAATCCATCCCCTTTCTATTGAAAATTCCTCAGAAAAGGTTTTAAAAACAAAAAKAAAATTTAAAGTTCCATGAAATTAAATGAAAATCACAAGGATGTGCTGTTTGCTTTTCCWCTCTGCCAGGAGGAGACCATCAAAGATTCCTCAGGGCAGGAAGATGAGACCCAGTCCTCCAATGATGACCCAGCCCCTTCTGTTGCTTCTCAAGACCCCCAGGAGATCATTCGCCCCCGGCGGTGTAAATATTTTGATACAAGTAAGTCCAGCTTCATTCTCAGCCCAGGAATCTCAATATTCTCTTCCAAAATTGCTTTTTGATACCTAAAAATAYTGGATTTTTTTTCTCTTCCGTACCACTGCTGTGAATGAGAATTATGCTCAAAAGAAGARGTAAAAAAAATCCTGGTTTTCGATGAATGCTAAATCTGCTCTGCTGACTCCATGTAAGGACAGGAGATTGTCTCTGTTCTTCAAAGAAAGGAGGAAATTGGTGGGAAAATTGGRATTTTACGGTTTAAAATGAATTGGTGTGCTCTGGTTATTGTGCCAAGGCCTGGGCTCTGTCCTCATCCACAAGAGCTCAGAGTCCACCTGAAGGGAAAAATAAACTGAAATTTCCTACAAATAGAACCCAGATTTCCTCAAGATCACTGGAATAGAGAAGCAAGAAAACCTGGAAAAAGCCAAGAATTGGTAACCCTGAAATAATGAACAGGGGGATGGATGATGATGAAGATTTCCAGAATTCCACATTGGATTCTGTTGCCAGCATTGCACTGAGCATTTTCTCTCTTGTTTTGTCTACAAATTGATTTTGCATCCATTTGGGACTGTTGTAGCTGTCCCTTCAAACAACTCTTATTTCCCTGGAATCTCCCCTGATGGAATCTCCCCTGATGGGATCTGAACCTTTTGAGCTGCAGCAGGGCCTTTGGACAGCAGATATTTTATTTTTCTTTAATGAGAGTGACTGTTGCTCTTTGAATTCCTATTATTCTGTGTTTGAACAAACAAAAGGTTCCTGACCATGCCTCCTACTTGATATTTATTAGTCATGACTTCATAGAAATGCAATTTTCTGATCTGTAGCTTATTGAAATGCAAAATCCCAAGGAACCTCAGTGTGTAGCTGTGCAGAGGATTGCAAATATCTTCAATAAATTCCTATTTTTAAGCATAGCATTAACTTAATTCAAGTGTATTGCAGTAGGTTTGGGGGGTTTTACTGCATTCAGCTGTGTAAAAAATGTCATTTAATGTATAAATAATTGCAGTGCTGCCATATCACATCCTATACAGCACCTTGTGAAAGGCAAGTGGCCTGTATCATAAAGAGCTTAACATTCCTGGCAATCCTGATCCCAAATAATCTATTCTAAGTGCTGCTGTGCCTCCCTGAGCTGTGCATCCAAGCCTCCCAAATCCCAGCGAGACACACTTGGCAGATTCCTCACACCTTGTGCTGAGATCTCCCTTCAATTCCCTGACAGCTGGAAAAGAACAGCAGGAACGAAGCCAGGAGCTCTTGGAAAAGGGCTTGAGAGCCACAAAAATACTCCCACAAAACTTGAGAGTGAAGTTGGATGTGGAGCATTCAAAGCTGGGCGAGGGAAAGGAAATTTGAATTTAATAGCCAAATTTTAGATGTTTTTATTGGAGCCTTAATTTCTCAGAGCCTGTTCTGTATCTCAACCCCAATGTGAACGTTGGGTGGGTTCTTTTTTAATCTTGTCACGTGAATTTTGTCCCCAAAAGTGCCACTGGCGCTGGTGGGGGCTGAGATAAGGAGGGAGGGAGGGAGCAGAGCAGGGCTGGAGCTGCTGGGGTGACACGTTGGGCTTGTGGCCCCTGGCACCTGCTTTTGGCTAAATGGCTGCACCATTTCTTGTAGATAGTGAAATAGAGGAGGAATCTGAAGAAGATGAAGATTATATTCCCTCAGAAGACTGGAAAAAGGTAAACACTAACCCATATTTCATGAATAATAAGTTGATTTTTTACTGGCTAACTCTTGAGCTCTGTGGCTCACCCAAATCCTCTCCAGTTTTTCCCCATAAATAGGAGAGTTTTGCTAATGAGAAGTCCTAAAGACCTCCCCAAACAGTCAAAAATCCATTTCCATTGAGTGTTTTTAGCTTTTGAACCTGCTGATTGTATTTTTACATTTTAAACACTGAAAGGTTTAAAGGGGGAGGAAGAAAGATGTGGTCACGCCCCTGTTGGCCAACGAAAAATCTCAGGGTTGCTTCACTTCTTGTTTCTGTTCTTTCCCAACAGGAAATCATGGTGGGCTCCATGTTCCAAGCTGAAATTCCAGCTGGCACCTGCAAATACAAAGAGAATGAAAAAGGTGAGATTTGACRTTATTGCTGTTTGTTATTAATGTCTAACGGGAAATAAAAGATTTGATTGATGTGTTGCAAAATAAATGAGTGAAAATTAGAGCCATCATCTCAGATTATAGCTCATCCTGTACTTCAGCGGAGCTTGAGGAAGGKGAAAAGAAGGATTTCATTCCTCCCTGGTGCCTCTGAACCCTTGGATTCTGATTTAGGRACGCACACAAGCTGAAACCTCTTCACTTCTTTCTTTATGTTTAAAAAAAAATAGCTCGTGGAGCCTTCTTAGAATCCAAGTTTATACTCAATTATCTCATTGCCCAGGGAGATTGTGGATTCCCCATCCCTGGAAGTGTCCAAGGCCAGGTTGGACAGGGCTTGGAGCAACCTGGGATAGTGGAAGGTGTCTTTAAGGATCTTTAAGCTCCTTTCCAACCCAAACCATTCCAGGATTATGGATTTCTATGAAGCTGCTTGCTTTGCAAGACATTTAATAATTTCCTTTACCAGTCTGGGGTTTTTCCTTGTATCCACTTCCATGTTAAAATACTTTTTCCAAGCAGAGAAGCATCTCTCAACCCYTCTGTGCCAGGGATCTGAGGGCAAAGTACAATATCCAGGTCATTTGGATCCCTGCATCCATGAGAGTTTACCTGTATACTCTGGATTAATGGTGCTCCAATGATCTCCCAAGGTTTATCAGAGAGAAGAATTGTGTTTATAATAGTTTTATCYTGTGTTCTCCCCGTGCTTGATCCAGTGTATGAAAATGATGACCAGCTGCTCTGGAATCCTGACTTTTTACCAGAGGATAAAGTCATAGAATTCCTAAATGAAGCCTCGAGGCGCACGGGAGAGGAGAAAGGCCTGGATGCAATTCCTGAAGGATCACATATTAAGGACAACGAGCAGGTATGGAAAAATAAGTGCAATTTATAGTTTAATAGCATAGAATTAATCAGCCCTTTATTTGATTTTACTCCCAAGAGTTAAAATTGTGTTTGAAACAGTTTTATTGTTCCTTGTGGAAATAGAAACTTGATGGGTTTTTGTACCTCTCAGTGAATATTAAACTGTTCATTTGGGCTTAATGGTGCTTTATAGAAAATAAATGTAACATATACAACAAATAAAATCAATGCTTTATTATATATATAAATGTGTATGAATGAATTCTCTCAGGTACAGAATTTTTCAGTTATTAAATTGTCTACCTTTATTATGCATTCTTTATGAATGCACATTTATTTTTTTCTTCATACCCAAAGAAACCCCTCACATCAATTTTACAAATGTGTGTCGTGGATAAAAACGTTGCAATGCTTTGCCTGGATATTTCCTTGGTCATGCAAATAGAGATTTGGGAATTTAAACACAGCGAATCCATCTTTGTGCTGACTTCAATTCCACTGCATTCRTTCAGAGGGTTTATTTTTCATCTTAGCAGGTCTCAGTGATTTCCTGAGTGTGCTGCTGTGGCCCAGCATGGATGGGCTGGGGTGTGCAGTGTTCAATGTGTGTGTTTTCCTCCCTGCAGGCTTTGTAYGAACTGGTGAAGTGCAATTTTGATATTGAGGAGTCATTACGAAGGCTGAGATTTAATGTCAAAGCAGCCAGAGGTGAGCACTGAAAGGGAGTTSATATTCCTGAATTTCCCCTTTATTTCTTAGCCAGGCTTTGCTGTCAGGCTGAGAAAGTTGATTTAAGCTGAATTTAATTTTTTAATGCAGCCTCAGTGAATCTCTCATTGTTCTCTGAGAGAATGGAATTAGCAGATGTGTAAATTCACTTGATATACATATCTGTGACTCCAGCAGCAGTTAAAAATTGAAAATTCCTTCTTAACAACACAACTGTGCAGTTTTTGGACATTTTTATTGTGTTCTTCTAGACCTTTCAGTCACCATTTTTCAGTCACCAAGTGAATGCAACAAACATGATACGTAAAATGAAATAATTCTAAATAAAGGAGCCAATAAACCTTTTATTTTACGAAGTGTAGCATTAAAAAAACTGATCTTAAAGGTGCTGTTGGAGCCTTGAGCATYTCCTGTGCTGTTATTGATCTCTGCACTCCAAGGAACAACAAACTAAGGGAAGACAGGAGTTGTTTTCCCACACATTGATCTGTTGGATGTGCTTCCAGACCTCTCCCGACTTCCCTGGGCACATCCCAAGACAGGAGGTGTTTCTGTCACTTCAGTTGCCTTTTAGTGGCTTTTTTAATTAAATATTTTCTTTATTGCWTTTTTTTTTTAATTTTGCTGTAGAAGAATTGTCTGTTTGGACAGAAGAGGAATGCAGGAACTTTGAGCAAGGGCTGAAAGTCTATGGCAAAGATTTTCATGTGATTCAGGCAAATAAGGTAAACTCTGAGTTGAAGTGCAATTCTCTTTRTATTTTAAAGCAAGGTAATTGTAAATAAATTTTGTCCTTAATTTCTTTCATCAAGAAATGGACAAAATTCTTTTTATTTTTTGCTGTAGAATCCCAGAATGGTTTGGGCTGGGAGGGACCTTAAAAATCCCATTCCACCCCTGCCATGGGCAGGGACAGCTTCCACTATCCCAGGTTGCTCCAGCATGGCCTTGGACACTTCCAGGGGTGGGGCAGCCACAGCTTCTCTGGACAACCTGTGCCAGGGAGGAATTTCTTCCCAATATTGCTTTCTCCAAGTCCAGAATCCTCTGTAACTGTGGCTGTGAACCCAAAAAAATCCCATGGGAAGAGCTGCCTCCCTGGAATCTGACTCTGGGCTGAAGAGACTGTGAGACAGCCTTGGAATATTCCTGCTGGAGCTGCTCCTTGCATGATATCCCCAATATTTTTAGGAACACTCTTAACTTTACACCTCAATTCCGTCCCTCTGAAATTCTGAGCCAAGAGTTTCCACWATTCCAAGCAGCCTTGACTCGGAATGTCACATTTTTTTGTAAAAATCCTGAGGCTTTTTTGCCAAAAATTCCTTAAAATTCACCAGGGCTTGCCTCCACGTGTTCCCTAGGTCCGGACCCGCTCCGTGGGGGAATGTGTGGCATTTTATTACATGTGGAAGAAGTCGGAGCGTTACGATTTCTTTGCACAACAGACACGTTTTGGGAAGAAAAAATACAACCTGCACCCTGGGGTCACGTAAGATGTGCATCATTTCATCATTCTATTGCCATGGGGGGGCAAAATCTTTATTTTATCCTGCTCTGAGCTGAAGTTTRAGGGATTCACACTCCTGATTTTCAGCAGGAAGACAGCCAAAGTGTAAAAAAATGTCATTGGTGTGCGTAATATAATGTCTAAAATACCTTGATTTGGAATAAAGCCAACTGAGCGGCGACTTTAATTTGAATTTAGKTAGAATTTAATTTGTTTTCTTTTGGAATGTAAATAGGTTTTTCTTTTCAATGCTTGTTTTAATTCAATCTGTTTGCTACAAACGCATTAATCACAAGTTTCAGGTGGGATTTGGGATACATTGTTTGGCARTAATTCTGTCCACACAACACCCTGTCCCAGGGGGCTTTGGAGTGTCCATAATTCCATTTCCCATCCACATCCTTGCTAGGAAAAGAGGGGATGTGTGAGCAGAAGTGCATTCCCTCAGCTCTGAGCCAGCTTGTTCTCCTGCCCTTCATTCCAAAGCTCTGATCTGCCTGTCCCACTCTTTCCACTGGCTCTTGCCAAACTTTTTTACTATTATTTTCATTCCTCATTTGTTCCTGGCTTCTCTGTTGATCCTTTCTTTGGAATATTATTGTTTCTTCAAACATTTCAGGGCAGTGTGTTGGGACCACTGGCAGTGTGACACTCAGAGCTGCCATCTGGGATTTTATGGATCTTACAGGGAGTTTCTTATCTGCTTGTCAGGGACTGTCTCTCTCTCCCTCTCCTTCCATCTCTTGGTGGGGTTTTCCCCCCTATTTTCCACGTTTTCCCAAATTTTTGGTGGTTAATCACTCCAAACAGCCTTTCTGCAGTTGGCTGTGTAGGGTGAGCAGCAGCAGTGTCATTAAGGATTGGACTTGTCTGTTCTTGAATGATTTTGCAGATAAATTTAGGGAATTCCRGGTGCAATTCCAGCATAATTACGTGTGAGGAGATGCTGTGCCTGGAGTTAATCCAGCCTTAACACCACTCATCMAAGGGCTTTACCCACCAGCTTCCATGTTTAAATCTTTCATTGGAGATTCACCATTACTGACCTGAACTGGAGGCCTGGGATAAATGGCAGAGATGGGAATGTCCAACTCTGGAATTTTTCCTTTGGTTTTAACTTTACCCCTCTTGGGGTTTTTTTCGTGCACCAACGTTAYTTATATTTACTGGAATGGTTTGTAATTGCTGGCTCAGCAAATTGCAAGGCTTTAGTGCCTGAAGGGATCACCTTGGAAGCACAGGCCACAACATAAAGCATATGGAATCGTGGAATCATGGAATGGTTTGGGCTGGGGGGGAGCTTAAAGCTCATCCAGTGCCATGGGCAGGGACACCTTCYACTATCYCAGGCTGTTCCAAGCCCTGTCCAACCTGGCCTTGGACTCTTCCAGGGGTGGGACAGCCACAACTTCTCTGGGAAATSCATTCCAGGGCCTCYCCACCCTCACAGGGAACAATTCCTTCCCAGTATCCCATCTATCCCTGCCCTCTGTCAATGGAAGGCCTTTCCCACCTCCGATGCGTTGGGCACAGCCGCAGGGTGTGCAGGGAGTGACACCAACACTTCCGGGCGGGGCTGAGCGTGCTGTGTGTGTCCTGCAGGGATTACATGGATCGGCTCCTGGATGAAAGCGAAAGTGCTGCTTCCAGCAGAGCTCCCTCCCCTCCTCCCACCACCTCCAACAGCAGCACCAGCCAGTCCGAGAGGGAGGACAGCACCACCAGCAGCAGCAACCAGAACGGTGAGTGTGGGGCTGTCCTGCCAAACCCTCCCACAATTCCAGCCTGAAAGCTCATCCCAGTCCACCYCTGCCATGGCAGGGACACCTTCCACTAGCCCAGGTTGCTCCAACCTGGCCTTGGACACTGCCAGGGATGGGGCAGCCACAGCTTCTCTGGGAATTCCATCCCAGCCCCTCCCCACCCTCACAGCCAGGAATTCCTTCCCCATATCCCATCTATCCCTGCCCTCTGGCAGTGGGAAGCCATTCCCTGTGTCCTGTCCCTCCATGCCTTGTCCCRAGTCCCTCTCCAGCTCTCCTGGAGCCCCTTTAGGCCCTGGCAGGGGCTCTGAGGTCTCCCTGGATCCTTCTTTTCTCCAGGTGAGCACCCCCAGCTCCAGAGGGGCTCCAGCCCTGGAGCAGCTCTGTGGCCTCCTCTGGACTCTCTCCAGCAGCTCCACATCCCTCTGATCCCATATTCCTGGTCTCTGCGGCTTTAAAACGRAGCTGGACTGTCTCAAATCCTTTCCCTGTGCTCCAGGTGTCTCTGCCAACGGCCCAGGGGAGGCACCGGGAAAAGAGGAGGCCAAACTGGAGGGATTGCACGTGAATGGACCTTCCAGCGGGAAGAAAACACCTCACAGCGAGCTGGATACAAATGGGTATGAACCTGAAAACCTTCCCAGCGACCCCAAACTTGCTCATTCAGCTCCGAGGAACGACCCAGAGCTGGAAGAAAAGAGCGAAAGGCCTCTCAAAAGGAGAAGAATCAACAGCAATGGGAAGGAGAGTCCGGGTGCTTCCGAGTTCTTCCAGGAAGCCAACTCCCACGGGAAGCTGGAGGAACTGGAAACTTTGGATGACTGAGTGCTGGGAGCTGATTTTATTCCTTGGAGTAAATTTTGGGTGTCTAAAATTTTCAGGGTTGATGGGTTACCTTACAAAATCCAGTTCCATAAACAATCTGAGATATTTTTTTTTTCCTGAGACCTTCTAGTTGGCTCTAAAGATCTGATTATTTGGTTTTTTTAGTGCTGGAAAACAGCAGGAGAATATTGAATTTTTCAGAGCTGGCAGCTGCAGTTCTGGGATAAAAGGCTCTTAAATATTTGAGGAACAAAATCAGTGAGTTTCTGCAAAAATACTCCCAGCCTAATACATGAAAGAATGTGTTACTACACCATTTAATGTAGAATACAGCATTTAATCAGTGTACWAGTGAACAAAGCACTTGGGGCTTTGCAGACATTGCAGGAAATTCCAATAAAAACAGGCAAAACCAAGCCAGAGCAGGCACAGAGACTTCCACTCCTGCTGGTGAGAGGAAAATGTCATCCCATCATTAAGGAACCCTCATGAATCCTGAAAGTTATGAGCACAACTATTTTTATATATAGAAGTTTTAAAAGGTAAATAAATAAACCAGGTCAGGTTTGTCTATGTAAAATTGTTGACATCAATGATGTCTTTCCATATTCTTTATCTGGGCTAAAGAAATACATTCTGTATTTTTCCAGATTCCTTTGTAGCCTTTGAAAGATTTTTACAGTACTTATGTCTTGATTGAACTGTCCTTTCTTAAAACAAAAGCTTGTATAATTTTCTTACCTTGTACAGTTGGTAAACTTTTATGAGAGAGTTGATACCCTGAGTCTAATGTCAGCTTCCTTTTATTTTGCTGAAGTCTTTTCTAAAAAAAAAAAACCCCAACAACAAAAAAAAAAAACAACCCCAAACCAAACCAATAGAGTTAAAAATTCATCACCAACGTGTTAATTTTCTTCCCAGAAACTGGTAAATAATTAACATAAGAATGGTTAGGAGGCATTTGATTTTGGAAACTTTYTTTTTTCCTTGTTTTATGGCAGATAACGATGCTAAAAAAAATTTTGTTAAGCATGCTGCTTGCATTGCACACATCTCCTTGCTTTCTTTTTTACTTTTCCTCACTTTATTTGGAACTCCAGAGAAAYTTCCCAGCAGCCAGGTGAGTTGAGGTGTTGATTTTCAGCCTCTGTGTCAGCTGCAGGGTGGCTGGACTGGAATTCCTGAGGCCCACAGGGAGCAGGAACAGCACACACAGGGACACAGCTGGAGAAGGGAGAGCAGGGATTTAACGTTAAGGTATGGAGAACTAATTGAGGTGTAAAAACCAAAAATTCCTGATTTTTAAGTCTGGAGCACCACTGAAAAGTGGTGGCAGTAGGATTTACATCCATGGATCAGAAACATTCTTAATCCAAATTTAATTTTGGTTTTGTGTGGTTGTTTTTTAAGCCCAGCTCCACTTCTACTCTGTTAAAATGAGGGAAAATTGTTCATTTGTGTAATGGATAACCTTGTGTCCTCCTCCTTCCATGTGTGCTGTTCACTGGTTATTTGATCCCAAATTGTCTCCATGATTCCAGTTGAAATGAATGGTTTGGAATGGCAGTTTGAAGCCAGCCCCCACCTGCTGAGGGCTTGGGTTTTCTGCTCCAATGACCTTTCCTTGGACTTCGTGATCACGGATGAGCCAGATCCTYGGGATCTGCATGGCTTGTGGACGTAGGAACCTGCTGCTCCCAGAAACGTGGGGAACGATCAGGAATGAGCCTGGAGAGGCTGGGGGTGAGGKGTGTTAATTAAGGCCTGTGTTCATTAAGGGATGCAGTGATTAACAGCCGAGGCAGAGGCTGCTCTTGCCTCTCCCGTGTGGGTCGTGAGCAGAAACCCAAAGTTTCACCTCAGCTCCGAGACGGTTCCAGACAAGCTGAGTCTTATTTTCACTTTGATTTTGATGCTTTTTTATTTTTGTTTGTTTGCAAGTTGGAAATGATTCCAAAAAAAACCCTAGGAAAAGTTTCTAAGTGCATTGTCTCAGGCTCGTGTGTGAATCCAGCACTGTGTATATTTTCAGGAACGTTGCTTTGTTTTTTCTCTTTTCCTTTTTTTTTTTGGTGATATGTAGAGGAGACCTGACATTCCATAACCCACTATGTAATGCTCAGCTAGACTTTTAAGAATATTTAATTCTAATTTACCTTTTGTTTAGGCTGGTGTTTTATACAATCCTTTGTTCATGTTTCAAACTGCAGCCACTATAAACTCGATAAGTCATTGCACTACTAAAGCTATTTAAAATCCTGGAACTCTGCTAACTTTGCTTTCATTTTCCAAGCCTTCAGGACGCTTTGGAATTCRATTCCAACGGAGGAAACCCTCGGTGGGCTTCCCAAAGGGTTCGATGTGATATAAAATACCCACACACACGCAACCCCTACAGAAGAGTTTGATACATTTTTCCACACAGTATTTTGCACTGTTAGTAATTCCCTCCTCTTACCCCCTCCCCTGTCTGCAATTCTGGAAAAGCTTATTAAAATATTTTTAAACTTATTGTCTGCATGAAAAATTCCTGAGTTTTTTTGCTCCAGAGGGGTGGAACATTTCTGCTCGGAGGATGGGAAGCCCCAACCTGRTGTAGCAGGAAACCCATGGAAACAAAATCCCCTTTCCTGGTTCAGCTATTCCCTTCATTCCCTCAAAATGGGGTTGTTTGCCACATCCCTTTTCCCTTCTCAAGGAATATTCAAAGCTGGAAACCCAGGAGACCCCTCACCCTCTGTTACCTCAGAGACCTTATCCCCCCCCAGCATTCCCATCCTCTCCAGCCTTTTCCTGCTGCTCAGGGAAGAGAGGGATGAGGCAGGAGCRGCTTTGGTTCATTGGTTTATTCGAAGCGAATACAAAAATACAGAGGCACATAAATCCTTTCTGCTCATTCCTCACATCCAAAGCCTGCCATACATTCAGATTTTCATCACTAAAATGCTCATTTTCTAAATAGATTCTCTATAGAAAACATTTTTTTTTTAGTCAATTAATAGCATAGAAAATACTGTTAGAGGAACTCTTGGCTTTCCCAGTGTTTAGGATCCAGCAGGATCCCGGCGTGGACAAAATAAGCTTTAAAAATACTTCACCGTTAGGACTCCAAATCTAACCAGTAGATTCCAAAATAAAATCATAAAAACCCCTCTGACAGAATCAACATCCTCGCTGTGAGCTCGGCACGGCGGAGTGGGAGCACACCTGGGAAAAAGGGATCTGGGAATGTCGCGGCAAGAGGCAGGAGGAGGTGGAAGGGTCCCCCAGCACCACCTGGATCCTGGGAACCAGCACAGGGACCAGCAACCCCACCTGGGCTTCTGGGGAGCTKCTGCACAGCAGGAGGTGGTGTCACCTTCCCTCCCCTGGTGGCAAATCCAAGGATTTACTGGAATTTTGGGAGAGAGAAAAAAAAAAAGGGAAGCTCCTGGCTCTGGAATTGCTCCCAGAGCGGGATGGTGGAGCAGACAGCAGCGCAGGGCTGGCAGAACCACTCACACCCTCACCAGCACCCTCCCAAAAAGTCCTTTTTCCCATCCAAAAACTTCCAATAAACCCCAAGAGATGCAGCTTTGCCCGCAGCAGTTCTGGCTGGAGCAAGTATCTCCCAAAAAAMCCCAAATGTCAGTGTCCAGGGAAGCTGTCTGGGGACAAAACCCTCTAAATACGGTGTTTGACCAAAATTTGTCACCAAACTTAGAAACAATTCTTTTTAAACCAAAAGACAACCCAGGCTAGAAGGAAGTGCTGTGGAAGAACCTTTAAAAATGAGCGAACAAAAAAACCCCACTCCTTCAAAGGGTCACAAAGCCAGGGTGACTCACTCCCTGGAAAACACAAATTGTGGGATGGGGCTTGGCCCCCCTCTACCTGCCAAAAMGAGATGATTTGAGTCCCTGTGCCTCTTCCAGGTGGTGGGTGGGATGGGAATTCCAGGGGGAGGCACAGCCTTTGCAGATTTCCTGGATGTTCTGCACCAGGTGGGACAACGTTGGCTCTCCCGGGATCCCGGCAGCTTCTCCCTGTTGGATCTTTCCAAGGTCAGCAGCTTTCCCAAATCCAAGGGTGTCTGACCCCAGGGAGGTTTGAGGGAGGCTGCCAGCCCTGCAGAGCTCACCAGTGCCAGGGAAAACCTTCCTGCTGGGAATGTCCGCGAGCCTYGGAAAGAGAGAGGTGAACGCAAGGCTCTGGTAAGGGCAAACCCAAACAAAGTGGCTTCATGGACCAAAGCAACGAAAAATAACCAGAAAACAACTAAAATCTCAGTTCAGAGAGCACTGAACATTCATSCAAGAGGTTCTGGCCCAAACCAGGAGCATCCTGCATCTTCCAGGGAACGCCGGCGCTCGCGGCCTCGGAGCCRGACGCGGCCGTGTCCCACGGCATTCCCTTCCTTCCAGAGGGACCAGGCTGGGCGTGGAGCCAGCCCCAGCCTCCCACCACTGCCGAGCAGATCCACGGATCCCGGGGAGCGGATCCAGCCAGGGATACCCCCGGGACAGCCCCGGGACACAGCTCCTCGCCCGTCTCCGCCGCCGACCCCCAGCTTGATTAGAAACCCGTTAATTCCTCCCAATCACACTTAATTAGGCTCATCCTTCCCCGTGCAGGCCGTTCCCTTCCCAAGGATTGGTGCAGGCAGCAATCTAGCCCGTGCAAATTAACAGCATCCCCGTGGCTCCCGGCAGGAGCCCCGCATTCCTTCCCGCATTCTGCCCGGGATCAGCCGAACAGAAGGAGGTTGTTCCCAAAAAAAGCCTCTCCCGGCTCACACGGAGCTTTTTCCTTTAATATCCAGCTTGCTGCCGGCATCCGACTCCTTGTTCATCTGCTCCTCAGTGAAGGTGATGTAGGAATACACCAGGCTTCCAGCAATACTGCAAGAGATTTAGGGAATGGGTTGGGAACGAGCTCGGCTCACGGATCAGCCACACAGCCCTGCCCCAGGAAAAGCCAGAACCGTGGGACAAGGATCTGCTGGAAGCATCGAGGTGCAGGAAAACTCCCTGACTTTGTTCAATTCCTGCCCAAAGGCTCCCTAGCCTAGTGCTGCATCCATCCCACCCCCAAAGGGATCCTGCTGAAGGACAGGGAATGAACAGGGAGACTCCCACAGCACAGCCCAGAAAGGAGACTTTTCCAAAAGCTGAATAGTAAGAACCACCAGGTGAAATAAATCCCAAAATATTTCTGTTGCTGCCTGAATTCCCTGACTCTGGTTGGCCACTCTGAGAAAACTCAATTTTCCTGCTAAAATACTCCAGTGGATCCTCCTGGCTTTAAATCGAGCAGAGTTTGGGAGCATCCCACAGCCCGAGCAGGAACTGAGCACAAATACCAATTCCATGCCTTTTTTTTTGGGAAAAAAAATCCATTGAATCAGTGAAACCCTTTTGGTTTCACCCCAATTTTCACTCAAAAACCCCAAATAAACCACAAACTCGCTGCTCTTACCTGATATTTAGACCAATGAAGTTCATCCATGTAAAAATATAATCTCCTCCAAAAAACATCCCAATATAGGTTATTAAAATATTCTGCAAAGGAACAAGAGCGGAGGAACACAGCCTGAGACCAGGGAATGTGTGGAAAAGGGAACGCAGGGTGTGGAATAGGGAGGATGTGGGGGGTGTAACAACTGCTTAATGCAATTCCCAAGGGAAAACGAGGTGTTCCCATGGGAGCAGGGAAAGCCACTGACCTTAATGCAGCCAACTATTGTAGTTGTAAGAGCAGAGTTATACTGAGTGCAAAGAACCGTGGAATACATCAAAATAAACCTATGGAAAAGAGGCAAAATCAGGGACGCGCCTTGGGAATCGCCCCCAGCCCATCACCCTGGCCATGGAAGGTGTTCCTGCCTTTCAGGGAATGAGGTGAGCTCAAGGTGCCTCCCAACCCAAGCCATTCCASGGGTCCACGATCCATTCCCATCCTTTCTCCAGCAGTATTTAWCCCACCACTTTTTTAGCTAAGCCCACACTGGAGGAGGGTGGGAGATAATTCCCACGTGCCACAACCCTCGGGAATGGTGTCCCTATCAGCACTGAGGATTTATTACGAATGTTTAATAATAATAAGGCACCAAAATTCCCAGCTTTTGGAATGGAAATGCCCTCCCTGCTCCCATGCCAGCTCCCAGGTCCTTACCCCATCACACAGGACAGCGTGAACTGCACGACGAAGAACAGGTCTGCCCAGCCCTGGTATTCCATGGCCTGCAGGAAACACCAGCTTTASACCCTTGGGAAGCACAGAATTCCCAGCAAGACAAGGAACAACCCCCCGACACCGGCTTTGGAGTCACAGCAGGAAAAACCCAAACCGATTCCAAGCCTGCAGTGACCTCCCAGGGTTGTGGGATCACTTCCAGCCTCAGCACTCAGCTCATCCCTCCTGGAAAGAGCAGGGAGTGACAGCCCTACARGCCAGAGGAAATCAGGAGAGGCATCTCCCAGCTGGCTCTTAYCCAGAATTGGATCACTTTGGAACTCACTCACTGCAAACCACAACACTCAGCCAGCACATCCCGAGGGAACTGCAACCTCTGGACATGGTGCTGACCAAGTGGCTCAAGGCGGGCTGGATTTCRGGGAAGGGCTTTTTTCCTTGGGGTTTTGGAGCATCTGGAGTGCTGGGTCCAGTGCCACAGACAGGGACAGACTGGGGAGAGTCCAGAGGGATCACCAAGACCCTGCAGGGACTGGAGCATCTCCTTGAGAAGAGGCTGGAAGAGCTGGGACTGCTCGGCCGGAGCGAAGCAGGCTCAGGGATCCAGGGATCCCAGGGAGCCAAGGGGATGGAGCCAGGCTCTGCCAGAGGTGTCCAGGGACAGGGGCATACATGGRCACACAGGAGGGTCCCTCTGGATGTGGAGACACTTTGTGAGGGTGCAAAGGTTGCCCAGGGAAGTGGTGGAGTCTCCAYCCTTGGAGAGCCCAATGGGGTCCAGAATCCAAATGGAATCCTCACCTGCTCCAGGGGGACCAGAGGAGCTCCAGAGGGCCCTGCCAGCCTCAACCAGGAGGCAAGAGCAGGGCAGGGCAGGAGCTGATTCCCCCACTCCCTTCCCAGCTGGACAGGGCTGCCAAAGCACCCCGGGATCCTGCCAGGCAGCTGGGAATGCACTTCCCACAGGGACACAAAGCTCCGGCCTCGGAGGGACCTTCCTGCAGGCCATCCATCTCCTTTTCCCCCGGGAATGGCTCGCTCAGCACCAGCGGCACACCCACCTCTCCTCTCACAAAGCAGCCTGCCGTTACYTGGGATGCTTCTTACGGAACTCCAAGAATTCCCACATCCCCAGGCACGGGAAAGGCTCCCAGCACCACCCCCCCCCCCTCCCCAGGACGGAGCCCCCGCCCCGGCTGAGCCACAGGCCCTTCCCAAGGGGCTTTTCCCGGAGCTGCCGAGGCGGAGTTTCCTGGCGGCGGCCGCGGCACAAGGCGCATCTTTGTCCAAGGGCGCCGGGCCCGGAGAAAGRAGTTTATTCAGGGAAAAGAAAATAAAGCAGGGCCACTTCTCCCTGCTGGGGAGAGCAGGGAGAACAGAGGCTGCTCACAGCAAGCCCGGGCTGCCCGCGCCCGGCTCCTGCCTCTAAAGGAGCACTTCAGCCCCAAATCCAGCCCTCGGAGCCGCTCCGGAGGGATGGGAAGGGCTGAGCCGCCTTCTCCCCCCTGCCATCCCTTCTCCCTGCTAATCCCAGCGCGTTATCCCGGGGCGCTCGGAGCTCCTCACGAGGACAAAGCCACCAGGATCTCCCCGCCTRGGCACGGAAGGGGACGCCGGGGTCACCCACAGGGTGGGCGACACTTCCAGCCTTGGGAGGAGGGAATTTAGCTGAATTTCCTGGATGTGGAGAGGGAGATGCTCAAAAAACAGGCATGGAAAAGGAGTTTTGCTCAGGAGAGCCAGCCCAGTACAGCACATCAGTGAGTGCAACAAAAACACAAATTAAATTTTAAAAATAATAGTAATAGCAGTAACAACAACAATAAATAACAATAACAAAAAAGAAGAATTTCACATATACAGGACCACAGGTAAATAATAATAATAATAATAATAATAATAATAATAATAATAATAATAATAATAATAATAATAATAATAATTTCACATATAGAGGACCACACGTAAATAATAATAATAATAATAATAATATAGTAATAATAATAATAATAATAATAATAACAACAATAACAATAACAAAACAATTTCACATCTCCAGGACCACAGATAAATCAGCCCTGATGGGGCACCACAAGCAAACCAAACCCACAGAACAACTCAACGAAACTGCCCCAGCGAGGGGGAAGGACGGAAAAAACACTTGGAAGAGACTCATTTATTCTAAAAATACTTCCTTGCTTTAAATAATCTTTGGGTCTGCTTATTGCCCTGCACTTCCCCATTCCTCAGGCATTACAAAAGTGCCTGAGTGGAGCAACCCTGTGGATGTCAGGCCAACGTCAAACCTGCAGTTCCTTTCCGCCGAGGTGGTTTTGGGGCAGTGACCCCCCCACCCCTTCCCCCYGCTCCTCCTGAGCCCCCACTCTGTCCACGTGCCGCTAAACCCAGGGATTTTGGGATGGGTGTCCTACCTTCTGCGCATCTCCAGTGACGCAGGCGATGGCCAGGGTGGGGAGGATCATGAACAGTGCRTTGTAGTAGAGCAGACCGTACTTCCCCAGCTCCTGGAAACGGGAAATATCCAKGGGGTGAAGCGGGAACATAAAACCTCACTCATATTGCTGCTGAGGCTGGGGCTGGACCTAAATCCACGTGGGATTCTCCGAGAGAGAGGAGTTGCAGGGTGGGGTTTTTATATGTCACGGAATCCCAGACTGGTTTGGGTTGGGAGGGACCTTAAAGCCCATCCAGTCCCATGGGCAAGGACACCTTCCGCTATCCCAGGCTGCTCCAACCTGGCCTTGGACACTCCCAGGGATCCAGGGGCAGCCACAGCTTCTCTGGGCAACCTGTGCCAGGGCCTCCCCACCCTCACAGCCAGGAATTCCTTCCCAATATCCCATCTATCCCTGCCCTTCRTCAGTGGGAATCCATTCCCCCTTGTCTATCACTCCATCCCTTGTGCCATGTCCCTCTYCAGCTCTGGACAGATTCTGGGAGAKGGATGGGTGAGCCTCCCCYCTCTGCCCTCACTGAATAAACTGGTGACAAACCAAGCCCAGCATCCCAACAATCCCAAAGGGAGCCAGAGGCCATCCTACCTTTGAATCCAGCTTCTGTTTGACGTAGGCACCGTTTGCAGCCGTTAAGGCATCGTTAATAAGGATAAAAATGTATCCTTCCAGATCGAATGCCAAGTCGGCACTGGGAAAGGGAAAAAGCAGGAGTCAAAGCCTTGGGCTGTGCAGGGACAACGCTTGGAAGATTCCTTCCACCTTCTGGGGAGCCAGCAAGTTGTCAGGAAAAGTTAATCATGGGAGGAGGGGGTGGGATTTGGGTCAGGAAAACATTCTTTCCAACTAGAGAGCATGTCTGGGGGGGAAAACTCGAGTGTTCCATCCCTCCCCTCTTGGGACACACCGTGGGACTCCATTCCCACAAGAATGGACCCTCTGGAGACACGGGAATGGGGACAGAGAACGGGGAGCTCACCTGGCAGCTACAAATGCACCAAAGATCATAGCAAATACTGTCATCTGAATGCTCCAGGAAAACTTCTTCCTGGAAAAGAGAGGCAGGAGGACACGGCGTCAGCCACAGTTCAATCCTTGGGAATACTGCGAGGGCTTTGGAGCAGAGCAGGGAGAAGMTTTTCCTCCCAGCACATGCAGAAAAAACCCCAAGCAAACCCCAAACAACCCAACCYGAGCAGGAGCTGCGAGTAAAGACATTTTTGGACAATTATCTCTGTGATTTTTTTAAAAGATAAATAACTCAGCCTCGAGGAGCTGGGAGTTTCTGGAGAGCTGCAGCTCTGCCTGGGGCAGGGAAGGGCTCAGCTGGGCACGGAGCAGCTCCCAGCCCTTGGAGCCAGCCCTGGGAAGGGGCTGTTGGCCTCCTGTGAGCTGTGTGGGGTCCCTGCAGGAGACAGAGCACATCCCTCTCTCCCAGCTCCGCAGGGCCCCAATTCCCCGGCTCCCTGCGGGCACTCGGAGCGGATCAGGGCAAGCTGCTCCCTGCACCCACTTCCTCCACCCGCCCTCCTCCCAAAAGCCAGCCCGGAGCCAAAGCCCCCGGGCGGGCAGCCCCGTAACCCGAGCCCGGAGCTGTCACCGGGAGCAGGGGCTGGGAAGACTCACTTGAGGAGGAATCCTTCGGCAAGCATCGTAAACAGGATGGAAAACCTCCGCAGGACGGTGAACATGGGCAGGCTGCGGGAGGAAGGGGCAGCRGGGTGAGAGGGTGTCCCCCCCATCCCCACACCCCAAATGCAGCTCTGCAGCCACSCCGGAGCAGGCACCGGGATACAGGCTCTGGAAAACAGCACGGGCCAGCCTGCCTGCTCCCCTGTGGGAATGGCGCTGCTCCCTTCAGGAAATGCCGTTATTCCCACACCCACTCACGGCTGACCCTGCCAGGGTGGGGGACCCCAGGGGCACCCCCGGACGCTCAGCCCGGTGGATGAGGGCCGGCCCCGCGTCCCTCCCTGCCCGCGGGAAGCGTTTGGGAACACGCACGTGGCACATTCCGGCGTGGGCAGAGAAGGAAGCGCGTGGCCCCGAGCGGCTCCTGCCCGGATCCCCCCCCCCCCGGCCCCGCACAGCCCCGGGGCCCGGCAGCAGCTCCCCGGCAACCCTGGGGACCCCCCAAGGACCCCCTTAAACCCCCCCCCTACAGGAAAACCATCCCTACTTCAGTTTCTTTGTGCTGAACAGTCCTGTGATCTGGTTCCCGAAATACAGAAGAGGTAGAGGAAATGTCTGGAAGGAAGAGGGATAACGCTGTGAGAGCGCCCGGAGGCAGCCCCGGAGCTCCCCAGAGCACCCCCCGCGGATAAATATAGAGACGGAATCGATCCCACCCCGCCATGGAAACCTTCACACACACRCACACACGTGTCCCGGAGCTGCTCCGTGCCCGCAGGATCCCGGGAATAGGCACGGGCATCCCGCTGCCAAGGAGCCCGTGCTGGGGCAGGGACCCCCAGCCGGGCCAGGAGGCCAGGAGAGGAGCCCGGGGAGGGGAGCTGGATGCCCGGGAAGGGAGCTGGGTGCCTGGAAAAGGGAGCTGGGTGCTGGGGAGGGGAGTTGGGTGCCTGGAAAAGGGAGCTGGGTGTTGGGGAGGGGAGTTGGGTGCCTGGAAAAGRGAGCTGGGTGCCTGGAAAAGGGAGCTGGGTGCCCGGGGAGGGGAGTTGGGCGGCTGGAAAGGGGAGTTGGGTGCTGGGGAGGGGAGCAGAGTGCCTGGAAAGGGGAGTCGGGTGCCGGGAAAGGGGAGTCGGGTGCCCGGAGAAGCGGATTTGGGAGCTGAAAAGGCGAGCTGAGTGCTGGAAAGGGGAGTTGGGTGCTGGAAAGGGGAGCTGGGTGCTGGAAAGGGGAGTTGGGTGCTGGAAAGGGGAGCTGGGTGCTGGAAAGGGGAGCTGGGTGCTGGAAAGGGGAGTTGGGTGCTGGAAAGGGGAGTTGGGTTTTGGGGAGAGGTCTCACCCGCCGGGGGACGTGTCTGTCGAGGTCAGGGAACTTGACCACCCGCAGCGCCTTCCCCGCCCAGAGCACGGCCACCGTCGCCACCATCTGCAAGAGAGCGGGGGTCACCCACGGCCCCCGAACACGGGGCTCGGGGGSGCACGGGGGGATCCCACTCACCTGGCCCAGCCCCACGCACAGCGAGGACGGGAACCTGCGGGCAGAGAGCAGAAATCAGGGGGGCACCCACACCGGGGGAGGGTCCCGGAGACCCCAAACCCACAGCCACGG